>WBNO01012414.1:323846-358190 GCA_013400575.1 Peucedramus taeniatus | reverse complement strand
GCCGGTGCAGGCCGCGGGCGCTGGCGGAGGTAACGCCCGGGCTCGGGCGCGCCCCGCGGGCAGCTCCTGCCCAGCGCTGCCGGCAGCCGGGGCTCACCCGCTGTGTGTGGCAGTGCCCAGTGCCCTGTGTGTGTGCGGGGGGCACAGCAGGGACACTGGCGCCCTGGCTGCTCGGGGGTGCAAACAGGAAAACGCATCCTCTAACCTGCCCCTTGTACGAGTCCCCCTGCAACAACAGCTGGAAATTTTCAGGGAGATTGCTGAGCTGAGGTTTCCTTGAAACTGCCACAATTCAATATATTCAAAACATCTTGAAGCATTTTGCCTTAATATGCCGAGCTTGAAGCTGTATGGGGTATGCTCTCGATGCTGAGCACAAGGATACTCATAGAAATATGTCTCATTAGTGTGTTACCGGTTTCCAGTACCCATAGCAACAAATTGTCCATGCAAGTGGTTAGAAGTGATGTTTTCACTGGTAAGTGAATACCCTGATGGGTAAGCACAGGGTTAATGCTATAAAGGACAAAGGTAAGAGTCACCTGTATCTTACTGCTTCGCTTTGGGAGTTTCAGAAAAGCTTGTAGGGACAAGCCCTCTACATTAGATGTGCTTTTGTAAAAATAATGTTTTAGACTGTCTATCAATTCAGCTGGAACCTGAATTCTCTCTTTATATAAAGGAAACATTTTGTTTTCAAAAAGCATCTGTATGAGCCTCTTACTAATTGTACCTTAATTTTAAGGGAAATTGGATGGCAGAGTGAGAACTGGCTCTTCAGAAGAGGTCGTGGCTGAGGATTAATAACATGTCTAAAGAAATGCAGGAGCTACAGAAGCAATGGCACTCCGTGATGCAGACCATCCACAGCAACGCAAATGTGGGTCTGGATTGTAATTTTATATGTTTATAAAGCTACCCCTTTTGTAACTATCAGGGATTACACCCTGATTTAAATACACTCCCTATTTTTTAAGTGAACACTGTGAGGCCTATGGGAAGGCCTGTCCTCCCACACCTTCAGTCAAGAAAGAGGGAAGCCTGTTCTGCATATTTGTGTTTTGCTGGCATAACCCTTTGAGACAGTAGAGTGGCATTTTAGTGAAATGGTTGTACTGCTACAAAAAGAACTAAAACTACAATACATGTTTCCTTAAGGGAAGGGAAACTACTACAGTAAATTTCTAGTGTATAGCTATGACTGCCTGTGTAAAAAGACTTTTTTTTTTTACCACTAGTATTATTAAATTCTTAACAACTTTCTAATACAAACATGCCTGCACTGTACTTAGATTCAATAAGTGAGCGGGTTACAGATATTACTAAGCCATGGATAAAAGAAAAGTTGAGCATTTTTAAACGTTGCAGATTTTTAAAATTAACAAATAGAGGTCTCTAGTTCAGAGTAATGGCTGCCAAGACCACAGTGAAAGCTATAGCTAGACTGATTTTTTACTTGTTTTCAGATTGGTTGCTTTTTTGTGAGTTTGTTATTTTTTATAATTTGTGCAAGAATAGGACTGGGAAGTCCAAGAAAAACATGTCTGTTGTTGGTAGAATTATATTTGCCCTGAAGTTATCTAAATTTGCAGCAAGGCCCCATGCTTTTGAAACAAAGAGGCAAGAGGTGCTCCCTATTCCAGCTGCAGACTGACAAAAGATCTATCCTACCTTGTTCACTACAGTAGCAGTGATCTGTGAAAGGTATCTGTGACAAGAGATGTAAAAAAATCTAAAACATTTTTCTTTCATCTGCAGGTTGTTGCCTTTATGAATTCTCGTGTTGGCCAATATTTAGATGACCATCCTTTTGTTGCCTTATCACTCCTGATGTTTATTGCAGTATCAGCTATTCCTGTTGGATTTTTCCTGGTTTTTGTTGTTACAACAGCTGTAATGGCCTGTATTGGTGTGATAGTCATGGAAGGTACTGTATGCATTCATGGATGTACTTACCTATTCCCTTTTAAGGCATGTTATCTTTTTCCTTTTTAATTTTTCCTTCTGAAAGTCTGAGTCCTAGCAATTGAGGATTTCTGTGTGTCGTCTTCAGGTCTCAGCAGTAGTAAAACTCTTAATACAAGAATAGTAATCTAATTAAGTGTAGTCTATACAGGGGAAATCCTATTTTCCTTTCTAATCTCAGCCACCAGGATATGCTTAAACCAGTTATCTTGAGCATGCATAGCTTTTGCAGAGTCTAGCCAGATGAGTGAGGAAGATAGTTTTCCCAAATTGTTTGAAATTGGGGTTATAGTAAAATGTCAGCTCTTCTATTTGTACATAGACTCGTTTAAGTAACAAAGTCATGTTTTATTAGGTGTTGTCATAGCCATAGGGGGCATAGCCCTTCTGTGTGTGCTGTGTGGCCTGGGAGCCCTGTCCCTGGGAGTTTCTGGAGTGCTGAGTGTTTCTTACGTTGCACTTTCAACTCTGGTCAACTACTGGTGTGCATCAAGGTGAGTATGGATGTCTTGATCCATGCTTGGATTCCAAACTCTGCAATTGAGCTATTGCATTCATTGCTTCATTTTTTTCCTCAGTGAGCCACTGTTGCTTAGTTTACCAATGTTTCTTGAATGCTTTGAATCTTGGGCTACCCTCATGGCTTAAACTGCAGCATACAGATGCCTGGTATTCCAATGAGCATTAATTCATGCCCTTTTTCCTGTCTGGGACAGAGGAAACATAAATGGTCTTTAAATGTGAATGTGCTAACACAACATGACACCAGGCAGTAAAAGGCACCTGTGTCTCACTCTCATGTGTTGCTTTAAAAGTCATTAAAACCTACTGCCAAGTTGAGTTTTGTGTAGAAGATGAACCTTTTGCCATTTTCCTGCATGATAACCCAGCTATCTCTGATTACCTGCATTTGTAGAGTAAGGGAGCAAAATTCATTGTAGATTTGAGATAATCAGAGCAGTGCTTAAAAAGGACAGCGTGGTCAAAATAGAAATAACAGGTTTTGTAGGATACTGCACTGTGCAAATTAGAGGTTGTGCCTCTCAGGGCTTTGGGCTTGGAGGCCTTTTTCAGTCAGCATTGCCTCAGCCAGGCAGCTGAAAGCAGGAGGCAGCAGCAGGCTGTGCTGGAGTGCCACCTGTGGCCCCCTGAAATACCTGCCAAGGAAAGAACCACAGTAATCACTGTGGCATAGGGAAGAACAAGAAGAAAAATCACAGCTGCTCTCTTCTAGGCTTCCTCAGTTTGCTCCTTTAGCACAGCTCGAGGACACACAAAGCTGCCTGAGATGGCAGCAGGGTGACAAAAGCAGGGTGCAAGGCCCAGTTCCAGGGCATGCTGCCACATCACTGCCCACCAGTTCCAGAAGACTTCCATTTTCCATAGCATATCCAAACGCACAATCCATCCTACACCCCAGCCCTGTTGAGCCACAGCTTTGATGTTAAAACAGGTAATACCACCTATTTTTGTGTTCCTCTGTCTCTTGAGAGAAACTTAGGCAGACCAGAAGCAGATCTAAACCTGAGACAGCTCACATTGCTCAGGTTTTTTTGAGCAAAAAGTTTAAAAATAATCTTAAGGAGGAACAGACAATAAAACCAATCTTTTCTCATGTACACAGGGGTCAGATGAGGAAGCAAGATGTTAATGGAAGCTTACCACAGAAGCAGCCTGGCTTGGATCTTTCTGCCAATACTGGAAAGAGTGAATAAGTAGGTTTCTCCCCACTTCATAGGCACTTAGCTGTACAAGCCCAGAATTTGCTTTGTCATTGTTTACTCATTAAGCATTCAATCATTGGGTACTCCTGGAAACTGAGAAAAATCAATGTACATCTTACACTGGCACTGTAAAAGGGATCTTAAGAATAACCAAGGAGCAGCAGTGCAGTGGTAAGAGTATGTACACGATGGACTGTTCCATAGAGTTGGGTCAAGGCATGTAGTAATAGTTGGTACTGTTAAATCAATGGTAAGTAGGTGGACAGAAAGGGGAGGGAGAGATGTGACTTCTCAGATACTGGAGTGCTGACTGTACTCTCTTTAGTACACAGAGCAGTGGTCATTTTGATACAGAAGTAGCACAGTTCTGAACAGTAGAAACACATTTTGAATGTGGAAAAATATTTGTAAGCCTTAACAACCTTTGTTAAAATAGTATGAGTACACCAGGCCAATGCTTTATGCTAATTATAAAGGGAAAAGTGGGTTTGTCATATGTCATGGTCTAAGCTTTTTTCTCCCTTTAGCTGTTGTGTTATTCCAAAGGGATATTTCCCTTATTCTCATTGCCTCATCATATCAGGGATATACTTAGGGCTTAAGTCTTGCTTTGGTATTTAAATTGCCTGGTTTGCTTCTCAGTCGTAACTTTATGTATGTTATTTAAACTTTGTTTCATTTTTGCAAATATTATTATATTTTTAATCATAAAGTATCTAACTTTATTAGTTCAATAAAGTGCTGTTTGTTTAATCAGATTGTTTTATTACTCTTTTATTCTACAGTAAAAATAAATTTTTCACATCTTGTTTTAGGAAGGCTACATTTGGAGCTGAGATTTTCTCCTTGAATACAGTATTTTATTTGGCCAGTATTGCTGAGCCACAAACTGCAGATTACTCCCCTTTTCATGCCTGTAAAGGAAATGCAGATGTCTAAGGTCTAAATTAGCTTTATTTAGTTTTGCATGAACAAACCTGCTGCTTGACTAAAACACGGACACAGAACCTACCTGAGCTGTAATGTGCTTCACAAAGTAGTGGTGGTAATAGTTTCAGCCCTTGGGTTAAACTTCAGCTGTAGAGTGAAATAATCCCCAGAAGATTTCCAGGAGCCCTTTCTTTTAATGGCACATTAATTCAGCAAACAGTACAAAGCCACATAACCAGCCTGCCCTCAGGCAAGGCTGCCTGCAAGAACTCTCCAGGAGGCACCTCCAAAGACAGAGCAATAAAGCCCTTACACCTGTCTAAGGTTACAACACTCAAAATCTTCATAGCACAGCTCATACATGAGTACACAGCTGAATCCTTTCCCCTTAGTTTCCTTTATGCCCTCATCTTTGAAGAGAACAGGCATTACTTAATAAAATCAGCAGACACTAAAATAAGTTAATCCAGTCCCACTCAGAGTCTGACCCAACATGAACCATTTCCTTATGCATTTTAAATTTATTTTTCATTATATAATTCATTCTGTCATCAGCACTTAGCAGGAACTAAAACTGAATTCTCAGTTACCAGCAGGTAAACTTGGAACAGTTTTGCTCCTGCTGCCCTGACCTTTGCATGCTTATCAGCCTGTCATTTCAAGGCTTCTCACTGTGTCCTTGCACCAAGAGCTGCTTTTTCTGCAGTGCCAGCACCAGAGTAAGGTTTTCAATGGAGAGATGAAGAAAAAACTAGGTCAGCATAGAGTAGGTGTTTTACAGGACACAGTAAGACATCCCTTAAAAGGAGGGCAGAGGTTGTTTTCTTTGAATTATTAAAGACTGCAGTAGAGAAGTCCTTAGCAAGACAGGCTAGGGAGATACTGCCAATTCCCCTTTTCCTCAGTTGCTCTCTCAGCTTTCTGCAGAACAGCACCAACCCCACAAGAATCTGGCAGGACACTCCCACCCCATGGCACCATTCCCATCCAGCACCTCAGCCTACTCAGCTCTCACAGATCTGGTTCACTGCCCCTTACTTTAGGCATAAACATGCCTTAAGAGGCAGCCACTCATGGCCCTAGAGCCTGGGGACCCCAAACATCCCATTTCTAAGGAGATTTGGAAAAACCAGCTGTGGTATGGCTCCTGAAGCAGCTGCTTGAACTCAGGCTGCAGAGTCTGAGAAGGAGCAGAGAATGCTGCCCCCACCTGCAGCAGGTCCCTGACTAATTCTGCCTTCTCATGCAGCACCATCATCCCCACCTCACCCTGCCCTGTGTCAGAAGAGAGGAACCTCTGTCTGAAAGCAGGAAAGGAATCTGTTTTACTTTTAAGATGAGCTTAAACTTTCCAGATAACGCACTTTAAACAGGGGACAGAGAGGCAGCAGCACACACAGAGGAAGAGGGAAGGAATGCATGTTGCTGGGCTCTAGGGTAAATGATGTACAAAGTAAGGAACACAATCCTTTGTTTTCCTTGATTTAAATTAAGCCTTCATTCAAACTGCCCATGCTAAAGGGCATTAACTGAATGACCCTGAGTAGTTCTGGGTAACTCCAGAAACCAGGGACAGATCTCCTCTCACATGCCACATCTGAAGTCTTTCCCTAGGCAAACAATATCAGCTGGGGCAGAAACCAGGCAAGAACAGCCTTCTCTTTGACCTAGATGGCTGTCACCATGTGCAAGCTCTTTGTCTCACCTCCTCAGGCAGTAAAAATAGTACAAAATACAGAAGTCAAAGAGCAGAAGTAAAGCTCTCACTGCTTCCCATACTGAAGGTATCCAAGTTATTTAAAATAACTAGTGCAAGTCTGCACTAGTGCAAGTCTGCAGATTCACACATGCAAGATATGCAGGAAATATTTTTGCTTATTAGGATGTTAACTAGCATGTTTACATGTCACTGTAACAGTGTTTAGTAAACTCCAACCATCCAAGAGCAAAGGTTCAAACTCCATCAGTGAGAAACAAGGAAACTACCTGAATACACACAAAGATTTTTTCCCCCACACTTCAGAACAAGAAGGATGGGGAGAGGGAATACTACAATTAGCCTTATTTGGGTCAGAAGAGCTAAACAGCCCATACAGTTAAGTACAACATACAGTCAAGTACATAAATCCTCTTCATCAAGGACCACTTACCTGGCTTTTGCAGAAACACTTCATATCCCAGCCAAGTGCTTAAGTCAATAAGACTTAAGTATAGCAGGTTGTTTGCTGGACAGTAGCTTAAGTAATTCTCTAAACCCTAACTCCTATCAGGCCCATGATAGTAACTGACTTGTAATTAAGTAGCTCCAATGTGAGATTCATAGTCTCATCGTGTTTATGTTATTATAATTTTGATTAAATACTAGCATAAGGTCTAATGATCATGTTAATTGTGGTCTCTAGTCCATGCTCTTTTTGCATGAAATACACATTAATACTAAGAAAATGCAGCCTGAGGTCTATTGCATTAATAATAGCTCACTAATATTGCATAAGTGAAGTAGGGGCTGTGGCAGACAAGCCCACAGCCTGTGCTGTTTATGCACAGCATGTTTTACAAGTGTCAGAGTCTGGCCACTGACTTGATCTGAAGCCCTGCACACTCAGACCACAGGGCTGGACTTGTGATGATCACTCTCCCTGCTCACCCAAAGTTACCAGACAATGTTTAACCTAAGGCTGTTACACTCCTACTACAGCAAAGCACTTTCACTCTGTCACAAGCAGTTATATTTTACGCCTCATTTCCTTGACTGTGCAAGGCAACATGTACAAAATACAAAATAAGAACTGCATGAAAAGCTGCCTCACCTCAGGTGGGCAGCATTGCAGCTACAGACAGTGCTGTCAGTATTGCATACAAGACAGCTGTAGATGTACTTGCACCTTTTTTCCTCCCCCAGTTTGAGACCCCAAATTACATACTCCTGGTGTTAAGTGGCCAGTGAAACCTCCAGCCATCCTAAGATCAGCTCTGGCAGCAGGAAGCCTGTTCCACTTCAGTTTTTCTAGTGTCCTTCTAGGCTGCTGTGCACAGAAAAGGGAGGCTTCACTGTATATCTCCTTCAAAGACCTTTTGTAATGATCTGATTCCCATAAGGACAAAAGGTTGTGCTTTTTTTTTCTGTAATGAAGTTTTAACACAAGTGCTGGGTGTTGCTGAATAATTTCAATAAAGCCAGGTTTTAATTTCTAGGTATAGTGCAGGGCTCATGTTTACAAGAGCAGCTGGAGGAGCCACTCATACTGCAGATACTGGCACAACATGGATTTTTAAAAATCCAATTAAATGGAATCACAATTGTGAACAATGATAAACAATTCAAGAAAGGAAATTGGCTGCAAAGTCCAACAGGAATTTAACATAGTGGTCTGTTTCAGAACAAAGATGCTCAGGAAATTAGGTATTATAGTCATTGTTAAAGACAAACCTACAATATGGAGACATTCAGAGGATGAGCAGTGTTGAGTTACACATAACTAGATGCAGGAGAGGGAATACATGACAGACATTCACCAAGTGACTACTCCAAGTTTATTTGGAAATGCACACTAATGTACCACATTTACCATGTATGCTCTTCTCTTTAGGCATTTAAGAAAACCCATAAATAGCAGCATTGTGGCCAGAGAGAGAACACCAACAGCAGTCATTGCAATGCCAGCCCATGCCTCCTTGCTCAGGAGAGTGCTCCCTGCAAAGCAAGGGGAAAGGCAGTTTTGTTTGTGGAGACAGATCCTCACTAAACCCAAACAACACCCCCCAGCACCACACTGGCTCAGTACCTTGGGCTGCAGACCACTCTTCTGGCACAAGGAGGACAGGGCCCACCAGGCTCACCACAGCAGAGCTCACAGCTGCCATCTCACTTTCTACAACAGAAACACAGCACAGTTGAACCCACGGCACTGTGGGGTTATCTCGGATCAGTGCAACCTAAAATCCACTCAGACATTACCTCTCTTGGTTCTAGATGGCCTTGGGCATCTTGGGATGCACAATGGGGAGTCCGGGTGAAAACGGTGACAGATCAGAACACTGCAGTGGAAATACACCTGGGAAAGAATGAGAGGAGTGAGACATCTGTTCATTTAAAAATAGCAACTGCTCCAAGTCCAGTGTCACCTACCAGGCCAGAAAGGGCTTTGTCACCAGAAACAAAAGCAAAAGTCTTCACTTCCAGCCTTTGGCGATAGTTAGCATGGCTGACACCACGTCCCACAGGGTGAAACACAGTCCTGTAGCTGTCTAGGTCATACTCACAGCTGCCAATAAAGAAAAAAGTCAGAACATCAGGCTAGAGCAAGTTTGGGTTGTTGGTGTTGACTTCTTTAAGCAGCAGATTAAAGTCCAAAGTTGAGCTGCTACCTTCTTCCTACAAATTCCAGCATCCCAGGGCAGTACTTGGAAGGCCCTCTCACTTAAGGCTCTCTTACTAAAGAGGGAGCAGGGGAGAATTAGGGACTCCTCTCATCCACTGTAAAAGGTGTTTTCATTTGTGTGGCAGGGCACTCACCCATCTACAACAATATTCCACTGGGGCAGTGATCCTGGCTCTTGGGAGGCCGTTGCCCAGCAGTCATCCAGTACCAGGTGGAGGTTGGGGTCGTTGCGGTTCAGGACCTGAACTTCCAGGAAGATGGGCTGGCGCAGGTACCTCACTATGGGATACTGATCCTCACGGTAGGGCTGCCTGAACGAGTCCTCTGCAAGGGCCAAAGTCATTTATGTTAAATAACTCAGAGTGCAAAGAGGGTCCCAAGCTCTTCAACAGCAGCTGGTTGAACAACTACTGTCTGTCCAAGGGCCACAGATTTGGGGTATCTGCTTCAAGCAGCATGGATGAGCAGGAAGGAAGCACAACAGGGCAGAAGGAGTCCATATACCAAAACAATTCACTCATCCTCCCTCCCCCCTCCACAAGCTCCAGATACTTCCCAGCCAAGAGCCCAGAGCCTAAGCTTTACCTGGGTAGCTTAGAAGAACTAAGGAGAGGGAACCTTGGTTCACCGAAGAAGGTGGAGGAGAAAGGTTGTCTACTTTTATAGTGAGGGAGGCATCACCATTGCTGAAGGAGCACATGACTGTTAACCTGCAACAAGGAAGGAGCAGGTAAGTCATATATTATTGTGTGGGTAATACAGTACTGCATGGCCTAAAGAGGTTTCCAGACACACCTGAGTTCACTGTCCCTTGAGATCCTGCCCAGGGGAAGGTCTGTCCATAATGCCCTCACCTCATTCTCATAATGAATCTGCTCCCCATCAAACTGCAGGTAAATAACAGCATTAGTGAGGGCATTGCCAATGCCTGAACCCCACTCCCACCAAGCCTGGCCACACACTCACCCAGTGCCTGGTCCCACACCCATTCAGGGGGACATGAAACCGAACCCTGTCATTCAAAGGGGACTTGTAGGCTGGCTGGCACACAGGATCCCTGAGCCTGAGTGTATCCAGATCCAGCAGTGGTGTGGTACTCTCAGCAAGGATTTCAAAATCCATGTACCCATCCTGGGTGCATACAGCAGCTGTAACAGAGGTTCACATAAGTTGTCATGTGAGCAGTGACAGCCCTGTCTGCCAGGAGCTGTTGGCAAGATAAACTAATCCAACACAAAGTGTAACAGTGAGCCATGCTGAGGGATCACTGCACAAGAGCTGAGGAGCTGCAGGAGTCACTCACTCACCTATTGGTGTGTGCTTCTCACAGGGGCACTCAGGGTGCATCACCATTGCCACAGTCTCCCCATGGAAGTGAAAAGCCAGTTTCAAAGAGGACATGTAGTACTGAAGTCCTGAGCAGCTCTCCCCACGTAGCTGAAGGACAAGAGTTATTCTCTTGGAGTGTGACTACAAGAGCTCTTTTTGACACATGCACCTGTTAGAGCTGATTAACAAAAGCCAAGCCTGAAGAGCACACCAGCCACAGGGGAAGCTCAGTTGCATTGCTCCAGGCACACCAAATACCCCCCCCTCCAAGAGGAATATTTTCACCTCCATCTGTTTTTGCCAAAAGACTCCAGGAAACCCAAGTTACCTTGCATGATGCCTATCTATTACAGTCAGTTTGCATTCATCTTAAGCACACCTGCCCTCAAGCCAGCCACAGGGCATGACTGACTTGACAGATGCTTAGTCAAGATCAAAGTTACTGTGCCTGTGGGTCTCAAATAACCAAGGAGCTGTGATCACACCAACACCTGTGACTCAAGGATCAGAACTCACCCTGGACTTCAGGACTCCCTTGCTAATGTACAGCCTGATCCCTCTCTGTGTGTCCAGACTGATTCCATTTTCCTGAAGCTGATCCATGGGGATGGTCTTGTTCTCTACATCCACATCCATAAGGATCCCTGGAAATGCTGGGATGGCAACAGTCATGTGTGTTGCATTACAGATTGCTGGACCTGCAATAACATATTTGGTAAATATAACACCAGTTTCCCTGGGGCAAAAGAGGGTCAGGTTCTGGCTTTTTCCATGCATTACCTGGAGCACAAAGCATTCTTGACTCCACAGTCAGTCTACGCTCAGGAGGGCCATACATGAGCTTGAACGCCACAGTGTAGAGCACCTTATCATTGTGCTGACAAAGAAGATGGAGCTCTGTTAGACAGTGCTCAGCTCTGATCCATCACAAAACCAACCCCAGAGGCCACATACTGCATCAGGTTCAGCAGCAGTTTCTTCCCACCTCACCCTTTCTAAAAACAGCTGCTGATTATGAGACTGCCAGTCAGATGTTACCAGGACTGGCTGTAGCTAGAATTCTGCTTCTGGAGATTCCCACTCACTGTGCCTTCCCAGATCCTGGTGCCAGGCAGTTCAGTGACAGCTGTGCAAAGCTGTGCCCACACCAGCTCAGCCCAGCAGTGCATCAGCCTGACACCAGCTCCGGCCCCAGCCTGAAAATGCTTTCCCCAGGTCTACAGGAGGGAGACAGTGCTGCCCAAACAGGGGCTGGGTAACTCCTCAGTGCTGATTCTCCATGTACATACCTTGTAGGACACAACTCCAGTGGCAGCAAAGGCCACCTGAAAGATCAGGTTGTGGCCATCCACTAGAAAGTTATAGCCTTGCTGCATTGCTTGCCCAAGGCTTAGCTGATGTATTCTGGTTCCATCATCAACTGACAGATTCCAGGACATTGGAGTTGCTGGAACCTGCAAAGCAGGAAATCCCTGCTTAGGGAAGGAAGGCACAGAAGCACCAAGGCATTTGATTTTCACTCTGCAGGGCTGCCACCTCCCAGGCTTTACATTCAACCCTATATTGACAGGGCAGAACTAAGCTTCCCAACAGGATGCAACTTCCTCAGAGAGGTCCCTGCCCCAACTTGGAGATATCAGGCTCAGTTTATACCAAAACCCCAGGCACTTCCCCCCAGCTCCCTTCACAAGGGGGAAGGAACATACCATATGCTCATCACTGAGACTTGAAGTGAGTCCTGGGAGGGTAACCTGAAACACATCATGAGAATTAGAACTTGCAGGGTTGTAGCCACACAGCAAAGTCTCCACTACAGCTTCCCAATGTAGACAGCCAACATCAGCTTCCCCTGCAATAGGGCTGGAGCCAGACTGGGTGCATCATTAGTGACCATTTGCAAACCAACTCTCCAAAGAGCCAGCAGCCAAGCCAAAATGAGCATGCAGCCAAGAGACCTCCTTGCAGCTCATTGGAGCTTTCCCCAGATCCCAGACACAAAACTCCAGGAGACAGCCACCCTGCCTTGCAAGCCTCAGAGCAGGGTCTACAGCACTCCCACCCCTCTACTTACTGCCATGAGGTCTTTGGTGCAGTTTGTTTCAGCAGCAAACACAGGAGCAGTGACTTCATCTACAGGAATGCTGTCACAGTGAGTGCTGTAGGTGATATTTGTCTCCTCTCCCATTGTGTCATTCACCATCAGCTTCAACCAGAGCTGGTGCTGACCATGCTACAGACAAGAGACATTAATTAGAAAAAGGCTGCAGTACTCAACTACAGCATGAGGGCACCTAAAAGCCATTGGGACTGAATTCTAACTTCAGAGTTGGTTTAGGTGTTTGTACCAGTGCAAGGATAAGATGACTTGTTTTAAAAGCCCAAAGGAAAAGGATGAGCTCTTTAGGAAAGCAGGGGGGCACAGGGTTAGTTTGAAGAGCAGAAGATATAAAGATAATTGCAGAAGTCAGGAAGAAAACTCCAAGAAATAGAAGGTTTTAGTGCCAAAGTCAGCTGTCCAAAAAAACTAAGCTAATAAACAGCAGAACAGAATATTGTGGTATTTCAAACACCTAAAAGCAACAGATACCAGTAAAGCATCTGGTTTTGGCCTCCCACTTACTACTCTACCTCAACAGCTATGATCAGCATATGGTGTTAATTGTCTGTCAATACACATTTAAATAGATTGGTGTTCTGAAGCTCTTGAACCTGGTCCATCTCCCTACAAGAAAATCTGTCAAGTAGTTCAAGTACTTTACAGGAGAACACAATGTTTATAGAAGGCTCTGAGGGATTTAATGCATAGCTGAAAGAACAAGAATTTCATAGCTTTGGGTTTGGTTTTCTTCTCCAACTTCTGGTGTGAAGCACTCTTCTTTGAGAGTTTTAGATTTTCAGAAGTACAAGTACCCTCAGTCTTGAGGAAAGTAAGAAATAGAAACCCTATTAAAGCCAGTCCTGCCCAGGGAAAAAGTTAAAAATCTCTTAACACCATCACAGCAGCTTCCCAGGATGAAGACCCCTTTACCTGCAGGCTGGTGCAGTTGACAAACAGGACACTGAGTATCAGCCTCTCATAATCCACAGTGTGGTCACAGGACACGATCTCCTCACCACTCACATCTAGGAGGGATGTGGAAGATTAGCCCTGCAGCAGGCAGCTTTCAGCAGGAAGGGCCAGGGCAGCAGCAATACATACCAACAACACACACGTGCCAGGAGTAGTTGCTAAGCTCTCTGGAAAACTCAACTTCCATCCCATGCCTATGACAGGTCACATTCCCTGCAGAGGGAAGGCCACCATGAGCTCCAGCAAGCCCTCCTGGAGGCATACACCCTGCAAGCCCCCCAGCCAGCCACCCTGCAGAGCCCCTTCTGTGCCAAGGCAGAGGGGAAGCAGCTCCAGGCAAACCCAAAGCCCACAATTCCCCCATAGCCAGCCCAGAAAGGAAACATTACCCAAGAGATCCTGATGCCCCAGGCCATCAGCACAAGGGGCTAAGCACAGCAAAAACCCAAACAGGAGCAGCAACCTACAAGGAAAAGAGAATGAAATGAGAGAGCAGCAAGGAAAGGACCCAGCTCCCCCTGCATCCCAAACCACACTCACCACATCCTTGAGGTGCTCCAGCAATGCTGCCCAAACCCCATCTCTTCAGGGCACCACAAGCTTGGTCTTTGGCTGCCCAGGGAGGGTTTTATAAGCCCTGAGTCTGGCTCACACAGGTGCCACCTCTCTGCTGCCCAGGGAACAGAGCACTTGCACCTGCTGCTCCTTGGGGGGGCTCACAGGAGACCTGAAGGAAATCCTAAGTCTTTAACAGGGGTTGTTGTTGCCTTCTATTTTGAAGGCATCATTTTTTTTGCTCTGATAATGTATTCCATTTATTCCCATGTTAGATATTTCATAGAAAAATGCATAGAAAAATGAATAGAAAAATGCATAGAAAAATGCATGTCTGTTTTGGTGGTTATTTTTTAAATGGAGATTTCTGTGCCAGCATGACAGTATTTGAGACACCAGTGAGCTCAAAGTGGCTTTCCTTGGGTCTATTTGAAGCACTGGTGAAGATATCATGGGAGAAGAGATCCCCAAAACCAAGGAAAATGTCTTAACAAGGCAAAGAGCCTGAATGCCAGGTCAGGATTTTCTACTTTTGAGCACTCACAGCAAAAACTGCACAAGTCCCTGTGATACAGCAGCTAATGCCACAGCTCCCAGCCCTGCTGTGGGCAGGCTCTGCAAGGGATGCCCTTGGAGCCACAGCAGAACAACAATCCTGTCAGGTGGGTGTCAGGCAGCCCTGCTGAGGGTCACACTGAGCCTGGCATGGGTGACTCTCAGCCTGGCTGTGGGAACTGGCTGCTCAAGAGGACATCCAGCAGCAGAGTTTCCTGGGGCACAGAAGTTTTGCCCCCCTAAGAAGAGAAGAAATAAGCTCTTATTTTTGTTTTAAATGTTGTCATCATCTCTGAATTGTGTAGCCACGATTACCCAGTGTGACTAATTTCATTCTTCTCTAAGCCCATTAGTTCCAAAGATCTCATTAGGCAAGCAGAGACTTTCTTGCCTCCCCTTGCATGGCCTTTACCATACCACATTTGGTGCTTCTAAAAGTTGCAATGAGGAAATGTTGTGCTGGATAATACCTCGTGCAAAACAGATGGCACAACAACATCACTGGGCAGATTTATGCTCCAGGTTATCTACAACAACCTAACTGGTGATGCTGCAGCCTTTCAGTCTAAATAGTTTGTTTAACTGGCAATATTTTCTTTGAGACAGTACTCAAATTAATAGAGTAATACCCATATACACAGGGAAATCCAATAACAAATCAAAGCTGCTGGTTAAATAATTCATTAGTTTACAACACCATGTACCATCACAACAGAGTTTCTCATGAGCTTGGTAAGACATTTCAATTGGAAGTGGAATGGTTCTGAAGTTCTTTTCAAACACAAAAAGAAAAGCTTCATTCTAACTATCCAAGGAGTTTAAAAAGTTCACAATTTTGAGCTTTAGTCTCAAAAGAACAATCTCCATTCAGGCTGAGAAATTTACCTCATTTGATGTTGAATCATTTATTCCATTTCAAGTTGAGGTTTTTGGATGGGACAACGATGAACAAGTACCAGGAGTTTAGAAACAGATGAAGATTTTGTTTGCTCTTTTCTTTTTTTCTTTCTTTTTTGTCATGCCCACTTTTATGACAGAAATAATAATGAAGTTTGCAAAGTCCTGAGGCTTCTCCCCAACTGACATGGGTTTTGCTTTACCTCTAATTAAAACTTGGAACAATAGTTTCCCACTTAGCTTTATACAGGGTAAGTTTAAAATCAATATTTTCAGATGTTAATGGTAAAAATCACTCTGAAATCAACACTTTGTGTGCTGCATTAATTAAGAGAAAAGCAAATTAAGGTACTTCTGTAGTAAAAACCAAGAATCTTGAAAATTAAAAGGACCCTTCTACTACCAAATCACTTTTCATGAGTGTATCATGTTTCCTCTCTCCTACCAGACACTGGTCATGCATACAGTATGTGAATGGTAATCATTTTACTCTTGAAAAAAGGCCTAGTAAAAGAAATAAAATACAATGGCATTAAGAAACAGCTCTTTTCCTATATATAAATGCATGTATTACCCATCTTTATTCTGCAACAGCTAGTTTTTCTTGTAGCTGTAAATTTAGCTCTGTGTTGAGCCTGGTTTAGTAGAAAACAGAATAAATGGCTGCATTTTTATTAGAAAAGAATTAATGCAGTGCAGGGAACCTGAGGAGGGGCTGAGAGTAAAACTGTCTTCTAAAGTGGGGGTGGACACTGGCCTGGGTGAGACACAGCCCATCCTGACTGCCCTGAGAGGGCAGGACAGCACCAGGGACAGCTGGGTGTGGGTGACAGGAGGGACAGCCAGGGCTTTGCTTCACCCTGGCCTGGAGTTGGTTATTCAAAGGTTCAAACCTGTCACTGGCCCTCCTTGTCCTCATGGGAAGAAAAAGGTTGGTACAAGTTCATTCCTGAAGAGCTCTTCAATGCCTGTCTGAGAAAATAATGACGAGAGAAAGCCCATTTTGAGAGGTCTCTGGTGTGTCACAGGGGCAGAATTATGGGATGCAAATGAGGTGGCAGAATTCCATGTGGGGATTGCACCAACACTGAGCAAGGAGTTGGTTTGTGATTCTCTAATGGGGGCACAACAAGCAACAAAACCCCACTGCTAATTGCTGAGGGTAGAGCCTCTGAGATCCAGGTTAATTCAGTGAGTCACAGAAAACAGCTTGGCAAAAAGTGATGTTTATGTGGCAGCTCTTGTGAATGTGGCCAGAAGAACCCTGAGCTCACAGCACTGCAGGAAGCTGCAGGAGCCTCTTACCAACTTTTCAGCTGCTGTTTGAAAACTGGCTTTTTATATGGCTTGCTCTTAGTAATTCTTTTGAACTGTAAGTAAGAATTAGTCTAATTCTAACTAATTAGTCTAAGTTTTTGCTTGTAGAGGTAGTCCTTAATGGCCACTGAACTCAGGGACAATGATTTCTAAATCAAAAAATCATTATTTGTCATGGGGAATGGACCCATCTGTTCCCAGGCAAGGACCACAGTGCCCAGGTGGGGCAGTGGCTGCAGGCCCATCATGTTTCATTTTCTGGAATTCCCTGTGGTATCCTGAGGAAATCCTGCACATTTTTTCTGTGTCTAAACAGAGATTACAATACCTGTCAGAAGAGTTTTATATTTGCCAGGTTCCTGAAGATCTCTTGATGAAATGCAATTTACACAGCTTTGGTTTTGCCAGCTGTGACTTGCAGAGCTGTTGGGGGTTTTATCCAAACATCATCCTGCTCCTCATTTCCAGTCTGTGTACACAAAATGGCTCCATGGAAGGGCCTGGTTTGGCAGGGGAGTGACTTGGTTTCAAATACAGCATCCCAGTAAAAGATGGGTCACAAAGGGCTTCACCAGTGAAGGTAACTGCTCCTGCATTTCCTCCCATCAAACTCAGGGATACTTCATTCCTTGGGGTGAAACCTGGTCACACTGACATTCACAGCATTTTGAAGGTTATTTTGAAGTTCTTTTTGTAGTTCAAAGTCCTTTTGCAATTCCCACAGAGCAGTCAGGCAAAGACACAGAGAAGATGAGTGGATCCTCTCTCCAAGCAGTCAATTATGCAACAAACTGCACATGGCAGAGCCACCTTCCAGGGAATGAAAGCGTTCCCCACGCCACAGCCTCGTTACCTATGCAGATCTCCAGAGCCTGCAAGGATGAACTTTGCCTCCCCATTCCCCTCCTCACAGGGATGTCTCAGCTTGTAATCATTAATGAACTCTCCTGAGATGGAAGAGTGACTGTACAGCCCAGATATCACCAGAGCTGCTTTGGGAAAAGGAGCTGCTGAAAATGTCGAGCCGGTACCACAAAGCAGCGGCCGATGGCAACGTGGACCTGCTCAAAGAGGCCACTAAGAAAGACCTCAACTCTTCAGATGAAGATGGGATGACTCCCACCCTTCTGGCAGCATACCATGGCTACCTGGAAGCTCTGGAGGTCATTTGCAGGAGGGGGTAAGTCAGCAGCCTCCACAGCCTCAAAACTACAATTACTGCCTCCTGTTTCCAAAGCCCCCATGACCTCAGGCCCAAAAGGCTGAAAATCACAGTAATTTCTTTCAATGCATTGCCAAGAACTGTTTCTTTAGTGGCAGTGGTTTAGGTCCAGAGCCTACAGGCAGGTCTCTTATTTTCTCAGACAGGGGTTGGAGAGTTCTTCAGGTGGTCTGTCAGTGAAAGCACAGCAGCATCCACAGGACCACGACGTGTCCTGCAGAGAGCAGCTCAGAGAAGCAGGGCCCTGGCACCTTTCCTTTCCTCACTGGAGAAGGTTGCCAACAGCCATTGAGGATATCTTGAGACAGGATTTATAGAGAAATCCCTAATTTGAAACAGTTTTAGCAAAAAATATCTCCTATTTGCTTCCAAAGTGCAGTTAGTAGGCACTTGTGAAGATTTAATGCTGTCCAGAGGCGAGTCACAACAGATAGCCTTGAGCCAGTAATACCTAAAATGGTCATTTCAGTGCTTTTTTAACAACTACCATCAGGCCAAAACTGAAATTACTGTTTCAGAAGCTGTGATAGAACCCTTGTAAACCATAAAAAAAAAGGGAAAAAAAAGGAATAAAATGGAAGGAAGGTTTTCTACAGGTTTATTTTCTAGTAATAAAATGTCTGTATCATTTAAATGTCTTACATGGTTAGAATGTCTTATTGAAGTGGTAATTACCTCTCCACCATAAGAACTCTATTGCTCAGAGCATACCTTTAATAAGCTCTGATTCTGTAATAACATCTAATTAAAGAAAATCTGCTCTTGTGTAGAGTTAATAAAATGTTCTTTTGCAGAACAGTGAACAGATTGCAGGGAACAGTTGAATAAGTATTTGAATGTATCTGAGTTTTCTTTTATTAAAAATGGAGTTGAAAACATTTTTTTTTCATAGATTTGCTTTATAGCTCATTGGGCTCAGGTGTGGCTGTGGTATCACAATGAAAAAGACCTTTGGACTGCGTGGTTGTTGCTGTGTCCTCAGGAGAGGCAAAAATAGATTGACAGTTTTTCAACTTGTGCAATTAAGGCAGCTCCCAGGAAATACCTGTCAATAAGGTTTGTCCCTGAACACCTGCAAGCCAGAACAATTAGATAAGGAACAAATAAATGAAAATTTTTTTTCAAAATTTGAGTGAAAAATATATCTCCTACCACACAAGCTGACAGAAATCACAGATCAAAATTTTTGTATATTTGTAATTTAATGTATTTCTAAGTCTTTTTCTTGGTAGAGGACAGCTTTGGGACTGTATCACCTCAAAATCTTCAAACATATGTGTTTACCTCTATTTTAATCTGAGATTTCTTGACACAATTAGCAAGATGTGTCTGTCAGAGGTATGGCTGCATTCTCACTGGTTTGTTTTTTTTTTTTTGGGAGAAGCTGAATTTTAGAAAATATTTGAGCTGTTCTCCAGTCAGTTAATGTTTTCTTGTGAGAAAATAATTATTTTTAACAAATTCATCCTTTCCTTGAAGAGATTTCCTGACAGAGGCTCTGGGGTACAGGGCAATTTTCTTTAGAGTGGTTGCACATTTTAGGACTCTCAAGCTTTGGAAAGCTAGCAATACTGACAATAAACCCCTTTCATCTTGAGCTAATTTGTCTTCCCAGGCATCAGGAGACGTTTTCTCTGCTTGCCTTGCAGGTACACAATAAAGGCAAGACCAAATAGCAGAATCTGCTCTCTTTTGTGCGAGCCTTTTCCTTGGGAAAGCAGGGAAAGGAGGAGTATGAGAACCCAGAGGAGATGTCAAACCTTGTCCAAAGTCCCACTGAGCTGGGAGCAGCCACTCCAGTTTGTCAATTGTTTGAGACTCAAAGCCTGGCAGGTTCCACAGGGAGCAGAGACCACAAACAGCTCTGAAGGGCCCTGGGGGTGAGGGGTGACCCAGCCCTCCCCAGGCTCAGCTCCCTAACGTGGGAATTCAGGAACCCAGCACGCCCAGCCACAGCCAGGCAGCTCCCCAGGGCACAGCCACAAAAGCAGAAATATGTACACATGGCTTCCACATGTCTGAGGGGAGAAACTTTCATCCTCAGCTGCCCCCTCCTCGTAGCAAAGCCTGAGCTCCCTTGGCCAGCGCGGTCAGCTCTGCTGGACCCCTGAGCCCACTCCTGCCTGGGGCTGCTCAGGCTGAAGGGTGTGCTCAGATCTGGCCCTCAGCAAACCTGGTAGTGCTTTTCTTCAGAGCCCCAAAGCCAGAGATGAGTGCCTGGAGGACATTTGTGACAGGATGTACCTTGGGTACACAGTACAGCTGCTGTGGCACCAACCTCCGAGTCATTGAAATGCTTGAACTCCCAAGAGTTGAAATTCTCCTGGTAAATTTGGTCCCTGGCTCTGAAGTCAATAAAGATTTTGGGCTTCTGTGGCCACTTTGTTGGTTGGTCACAAGAGGACACAAGCTCTGTTCTGAACATTGCCAAGGCTGACCTTGCCAAATGTGTATCTAAATATTCAAGCTGATTCTTGTCTGCATGCAGCAGTTCAGTGTGAAGGCAGTGCAAGAGTTAAAAATCAAGAAATACTTTTCACTGGCTTTAAATTCAATTGAAAAATGTGGAATTTTATTTTCAAATGAACTTCTGCTTTTCAAACCATCATGAGTAAAAACAGCTTACAGAGAACAAAAGAGTTGAAAAACAATGGCATCTATCTGGACTTAAACTAAAAGCAATGGAGACAAATGAGTAGTCAGGGCTTTACTCTGGATCATTTACCTATTACCTACCTAAAAAGTTACTGCAGGAGCTCATTAAGTGTGTATCACTGTGGCCAGTGAGGAAGCTTTCTAATATTGCCTTGTATTTGACATGAAAAGGAACAAATCACCAAGAGCACTTTAAAATATTCCATGCAATTGTTCTTGTAACAGTTTTGTCAGTAATTCAAATGAGAATAAGTCAAAGCCTGAGCCCACTTTTAGTTGCCAGACCCTGGGATGACAAAGGAAATGTCATGGCTCTGTTATAGGGAGATGCAGCCCCAGTCAGCCCTGTGAACTCCCAGGGCAGGAGTTAGAGCTCAGCCACACACACAGCCACACTCAGGGCTTGTGTCAGCGGGTGCAGCCCTGTTCTAGTGGCTGGAGCCAAGCTGAGCCCTTGTCCCTGGGCTGTTCTCCTCAGAGCAGAGCACAGGGACACGTTTGGTGTCTGTTCAGGGCTCAGGGTGGGCAGCTCAGCTCACTGTGTGCTGTTTCCCTGGCAGGGGTGACCCGGACAAGTGTGACATCTGGGGGAACACGCCCCTGCACCACGCTGCCTGCAACGGCCACATCCACTGCGTCTCTTTCTTGATCAACTTTGGTGCCAACATCTTTGCTCTGGACAACGACCTGCGCACTCCCCTGGAGGCAGCGGCCAGCAGGGACCGCAAGGAGTGTGTCCAGATCCTGGACAAAGCCGCCACCGAGCAGAACCTGCTGAACCCAAAGAAGGTCTCCAAACAAAAGGCACAGGCCCAGAGGAACGTCGAGAGACAAATCAAGGAATGTGAGAAGCGCCAGGAGAAACACCAGCACGAAATGAACCGGAATTATATCAAAGAAAAGGTGGGCACAGTGGATTCTTCCAAAGGAACGCACTCCAGGGTAAAGTTGCCCGGTCTATTTGCTTCAAATACCACAAGTACTTTAACCAAAAACCTGAAAGATACCTTGAAACTCAAGACAAAAAAGACAGCCGACAGCACGAGAAGGCAGGAAACACAAAGAAATGACCAAGAGGATGATTTGGGTCGGAAAAGTGTGATGCATTTGTTTGATGAGAGAGAGGAGGATGAATTACTGAATGACCTTGGAGAGAAAAACCTGGCTGGTAATGACAGTCAGCTCTCCATTTTTCAGCGGCCAGGTCTTGGCAAGATTGTGTTTGGAAGGAATTTGGCTGCAGAGGTAAATCCTGAAATTGTGTCATCTGAGAAAGAAGGTATGAGAGTTACAATAGCCAGTGAGCTCTTTCAGTATGAAAATGCTGAGAATGGCAGGGAAGATGATGCTGAAAACAGTGCTGATGTCCCTTGGAATGAGGAAGAAGTCATTTGGGATGATGAGGAAACAGAGAATACACCCCTTGAGGTATTCCTGGCATCACAGATGCTGGATGAGTTTCTTCCAGTCTTCATGAGGGAAAAAATTGATTTAGATGCCCTGATGTTATGTTCTGATGCAGATCTACAGAGCATTCAGATGGAGCTTGGGCCAAGAAAGAAAGTCCTGAATGCTGTGAATAAAAGAAAACAGGCACTCGAGAACCCTGGAAAAACTGTAGATACTTGCTTATAAATTATTCTATCTGTTGTTGTAACCTACACACTGATTCATTACCTTTCCCTCTCTCCAAAGAGACTTTTCAAAAGTCTGCTAAAGCAAAAGGCAGAGAGGTTACCAATTGCTTTAGGAAGTTCAGCAGGGATAACATTTTTTCTCTCTGGATAGGTAGTGTGGTGAATGGGATATTAAGTAAAGTATATTCTGCCAAAAAGCAAGAATGTGAAGGTAAAAACCAAAAAGCTTTTTCTCCCTGAACTGTTTATGTGGATTGGATTTCTTTTGGTCCAGATAATTTCAAGTATCAGTGAAGGCCAGGCCCACTGTATTCTTTAATAAATCCCTTGCTTTCTTCTCCAAAACCACAATGCAAAGAGCATCCTCAGAGCTTGAGAGCTTTGAGTTTTCTCCATTTGCTTCTGTAAGATCAGTAAAACCACTCTTCCTAGTACTGACAGTTAGAAAAGGAATCTGGATCTTGATTTTAGCTGTGGTTTATTTGCTCTAATCACCTTTGAATTAATGTAAATAAAACTAATTTACAGCAGGTTTCATATATTTGTCAGTAAAGTTTTTACTTCTGTATTGACAATAATTTAAAAATACATGAAGTATCTTCCCAAGAGATGTTCAGTGTGAGTTGTATATTCCTTTCTTGTCTTATTAAACTGGATCCAATTGCCAGCACCCACCATGTCCTAAATGTCATCAAGGCTGCAATACTTTTAACTACAAGAAGCTGAGGTTTAGTTTTCAAAATTTTGGATCTATTTTGGTATATCCCCAGCTTGGTTCCTATAGGCTGCATTTTCCATGCAAAGTCCCAGAAATGAGGATTCATATCACACACCATTTTCTGTGGGCTGTTGTCAGCCTTAGCCTGAGAGCTGTGTATCACACACAGCTCATGAAAATAAAAAAAGAAAATGAGCTGTGCTGCTGTGGAAGCTCCTGCTCTTCACACTCTGTCTGGAGGCATTCACAGCAGGCTTCCCCTGCTCCCTTGGGAAGCCAGCACTATCAGATATAAATTAATCACTCCTGTTGAGTTTTGTGAATCTAATGAAGTGCTTTTAGTAGTCAAGCTCTGGTTAAGATCAGAGATTTTTACATGCACATTTATTAGCAGAACATTTATCTTTAAAGCTCTTTTTATATCTTTCCATTAGCCAGCTATAATTTTTTCCTTAGGGGTATGCTGCATTTGTGGATGTTAATCCTGGTTAATGATCTGTTTTTTCACATTTCTTCTTTCTATAAAATTTTGTGACTGTGATTTGTATATTATACAGATATTTGGGTGAACTTTATATTGCATTCTTCCCTGCTTGGATTCCTGTATACAACAGGTTGATATGTTCTTAGGTTAAGCAATCACATCAAAGTCCTGTTCTGTGCAACCTTCCAGGATTGCTTTCTCCTCTCACGTGCTTTGCTGTTTTCAGATATTTTTTATCAAGCCCTTTGTTTCCTTTAGAGTGTGGAACACTGGAATCCTAGCTGTGACTCCTTAGGAACATTTGTATAGCTCAGTTTATGTATCACATGTGCAATCCTAGAGCAGAGCCCAAACCCAAATCATAAAACCAGGCAATTTCACACGAGCACAGCCCTGCCAAGTACAAGGTTCTCCTTCCTTAAGGATTTAATACTCTGCACTAAACAGACATTAGGAAAATGTGCAGCATGGAACTGAAAAACTGAATATCAGAGAGGAACAGAGAAGTCCCTATTTTTCCATTTAAGTTCAGTGATCACATTTACTGAGAGAGTAGTCACTGCAACAACTTGAATACTTTCTTTCTTGTCATCAAATAAATCAACCACAAACCAGACAAGAAATGGACAACAAAATGATTGTCAAAGAAAAAGAGCAGTATCTATTGAATTTTAATATAAATGCAAGTTACACAATTTCATGATCCATTCGTTTGTAAGAGAAGGAAACACAGAAATTAATGCTATTATTTCCCCTCAGAAAATCTAAAAGTGGCATCCAAGCAATTCTCATTGTAACTGTACAAAATCCTCTTCATGACATCAGAGGTACAACACTGAAGCCAGGCTCCCAAAATCTCCCACTGCCAATGAAGCTGAGAACAATGTGGGTTTTCAGAACCAGGTCTTTGGACTGGCTCAATTTTTTTTTTTTAAAGTGCATAGTCTGTAGGGGAGTACATGTGAAAAAAAACTGGACTTGTCTTCTTCCCAAACACTACATCTCACTTCAAATTACAAATCTGGTATAACACTGGCACAGAACTGGGATAATACTGCCATAATTATTAATTGCAAGTTTCCATGGAGCTCTTGAATAATGGAGCATCATTTGCTTTCATGTTTACCTCAGGTTAGTGTAGTTCTCTTCATGAATGAAGCAATAAACTAAGACAACACATAAACTTCTGAACATTTCAGAAATGACAGAGAAGAAACAAGACATGTAAAAACAGAAGAGTAATTTTGCTACAATTAAAACACAAAAGCTCACAGAGAAATTTCTGTTCTTCTTTCTGATGGGATAAACAGGATCAGTGGAGTTCAGTTTGGATCCACATCAAACATCTTCAGGCCTATCATGGTCTGGTACCTTTCTATGCTACCTCTACCACTTAGTACATTTTCCATCTAGCTTACACCAGGCTTACAACTGGCAGTATTATTTACATCACACTTGCACTGTACTCATTAACCTTTTCTACACTTACCTATGCACCCTCCAGGGCTTTAATGCCAGCTGCTCCTGACCCTCCTTCCTGTTGCTCTGCTCTATTCTACTGGCATGTTATAAAATGCCCTGTCATCCAACTCTTCCACAGCATGAAGAAACACTTAATAGCCTGCACGAAATAATATGCAAATGGAAATAAAATTTCACAAGGCACAACTTGTGAGCCTGAGACAGGAATTTGTTTCCAGGGCAATAGCTGTTTTTCAGCAGATGCTCACTCTTTTGCAAAGCAGTTGCATAAGAGCACAAAACTGGAACTTTTCCTTATGCCACTGGGCTCTTCTGCCAGGAAAGGATCATGAAAATTCCTGCCCCAGCTAATATCTGTGATATCAGAACAATCAGCAATTGAAGCATGGTGCAGCCAAACTGAAAATATTTGCCTGTATACTTGAATTCAGTTTGTGTGGCTCCAGCCTTCAAGAAGCTTAGAAAAACAACTTAGAGGCACCATAGATTAACAGCAAAATCTCCCTACAGAACTGATATAAAAGTTAAATCAAAACACATATTAGTTCTCACATTCTGTGTGACTCCTTGCAATATGAAAATGGCAATATCCCAGCGAGGCAGGTACTAAGGGAGGTACTGAGCAGAAACCCAGCTGTATGGAGGTATGGTTATTACATAAACCCCCACTCAGAACTGTGCTCTTAAGTGAAAAAACATCAAGTCTGAGGGCAAAGGAAGGGGGATTGCAAGGGGTGAAAAAAATGGTGACTTCCAGTGAGCTGGAAGGGAAGGTGTGTCCAGGAGTTAGAGGTGGGCTGTGTGCCTTGGAGGCTGAAGACAAGGTCACTGTCACTGGAGCACTGAAACCCACAGCTGCATTTAAAGTACCATCACAGGTAAATATGATGCCAGAGTCCATTCTACAAACAGATCTATTTTACACCAGAATGAATTATCCCTCTAAAAACCACGAAATCTACACACAGGCTTCTGCTACATAAATAATTAGAGAGGAAAGGCATTGATTCCAGAATGATACCAAAATACGGAAAGATAACATTGTTAGTATCACTGCAAACATCTAATACTTGCTGTTACAAAAGAGAGACATTTATTAACAATACTGCAAGTATCTAATACTTGAAATTAGAAGACTTTAGAAATTAGTCTGTTGCTGAAATCTTACTTTTCCTTCTTGAACATTCTAGAAGGGCCACATTTTGATAGGATTGGTGCCTTTTTTGTTTTCAAAGAAAGGATTCAAAGAAACTAAGTGCAAACAATTTTCTTGGCCTCATTGGCATTGTAGACTTCTCTCTTTAGTTACCAGCTGACCACGCATCATAAACAAATTTTGCTGCTACTGTGTCTTCAACTGCCATCCCTGAAAAAGAATTGAAGTTACCTTCAAACAGTTATTCAGCTGTACAAATAATTTTGCTTCAGAAAGGAACAGGAAGACTCAGGAGACTATCTAACTGGGCAGGAACAGGAATTATTTCCCATCCCAAACACCTACAGGGTTACATTCAAAGCCCATAGCCACCATGCAGTGTTGGGTGTGCTGTAAGAAGTTAATGTAACAGTAGGAATCTAATTTCCAGTGTTCATATCACAACTGGGCCCTTTTGGAGATGTCATGTAGCTCAGAGCATGGTAATTCATCCCCAGTGCCACCCTTTCCCAAAGGCCAGCCCCACAGGACACTGTCACATTGTCTGAGGTCAGACAGACCCCACGGGTGGAACAGCGGGGCAGTCGGGCTGCAGCTCTATTAATAAATGCTGCAGTCATGTCTTGAGCAACTGTGAAATGGAAAATGGACTTCTATTGTTTGCCTGCTTTCCTATCACTTTTCATTACATCAATCCTGCTAGATAAATAAGAAGGGAAGTAAAAAGGGAAAATGCAAATCACAGTCTACTGTCTTGTGGACAGTGCATTGCCACAGCGGTTCTGAAGATGATCAGCAGCTTTCCCACGCATGGGGGACCTAATAAAGAACAAGGCATTGTTTTCTGTCAGACTTGGAAACAGGAGGGGCTGCTCTTACCCAACGATTTAAACACTGTTGTTTTCTCAGGCAGGGCTGGTTTTGTACCCTTCAATACCTCCCCCAGCTCAGCAAAAATCTCCGCCTGTGAAATAAATAGATATTTATACAAAAATATAATACCCATACATATATTAAGAGGAAAAAAAACCCTTTTTTCTGAGTGACTTCAAAAGAAAGAACTCCTCCAGTGCTGCATCCCAAAACTGATTACTTTCCATGGCAAAGCAGATCAACATTCAGACAAATTATATAGAAACTGGACAGAAATCAGAGGAACAGAATGGTTTTCAAAGAAAAACAGCTGGCAGACTTTCCTCAGCCAGTAAGTTTTTTTACAGTGAATAGCTTGTTACTTGTCCAACAAAACACATGGGATTCCACACACATTACCATATCTGGAGCTCTTATGTTAAACCTCAAAAGTGTAAATCATATTTATTCTGCAGACACATTAAAAGAGAAAAAGAAAACTCCATTGAACCTCAAAGAGTCCCTGCTGGCAAATCTGTGCAGATCATTGTCTGCTTGGCTTGTGTGGTCCCTTCTTTGGGCTGGTCCATTCAGTGTCAATCACACTGAAGTCTCATGGGAAGAAAGTGACAGGTTTTAATAAATAGATTTGAAGAATATTTACGATAACCAAACACTGCAGGAAATGTGGGTCTTTCAACAGCAACACATTGTAATCATCAAAAGCCAATGCTGAAAACATGCTACTGCAATATGGTGTCATATAATGGCAGATACAGAGGTTGCATGGTTTGGTCACAGACAGAGCAGTCACAGTTGAAACCAGTTTATCTTTCAACCCCTGCCTGTAAAGTGTTAACAATCACATTTGATGCCCTAAAGGTTTCAGTGCAGGACATCATCAACACCAACTCATTTCAAATACAAGCCAATTGCCACAAAAACAAAGCCCATCATTTCAGAAAGTCTTACCCCTGATAAAATAACATCTCCTGATTCTGTAAGAGCAGCGTCTCTGGAATCCACAAACAGAACAGAATTCTTCATCAGCTCATCATCCAGTTCTCTCCAGTCTGGTCTGCTTGCTCCAACAGCTAAAGCAACAAAACTTAGCTGATGAACTTGGGAGCAATCTTTAAAACAAATTCAAACCACATTTTGTTCAAAGACATGTGTGAAGTAACAATCAACTCTATTATGGTAATGTAATGTACAAAAAATCCAGTGTTAGCCTTGGAAAAAATACTGATTGACAGGACAACAATAAAAACATACAAGATTTGATATGTCAGTAAAAAATCCTTGTCAGATTTTTTTTGAGTAGCTGAGGCAAAAGAAAATCCTCTCCCTTTGTCTGTTATCTCTTATACCCTTGTTTTCATCAGATCATTACCAAAATAATTTTACACACCTTGCTTAGATTATCACTTGCCCAGAGAAACTGAAAACAAATCATGGAGCTTAATATTTATACACAGCAACAAGATCATTATCAACTTGTTATGGGCTTAAAAAACAAGCAAACAAGAAACCCAACAAAAAAAGAAAAGGACTACCCAGTTATACTGTATTCAGATATTTTTTATATGTCCAACTCTTAAGGAACAATAAATTTGCGTTTGCTAAATTTGCATTTGTTGCTCAAATGCCTCTTCAAACAGTACAAATGCCTCAATGAAGGGTAAAAAAAGGCAAGGAAAGGAGAGAGGTCTTTGTGTCTGTGTTGCCCCAGTGACTGTGGACCTTAATTGATTTTGTTGTATTTCTGACTTCCGTGCCATGACACAACACAGACAACAACTTTCAATGACAAAGGGCTAAATCGTGTTTGAAAAATTGGTAGGATGCTTCTGGAATGTGGGACTTTTCTTTAAATTGTTTCCTTTGAGAACTTGCTTTTGTCTTATTACCAGGCTATCTGGAAAGTGCACAAGGTCATCTGAACAAGGCCCACAATTAATAAAAATAAACAAACAGAGGCACGTCCAGAGACTCCAAACAATAGTGTGGCAACATCATTACAAGGCAGGCAACAAAAAAAGCACCCCTCCAAACCTCACAATAATTAGAGGTTAAATTATGATGTTCTTAACTCAGTTAATGCATCTTCATAACTCAAGTAAAAAAGTAAATTGGTGTGATCAGCCCCAAAAGAAACAAATAGAGGAGATTACAAAATTGGTGGAAGAAAAGATGACACCACCAGGGCAATGTAACAATAAGCAGTGACTACTTAGAAATAAGAACATTTGTATGGGTTATTTAAATGGAGAGCAAGGTGAGAATAATGACAACATGAGGGTAAAGATGATGCACCACTAAGAGGAAAGAGCATATGGGAAAAAAACAAATCCCATGCTCTAGCAAAAAATCCCCTGCTGGATTATGCAGGCACTCTGGCTGCAGGAGGACAGGGCTGGGAGAAGTGGTCCTCACTAAAAAGGAAAAGTCAAAAAGTAAAGAACATTCATTCCATGAAGCACAGAGAACCGCTTTTCAACAGATGGTGAAGCTAAACAAAGTGCTAATAAACACCTGCTGCACACCAGGGGAACAGAACATACCATTGATGTGGGCACCTGGCTTCACCCAGTCTCCAAAGAGGATGGGAGCCGTTGCCATGGTGACTGTCACAATCACATCAGCCCCTGTCACCGCCTCCTGGGCGGAGGAGCAGACCCGCACGGGCCCGCGGACAGAGCCGGCAAACTTCACTGCCCTCTCCTTGGTGCGATTCCATATCCTCACCTCCAGGGAGAAAAACAAGGAAAAACAAAACAAAACAAAGATCAACCTGGAGAATTTCTCCTTGCTGAAACAGAACACTTACTTAAAGTTTTCAGTAGGTATTTAATATTTCCTAAAGGTTGGGGTTTTTCTCCCCTTTAATGTTCTTATTATACAAGTGAGTAAATTTCAAGAGTGTTCAGCTACATTTGAATGCCTGTTTTGTGATGCCAAAATAACATCTCCTTGTAGAGCTGTTCTTATAAAATGCAAATATTTGTGGAAAATACATTTAGGGGAAAGTCACAAAAAGCTTATCCAAGTATGGCATATACAGTAGGATCTTCTCAGACAAAAAGCTATCAAACAACTTGGATTTCAATCTTTTTTCTTTTTAAATACCAACATTTGAGCAAGAAATTCTTGCTTCTCTGACTAATCTCAGGTTCTGTTGAAACAGAACCAAAATATGATTGACCTTAACTCTTATGGTAGATTGACCATGGCTGGATACCAGGTGCCCACAAAACTGTTTCATCACTCCCCTCCCCAGCAGCACAGGGAAAGGAAAGAGAAAATAAGATGGAAAAATTTGTGGGTCAAGATAAAGGCAGTTAATAGAACAGAAACAAATGTTGGGGAGACAGCCTTGACATTGTATGAGCACTGCTGAGAAGTAGCCAAAACACTGGGATGTTATCAGACCCCTGGAGCTGGCAGTGCACAGCACTGGGAGGGCTGCTCTGGGGAACAGGAGCTCCATCCCAGCCTGATACAACTTCACTGGCTGTACTTCTCTTACAATGAATCCTGCAACATACTAGAGAAAAATAAATGTATCCTCTTAAGATGTGTCTGTTACCTCTTTAAACGTGAACAGTTCTGTGAAGATATCATAATGGCTGTAGGCTTGAACACCAGCTCCCAAAATGCACAGCACTTCTGCAAAAGCTGGCATTAACAACTGAACAGTATCAGAAACAGAAAATCAAAAAAGAATATGTAAGGACAATATATTTACAAGTATTACAAATATTTATCAAAATACTACAAAAGAAAGCAGTATTGTTAGTCCTTTTAAACAACAAAAAATATATAAACAAATATTCAATAATCACTATATATATTGGGCTTTTTTTTTTTTTATGCAAAAGCAAGCATCAGTAGCACCAAAGCACATCTTGGCTTAATTCCAGTATTGAACTGTCTGACTTGGAATTCAGATTTAAGATGCAACAGCATGAACAGCAAGTTCTGGGGCCTCAGCACACTCCAGTACTAACACACCCATGTGGCTGATTAAGAGAAAAACCACAGTTCTGATGTTCTGCCCTGGCTGAAAGCAGGGCTCAGAATCCCAAAAATCAGTACTGAGAGTGGCAGCTGCACAGGTAAACTGATCCTGGCAGCCCCACACTAATCCACCTCCCTGAATTCACTGAAGCCATAAATCACACCACAAGCATATCCTGGCATTGCAAGAGCCATAATACAGACTTTGTAAAAGTAGGGATGGTTCTGAGGAACAAATAATAAAATTCAGTTCTGCAATTGCTTTTGGCTTTCTGGTTTAGTTCTTGTCTGTGATTCACCAGTACTTGGCAAAGGGGAAGACAGAGCTGCTGGAGTCCAGCCCTAACTATCCTTGGTCTTGTTTATGCACTTGCTGAGGCCACTCACTCCTGCCTAAAAAGCTTTAGAATTGTCTAGGCTCTCAACGTTTATTCTGCTGCTAACAAACGGAGAAAAATCTCACTGATCCCATTTTTCAGTAGAAGGAGTCTGTTTTAATGTGCCTTTTAAGGACTGTGAAGCACTGATGTCAAAGGTCCTTTGCGTAAGAGCGTGGGTCTTTGAAAAGCAACTGCCATAAAGAAGACAAGATGACAAATAGGAGCTAAACTCAAACACTCCTGAAAATTTCCAAAAGTACAGATGACAATGAAGGATCTGATCTTGAAGTACCTTCAGCAGCCAAGCTCCTTTCAAGCCAGCATGGTCTGCATAAAAACCATCAGAACTGACCAAATACAGACTGGCCAAAATGAATGTGGTCCTGTAACCTCCTGTCCAAAGAGTTCCTTGTAAATCTTTCTGTCCTTTGGTTCAGGAGAAGCTCCTGGGGACAGGTCCTTCACTCAGTTTTATGCCAGTGTAGCTCCACTGCCATGGATAGAGTCATTCTGGCATGAAGATTGCCCCTCACAAAATGCTGAGATCAGCCTTCATTCTGATGCAAAGCTGAGGAGTGACAAACAACAGCATTTTTGAGCTCTGGCCCTCTTCTTATTGCCTCAGCCTTTGAGGTGAAGGCTAAAACCCTGCTGTAATGCATGGCCACTTGCTCTCTTCCTGATGTTAGCAGCCCAACCAAAAATAGCTTTTAATAAAAAAATAAATCCAACGCAACAATTTCCAACTGAAATTGCAGTGACATAAAGCAACGCACAGCCAGATACACCTCACCTGTCTTTAGACACTGAAGTTTATGGCCATGGTCAGGGACAGCCATCTGGACTCCTTCCAGTGACAACAGAGACACTGACAGACAGACAGACACCTCTGGACAAGTTATCCTTCTATACTGGGCATCATCTACCTTAAGAGAAATGGAAATGTGCTTTTCCCCTCTCTTTACAGGTCCAGTGCAACCCACCTGTCCTGTCCCGACAGCAGAAGGCATCTATCTAAATAAAATTCAATATTTCACCACAGCTACATCACCCAAAGCCATAAAGGGACATGTAATCACAAACACAAAAGAAAGAAAATACAACAAAAGACATCTCAGTAAATTCCTAGAAGAGGGTGCAATAGAAGCCACAAAAAGATAGCTCAGGTTCCTTCTCCAATCATACACAAAGTGTTAAAGCCAGACATGAGTGACTCAAAACAGTGAGTTTAAGTTTTCCCTGAAAGTGCATACGTTATGATAAATCTAATTTAAAGCTGTTTTGGATGAAAAGCGATTTGCATCATTGGTTCTAGTTATTTTATAACTCCAAGCCCCACTTAGAGAACAGAAGACACACCTTGGTAGCAATGGCAGAAACTGCAGCTGTTCGTTTTGCTGTAATGACACTGCCATCCAGGACCTTTAAAAAATTCAAACAGACTGAAGTGAACACTGAAAAATGAATAAATACCAAACATTTTCATACAATTTGTGAATGATGTGATATTACAGATATAAAAGATATACACATGTAGAAGTCAGCAACTATTATCATAGCAACCACAAACCATACAAAGTCATGTTTAAACTGGGCAGATCCTCTGTTTATTCCAGTTCTTCCACATCATTCCATCAGCACCAAAGGAGTGAAAATGGTCAGAGATGAGCCACCTCTAACTCACCCAGCTCCTGATGCACTGCACATCCCTGGCTCTCCAGCACAGGGAAGACATGGATATGACTCCAATACTCTGCACTCCAGGAAGAGCAGGGACCAGTGCAAACTAGCAGTGTTCCCCAGTCTGGGCAGAGGGGTGACAGGGAACCATGGAATTCCTCAAATGTGTACCACACATGGGACACTCCTGCCTCAATGTGCATTAGCTACTGCATACATGTTAATTATGGGGCCAAAAACCTAAAAGGTTTGGTAGAAGAATCCAAGATAGTTTTCTTGACCAGTTTTGTCCCTTTAATAAATCATTATTACTAAAGCACAATGCAAATCACCACTATTCTTCAAAAATATATATCTTAAATTATTTAAATAAAGAAAAAGTAATCAGACTCTGAACACTATTCCCTGCAATGCAAATTTTAACTCTCTTTCAGCTTGAGACTTAAGATGGTTCAAGATTCATTCTTTACCCAGCAAGGTGAGGGGTATTTTTTGCTTTCAAATGCAAGGTAAACTTCTCCTAATCACTTCTCTCTTCCAGTCACACTCTGAGCTCTCAGATTCAAATCACAAGCAGCAGTAAACAGCACGGTAAGTACAGCTTAACAGAAACGAAAGATATACAGCTTTAGGCCAGATCCTGTCGGTAAACTCAGGCCAATTTCCACCAGCTCCAGCTTCCAAGAAGCAGAAGTGAGAACTGACAGCACGAGCAGGGAAGAATGCAGGACACACGAGACTTACAGCTTTCAAAGTACCATTGCTGGGCTCAAATAGCAGGACAGTCGCTTGGTGAGAAGGCACAGAGGAGTCCTTCAGGTGCTCATAGAAAGTCACCAACTTGGTTGTCAGCGCATCGTCTGCGGCACTGTACGCGGGCATGACTCCGAGGTACCTCGGGGGAGAATTCCCTGCGTTACTCGCGCGCCGTTATCCCGGGAGCTCACAGCCCGCGGGCTGCGACCGCCACCGGCCGGGTAACCAGTTCCTCGGTACCGGGGGCCTTTTCTCATGCTCCCACCCCGCCCCCCCGGCCCCTTCCCCGCCGCTCGCTCACCCGCCGTGGCGGGGCACGGGCAGCACGGTGCGCACGGGCTGCACCACCCCGCCCGCGGCCCCCGCAGAGAAGTTGGCCAGGGCGGCCTCCAGCGCCGGCAGCAGGAGGCTGGCGCGGTGCAGGTGCTTCTCCACCTCCTCGGCGCCGATGAACACGGGAGGAGTCGAGCCCATGGCGACAGCCAGGCGGACGGGACGGGACAGGACAGGACAGGACAGGATAGGACAGGATAGGATAGGATAGGATAGGATAGGATAGGATAGGATAGGATAGGATA
>WBNO01012414.1:306687-323124 GCA_013400575.1 Peucedramus taeniatus | reverse complement strand
GGCGCGGCGGGACGGCGGCTGAAGGTCAGACAGGCCGCGGGCCGGGCCCGGAGCGGCGCCCCGGGCTTTGCCAGAGCCGCTCCAGCAGCGGCCCCGGGGCACGGAGAGAAGGGAGTGAGGGGATCCCGCCGCGCTGGAGAAGCTTCAGCTGCTGGAGACAAGGCGGTGCCCTTGGCATTGGCGTGTCCTGGAGGCGGGGAGGGGGCAGAGAGCTTGTCCTGCCCAGAGGCTCTCGCGGAGCTGGCGGACAGCTGGGTAGAACCTGTGCGGGATGTCCGCTGGAAATGCGCTCCAGTGGGATGGAGAATGACCTCTGAGTGACAGCGTGTGAGTCACTTTAGATATGCAGTAGTGGTTCATAAATAAGTAGACTTAGAGTTTAAAACTAGGTGCCTTACCAAACCCTTGGTGCGGGAGGAAAGGAGTTTTTCCTAGATTCATACTTTGAACAGTCTCTGGTAAAGCAGTGGGAATTGCATCACTGGCATCCGGCCGAGTGCAGTGGTGTTTCTGTCTCTCGGTTTTCACCTTGAGATGCATGGGAATTAAATTATCTTTTAATGTGAAAGCAAGAGTAATATATAAATTTACTAGTATAAGCAAGTTCTAAAGTGGGTGGAAAGTAATAGCATTTCAGATTTGAAATCAATAGTCTTGTCATTTCTGTTGCCAGCTGCTGAAGGCAGGGCTCTTGTGATGTTCACCTCTTTCACATGAAGGACTGTTTCTGGTTATTAAAATCCTAGAATCATGGAATGGTTTGAGTTGGAAGGGAAATTAGAGTTGGAAGGGACATCATGTCATTCCAGCCCCCTGCCATGGGCAGGGACATCTTACACTGGACTAGGTTGTTCCAGGCCCTATCCAACCTGGCCTTGAAGACTTCAAGGAATGAGGCATCCAGAAACTCTCTGGACAACATGATCCAGTGCCTCACCACCTCACAGGGAAGAACTGCTTCCTAAAATCTAATGTAACTCTGACAGTTTAAAATTATTTCCCCTTGTCCTGTCACTATCTGCCCATGTAAAAAGTCTCTCTCTATCTCTTTTGAGAGCCCCTTTAAGGTACCGCAGGGCTGGAGTGAGATCTCCCTGGAGCCTTCTCCAGGCTGGACTCCCCCAGCTCTCTCAGCCTGTCTGTGTAGCAGAGGTGCTCCTTCATCATCTTCATGGCCTCCTCTGGACCTATTTTAACAGGTCCAAACTGCAGGCTGGGGCCTTGCCTCCGTGTCCTCTTTGCACACAGTCAGTGCAGACGGGTTGGAACTCTGAGCTGACTCTTTGGGAGCTGAATTGCCTGCACCTGGGGAATTTGAAGTTACCTCCAAGGGGTTGTGCTGCATACATGGGTTGTTGTGGCTCTTGGTTCAGTGAGTTGCTCTGCAGGTGTCCTACAGACTGTATGGGATTGAGAGGGACACCCACTGCACAGCTGCAAAGAGAGGAGGGGAGGAAAGATTTCTTACAGTGCCATTTCTTGAAATTCCAGAGAACTTGTATAAGTCACAGCACAGGTTCTGACTGATGTAAAAAATAATCAGAGGAATTGCAAGGCAATCACCGGTTTTACTCCAGTGTTTGAAGTTCTTCATTGTATTTCTACTTTAAAATCAGATTCTTTTTCAGTATGTAAGGGAACGTGATGAACTAATTAAGGAAGTCCATTCTCTTATGCTTTCTCCTCTAGAAGAGATTTTACTCACTTAAGGTAGCTCCTAAAGTTTCATCCTCACCAACTGCAGCAAAAGTGAAATTATCTCCACAGTCAGAGGATCTTGAGGTCAGTATAAAAATACAGGTTGGTTTTTTTCCCCTCTCTTTTCCATTAATTTTTTAAAACTTGGTCAAAGCAGAGCTGTGATAGTACTTCCACTGAATGAAAACAACATTTCTTTTTAATACAGATCACAAAATTACCAAATGGCTTAGTTATTGCGTCTCTGGAGAACTTTTCTCCAGCTTCAAGAATTGGTGTGTTTATTAAAACAGGCAGCAGATATGAAACCACCAGTAACCTGGGAGCTGCTCACCTGCTTCGTCTTGCATCTAATTTGGTAGGTGTTTCTTGCCTTTGTTAATATGTTGACAGTAGGTGAAATGGTCAAAAGTTTATTATTGCAAAAATAAATGGTATGCTAAAATTTAATGTAAGAGATCTTAGAAAGTGGATAACAATGTACAGTGGTACTTGGTTATGTGGTGCAGTGCAGGAGAAATGATACTGCTTCCTGGAAGGTGGGAAGTAATACTCATTTACAACTATGCTTTCCTCTGGGGTCTTAAACTAGATAGATATATCTAAATTCAAATATACCCATAACTCATTTTATTTAAGCTGCAGTAAAAATTATTTCAGATGCTTGATACAGATTCAATTTTGTGCATATATAGAATATTTCTGAGCAGTTCCTCTTACTGCTGCCATCAACTCAGTATCTGTTTTTTAAATAGCTAGAATTGTAAGTTGCCTTTTTTTTTTGTTTGTTTAATAGACTACTAAAGGAGCTTCCTCCTTCCGGATCACTCGTGGCATTGAAGCTGTTGGGGGCAGCCTGAGGTTTGTACCCACATACAAAGATAATCTGTGTTGGTGAGATGCAAAGGAGCTCTAGGACTGAAGGAAACATAAGACAGCAAGCACAAAATGTGTAGGTGGATATGCTCAGCATGGTACTTGAATAGTGAATGTTGTCAAGGAAGATCTTGTACTTTTTGTTCTGCTAAGCTTCAAGGGTGAGCTCATGATTTGTATTTTAGAAACACTTCTCAATAAAAATATAAATATTGTGCACATTGAAGATATATAATTTGTCTAGAAGCTTAATTTTCTTTCTGCCTTTGCAGACTTAGAGAATAAACTTCCTGAAGTCAGTAGATTGTTTTTCTTCCTCCATCTTTTGTGAACAGATGGGAACAGTACAGACAGTAGTTAGCTTTTGTGACTTGAGGGTTTTAAGCCTAGAAAACAAGACTAAGAGGAATAAAAGAAAAGTCTCACTGTATCTGCTTTCTTTCAGTGTATCTTGAAATCATCCAGTAAGATCTTTTTATCTAGAATTTGGTTTAAAATAGTGGTTTATGACTCTATCCTTTTTCTGGTCCTGTCAGTAACAGATATGTTGAAGGAAAAGGACAGGATCAACTATGTTTTCTTCCCAAAGAAAGTAATTTCTAAATTGTTTTGTTTAATACATATGTACTTTTTTTTTCATGTTTTGCTATTCAACCTTATTTGCTGTTTTACCTTGAATTATTGTGTTATCTTAAATTCTGATGGTCATAAGACACTTGTTATTACTTGAATATTATTACTTGGATACTGAAGATGCAAGTTTTAGTTATGTCTGTTTCTGCACATACTGTTTCTGTATGTGTTTGAAGAGTCATCCCAGACAGATTTAAGGTTAAGTAGTTACTCCAGTCTGTATCTTGTTGATTAATTAGATCAACAGGGAGTATGTGTGAAAATTCACTTCTGTGTTCTTTGCTGAAATGGATTTTGGTTTTTTTCTCATGTAGTGTGCACGCAACAAGAGAGAAAATGGCTTACTCTGTTGAATGTCTGCGAGACTATGTGTAGGTATCTGCATGGGCTATGAAGGGAATTACTGCCTTCTGTAACACTGTTTGGTAGTGAAGACCTGTCATTTTACAGGGTGGGAGGAATATCTATTCTCATGCTTTTGTAATAAATCAGCAAATTACTATATTAATATTCAACTTCTATGTCATGTTACTGAGCATACAAATGCCACAGGATTGAATTATCCTACTTTGTACAGCAGTGCTGATAATTGCTCTGGCTTGAGTGATGCTTTTTGTTGTTGACATGTTGCTTACAGATTAATTTGAATTGCTTTCAACTGCAGAAGAAGCACATGTTACTTGTGTTTAATGCCTTTGTAACATTTTTTATCTAGTGATACAGTAATGGAATATCTCCTGAATGTCACCACAGCACCTGAGTTCAGACCATGGGAAGTAGCTGCTCTTCAGCCACAATTAAAAGTTGATAAAGCAATTGCACGTCAGAATCCTCAAGTTGGTAAGTGTATTTTTTGATCCACTGTATTGGCTCTGCAGCAGTTCCTTCAAAATAAAAAAACAATGGAAAAAATAGTTTCCATTTTGCTCTGTCACATGAACATTGAATTTTTCAGCTTATTGATAGGTATGGTCTTTCTGGTATTATGGAACTTTTCGTAATACACAGGTTTTACCAGCCTGTGATAACATTTAGCAAGTAACATGCTGAAGAGATCTTACACCATTCTCCTTGACAGCTTCCATTTTACATTTTTAATTTGAGTACAACCAAAGAATGTGCTAGTCATAAATGTTGTTGACATTGTATTTGCAGAAGCTTATGTTCTGAAAACCATATTTAGGTATTAGTCATTGGTGTGAAAACAGTATCCTACAAAAGACTTCTTGAGTTTGTATGGTTATTTTGGTATAAAGACAATATGTATTTTCATCACACTGAAAATGGGTTCCAGCTTTAGGATTGTAAATTTAGATTTCTGTATTTAAGGGAAAGCAAAGAGGAAACACAACACAAATTCTTAGTCAGGTCAAGCCTATTCCAGTATATCTTGTGTTATTAACTCATCATCCAAGATCATCCAGGTAGTTTTACTCAATAAACATAATTTGTATCACTTTGAAGCATGTTTACCTTTGTAACCCATTGAAGGTGACAGTGTAAAGTTGGAAAAATCTCTGGCTCATACTGAAGTGATGCTATTTTTTTAATTAGTCTTTTTTTTTTTAACTGATATCAACTGCAGGTTAATTTTCATAGTAATGTAATATTTTAAGTTACAGTTACGTTCAGAAAAAGAACTATAAAGAAAGGAATCTTTCTCTTGAGGAAAAAGTGTGAGCAAATACAAGGAGAATATCAAAACAGGAATTACCAGAATGCTATTGGAACTAATGAGAAGGGAATTGAATACACTAGCATCCTTCATCTGAGTAGGGAGATAGATGAGACACCTCACAAAGCTACAAATAGTATTCAAGAGAGCCTGTTCTTCCTCAAGAACAAGGGATGCCTACAGTGAAGATGATAATTAATAGGATGCTGCTCCCCTTCTAAACACTAATTGCATTTATAGCTTGCCGTTGAAGCCAAAAAGTGTTGAGCATATATAAGTTATTATATATATAAGTTTGTTTTGGTTACTTTTTAATAAGTTAAAGAATAGAAGGCCTCAGGCCAGATTGCTCCAGCCCAAGGATTTGGAAATTTCCCTATGAATTGGATTATTCCAGACCTGCTTTTGCAAATCTTATGGTCCTTAAAGTGGACCACAGCTCCTTCATTTAGTTTCATTTGTAACCTTCATTACCTGTGGGTCTTGTGTTAATTATCTGAAACTTTGTTCCTCTCAGGAGTGCTGGAAAACTTGCATGCTGCAGCTTATAAAAATGCTCTGGCAAACCCCTTGTATTGTCCAGACTACAGAGTTGGAAAGATTACTTCTGAGCAGGTAGGGTTCTTGGTATTGTATGTAATATTCTGTTTCAGGAATAGGTGGTGACACTTGTAAGAGAAAATTAATTTAGTATATATACAGTCAGTATTTACTACCTTATTGATCTGTTGTTGAAATAATTTATTTCCATGCAACTTTTAATACTGGGTACAGAACTGATATTTGCATTTAAAAAGATGGTTAATGTCAGTGGCTTTCTGTTGGCAGTAAGGCTGTCAATGAAATGAAGGTGTTCTTGTTGTAGTTGTCACTAGGAAATGCAATAAAATTACATTCTATAGACAGTTCCTTTTGGAAGCTTTGGAATTTGCTTTAAGAAGTATAAGGGTCTATGTCAGAAACACACATGATTTTTGTTCTTTAAACAAAGTACCCTAAAATGCAAATTTACTGTTGCAGCTTCACCATTTTGTACAGAACAATTTCACAAGTTCAAGAATGGCTCTCGTAGGAATAGGTATGTATGTTCCTGAATGAACACTGCAGGTCATATGGGAAAACTGCAGGAGAAATTGGGATTCTCTGTAGAAGTGAACTGTTACCATAGGCCTCAGTTTTATTTAACTGCTGCAGCTTTTCAATGTCAGTGCATTACTTGGAGTAACTGTTGTATTGCAGGTATAAAGCACTCTACCTTAAAGCAAGTTGCAGAGCAATTCCTAAATATCCGAAGTGGATCTGGTGCTCCTGGTGCAAAGGCTGTTTATAGAGGGGGTAAGGATGTTTCTTGAATCTATTCTGACTGGTTTTCTGTTCATAAATGTAGTAGTATTCAAAGTTACAACTGAAAACTATACAGTTGCACTAAATGCTGGTTATTGGAAGTGACAATTCAGATGCAGATCCCATTTAAATAAGCAGAAGATTCCACCATGGAAGGTTCTGAGATAAAACTGAACCAGTTCTTCAACAAAGTTTTACCTGGAATATAATTTTTTCTATAAAGTGAAAAATAAGCTGCCAAATGGTTTCTCTTGGCAGTTTTGGTAAGATTCCTGTAAGAGTAGGTTAAAGGCTGTGAGGAAGTGGAGGTAGGGTTTCTATTTAGGGAAGATGTGTTCAATGTTTTAAGTCAAACCAATGCTTAGCTCTTTCAGGGCAGTGTCTTGTACCATTACCAACAGCTGTTGTTTAGTTGGAGTATTAGATGTCTCTGTAAAGACATGAAGGGGAAAGTTTCCAGCATTTAATATTTGACTGGAATAACTTCTTATAGTTTCTATAAGCCAGCATAAATATTACTATATTTTTATGAACAGAAAGAAAACTATTTTCTGGGTATTTGTTACATGGAGACTCTTTGAGTTTTATCATCCCACACTGTGTATGGTTTAGGGTCAGGTTCAAATACGGCATAGTAAGGTACTAGGATTTGTGCTAGCAAGAAAAATTTTGAATGTAAAGGACTTTTTAAAATGACCTTCAGCCTCAGGCTGCCTTCCTGAGGGGACATGCAGTAACTTCAGGCCTTGCTCTTCCCTTTTTAAAGGGAAGTGTTTCTTTTCCATGCCTCTGAATGTAGAGTAGTTTCTAATTCAACACTGTATTACTTTTTTTTCTCTTGTATTTCTAGGAGAAATCAGGAAACAGACTGGTGATAGCCTCGTCCATGCTGCTGTTGTAGCAGAAGGAGCTATTGTTGGGAGCCCAGAAGCAAATGCCTTCAGTGTCCTTCAGTATGTTTTAGGTGCTGGGCCTCTTGTCAAGAGGGGAAGCAGTGTTACCAGCAAATTGACCCAGGGTGTTGCTAAAGCAACCAGCCAGCCATTTGATGTAAGTTCAAAGGATTACTGTATTCTGATTTTTAAGTAAAATGTATATTACCTTTGAGAAGTTATTGCCTTCAGCTAGAATCTTAATTGGTTTGTTCTTGCACACATTACAGTGTATCAGGGAAGGGCTTCCAGTCTGATCTTTCCTCAGCACAGATGGAGTTTAGTTTCTTGAATTACAGTATTTTAGATCCTAATGTAGTTATTTTCCAATGCTTGATGCTGAATTGCTCTGATACTTACAACAGTTAATGATAATTTTTTTTTTGCAGGTTTCTGCCTTTAATGTTAATTACTCTGATTCTGGGCTCTTTGGGATTTATACCATATCCCAGGCTCCAGATGCTAGGGAGGTGAGTTGCTGATTAGAATTTAAGCATTAACAACACAACCTCCAAAGTAGTGTTTTGATTTGAGATAGTGACTGATTCATCTTAAAAAAAAAAAAAAAAAAAGAAATTCATATGATTTCCTGTATAAGAATGCTGCATGTTCAGTTATGACTTGGCTCTGTAAGCTGGGAACGAGACTTACTTTGTGGGAAGGACAGTTACATAACATGAACTGAAGTTATGCCTTGAATTGCTGACTGTAATTGCTGATACACATTTTTAAGCCTAAGTATATCATGAAGAACATACTGTCTCTTGAAGCTGGCAGAACGGAGCACTTTCATGAAAAATAGTGAGACCACATAAATTAATGCTGTGGTGCAGTTAAAATCCACACTGGTTTTTGTGCATTTTTTGCGCATACATTACAGTGGTTTTAGTTTTGTTATAAAACTGCTCAGAATTGTGTTCAGTCAGACAATCCTTACATTGTCAGCTGCTCTTCCCTTGAAGTTTCCAAGATATCAGATAATAGAAGTAACATGTTAAAATTTGATATGGGAAGAAATCATAAATTATTGCATTTTCCTCAGGTCATTAAAGCTGCTTTGAACCAGGTAAAGGCAGTTGCTCAGGGTGGTGTCACCGATGCTGATGTCACAATAGCAAAGTAAGTGTGTAAAGAATTCTCATGTGCTGTAAAGAGAATTTTCTTAAAATGCAGCTACTTGTCAAACACTCAGACTATTCTGTACAGCAGAGCTTATCCTGTAATTATTTCTATAGGGAACTACTCATGGTCTTGCATTAAAACTGAGCCCCTGACAATATTTTCTTTTTCAAAGCTGTACTGATTCTCCGGTAGTGTTATTTCCTAATAAAAACTTGTTGGAGAAGTGTTAATATTTTCTGAAGACTGTTTCAATGTAAAAATTAGCAAGTGTCAGCAGATGCTGTCATTTTAATCATACTCTGTAGTATTAAGATGTATTTGAATTAGAATCCTAAATTGCATTATTTAGGTAATTCCCTTTACAGTTACACTGAGCAATTCCCAAAACAATTATAATAAGCAATCTGTGCCATCTTCAAAGAAAAAGAGTAATGAAGGTCTGCAAGTGTAAAGCACTGAATTAGTGATGGTACACCAAGTGCTGTGCTCCTAGGGATATTTGGGGGAGGGGTCTCCAAGTAGGGTTAAACTGCATCGAGCCTTTAAAGCTGCAGTTGTGCAAAACAATATAGTACAGACTCAAGTAGCAAAATGAAAACATTGTCTGTTGCATGTATGAAATACAAGACTCCATTTAAAGCATAGCTACAGAAAATCTGATAGCCTAGACATGATTAGTTCTGCCTTAGTTACTAGTAGCTAAATGGTGGATTCTGGACTTGTTATACTGGGCCTTATTTGTTTTGTGTGTTGTGGGTTTTGTGGTCTTTTGGTTTTGGTTNTTCTTTTTTTTTTTTTTTAACAAAGCTGCCTAGCATTAGGGAGTTACACACAGTGTTGCTGTGGCTAGTTTTCTTTTTCTTTTTTTCTGGAGTTCTCTTTCTGGAATGGCTTCATACATTTCCTATATTCCTCTTTTTCATTTATTGAAAAAAAAAACAACAAACCAACAAACCCAAACCCAGTCAGTTCTATTTTCAGAGTCTGGCAATTCAATCAGAAATACCAAGCTACTGAATAATGAGCTATTGGAATAAATAATTTTCTATCTTTTTGTCTTCAGAATAGAAGGATTGGCTTACAAAAATAAGATTTTCATATGTAGCAGTGATTCTGCATGAACCACAAAAAACAAACTGTTTAACAAAACATGGAACTATTACAGGAGGAGCCTGTAATAGTTTACATTCACTGCTTCTTTGTCACTTAGGCCAAAATTGCTTTGCATGCATCTGTTCTTGATGAGGAAATTAGATTTAAACTTGACAGTTTGTCTAACTGAATTACTTACCTCAGACAGAAACAAATCCTGAGCTAGAGATCTTCTGACTGTGTGGGGAGATAATAGGTGTTCAAGTACCTATCATTTTCATGCTTGGACTGTTTGTGCTGCCTCTTTCCTAACCATGGAATCCTTCCCTATTAGAAAAGGGAAACCTTTCAAAATGGAATCTTGAGAAATTTAAAAGGACCAAAACCTCTTTGTATTTATGGGGTGGTAGGGAAGGTAATAGCAGGACTTACAGCAAGCTTGCTCATTCTTGATGCTTTGTTTCATGGCAGAAATCAGCTGAAAGCCAACTATTTGATGTCCGTGGAGACCTCAAAAGGGCTGCTGAATGAAATTGGCTCTGAGTCCCTGGTTTCTGGCACACACACATCCCCATCTGCTGCTGCTCAGAAAATCGACTCTGTAGCCACTGCTGATGTTGTGAATGTAAGTATGTGTCAGCATCCACAGGTGTTCCTTAATCACTGTGTCAGGTTTTTTATGGAAAACTGATGCTCATTTCTGTGTGTTTATAAACACATATATACTATCTTTAAAAACAGAAAAGGCAGCTCATTTACAAATCCCAGCTGGGTATCTTTTGATGTCTTCACTTACTTTATTAACAGAAGATGCTTTAATACACTGTAAAACTAGTGTAGCTGGGAATTATGTAAAATTCTCATCTTCTTCACTTAAATTTACAAAACTGCTAACTGATATTCATGGAAAACTTCATATTAGTTCCAGTGCAGGTGATTCTGTGTCAAGGTTTTTAGGATTCCTGAGTCTAGAATAATGGGTGTGTTTAATAAAACAATTAAGCTTTCAGTGATAAATTGATGTAACTTTGTTGCTACTGCACATTACCTTGTTGCTTATATGTGAAGCTAATTTCTTAAAATCCATCATAAAGAGAAATTCTGAGATACAAAACTTGTTTTTTCGCAGTCATTGCTTATTTGTATTGCAGCAACTAGCAATAGCTTTAGTGCTAATGAGATACACTGTATTTTATGGTGTAATAATTATTCTAGGAATAACCATTTTTAGAGTTCATGCCTTTTATATCCAACTGTATCTGCCATTTCTGTTCACATTATAAAGTAATGAGCAGCTGCATTAGAAGCAATTATATTTATACAGCAAAAGGAGGATTGTTTACATGATGGTGTATTATAGGACTGCCAGGATGTGTTCTTTGTTTTAGTAACTTGAAGCTGATGCTATGAGCAGCATCAACTCTGTTGTAGTGAATATTTCCTCATATCCACTTTCCTGATTTATTTTCAGGCTGCAAAGAAGTTCCTCAGTGGGAAGAAATCAATGGCAGCTTCTGGGGATTTGGGAAATACTCCTTTTCTTGATGAGTTGTAAAAACAAATCTGGGATGGATTTGATTCAAGATGGACCTGAGCTCCAAGTCACTTATGTTCTAAATGAATTACTACTAACTTGTTATTTATGAATTCAGTTCTTTCAGAAAGTTAATCTGGAGTAATTGTGGGCTTGCACTCATCAAATAAAGTGCTGAGTTCATACATTTTGTGTAGAAGTTTTTTTCACTGAAAGTCGTATATAAAAGGCTGATAAATGTGGCTCTGTACAGTGGTGGTAAAAACCACAGTGCAAAAATAAGATCAGTTTTGGTCAATGTAAAAAAAAATATGTAAAAAATGATCACTGCAATGAAGGCAAATGCAGTAATTACCCCTGGTTAGCCATATATTCTTGTATATTCAGGAAAAGTTCTTGATACATTGTCTCTGCCATCCTAATATGAATTAAGTAAAGAGATTTGCCTTCAAACAAAGCTTGCGGTTCCTACTTGTCTGGGACTAGCGGAGATTTTGTTTCTTCATGACTTTTCCACAAGAAGTACTGGAAAAAGTCTTTGAGGGGATTAGCCATATATAGCTAATAAAGAATTTGAAATCTCATAGAACGTAAGTTTTTTGAAGTCTAGGCACATATTAAAAGAAAACAGATACAATACATCATAGGAAATGGAGGGTTTGAAGAAGCCAAGTGTTGAGCTGTTCTGAAGCAAAGCCAAGTCTTACAGGATGCGTGTGATGTAAAGGGGCAGGAGGAAGAGGAAGGGGTCTTGGTAGGAAGGAGGTCAAACACCACTGGCTTGGAACATAGGATTGCACAGTGCACCAGCATCGTTATGGAATACAGCATCACACTGTGCCTACTCAAGTGTCTGGCCTGTATCAGGTATTTGCCGAATTGCTGGTAACATGAGTGAACTCACAACACTGTAACTGTGAAGATTTATACTGAAAAGCATCCAAGTCCATATCATCATCACTACTGGACCCAGTGTCATCTTCATCCTCAGTGTTTCCACTCACACTGGAAAGACAAAGTGTGCTATTACTTGAACATGCCGTAATTCCCATAGCCATTTAGTTAGCTAATTATGGGATCTTCATTTTTTTTCAAATGCTTGTTCTAAAGACAAGTTCTTCAATTCTGAAGCTCCTCTAGTATCAAACATTCTATTGTCCATTGTCCCTTGTATACTCTTTGCTTTGGCCTTTGTCAACAGAAAAGCAAGCTCTTCTTTTTCTACTCTTTCAGCATAGTAAATAATTTCTTTAAACATAAAGGTTTAATCTCTTGGAAAGCCCCTTGCTGTGTGATCTTCCTTTCTGCTGTTCTAGCCTAATTATCTCATTTTAATACTTCTGTTCCTTTGCCTACCTCTGAGGTTTATTTCTGTTAAAACTCTGCCTCAGGAAAACTTGGAACTGCCTTGTAACCCATCTAAATTAATCCAGCTGCCTGTATGGACCACCCTTAGCACTGAGAGCAAGATATTCTTAAAAGCTGTGTGCCATGGCTCTAACAAAAAGTGGTTTTTTTCCCGTTTAATTTTTAAAGTCCTCATCTTTAATCACTGTTGGGAGATCAACTGATTAAGAAACAAATAAGCTTTGTACAGGATTGTAGCAAGAGCTCCATCTTGGTATCATCAGCTGATTGTGTCTTGATGTGTGGCCATTACAGACATGGCCTCTGTCTTCAGGGGTTTGATTGCCAGCCAGAATTTATGCTCACAGAGGAGGCAGGAAAGGACCTTACTGGACATTGTCAGGAGCAGCCAGGGGTTAAGCAGGAGGTGCCTGCAAGAGCTGAGGCATTCCAGCAGAAAGCAGCCACTGAAGATTTTTATGGAGATAAAAATCTTTCTTGCACCACTGAAGGTATTTTGAGGAGACATACATATTCTGCAGCCCTGTTTCTTCTTGCTGGCATGGAGAATAGGACATGCATGCCTCCGTGCCAGTTTGGTGAGTAACTGTAGGATTTTAAGACATTAGTACCTCCCACTAGCTCTGTTAATTTCTGCCTCCTCCTAAAGTCAGCAGAGTGGCATCAGCTCATTCACGCTACAAGCAGTGATAAAATTGTTCTTTTGGGTTCCAGTTTGAAACTTTACAGATTATACTCGTCTTAATCAGATGAGGAAAAAAAAGTCCATAAAGATAAAATCTAATTTGCTGCAAGAAAAGCTCCTAAGTAGTGCATTTGTGCATCTTACTTTTCTCAAGCCCCATGCTCTGTGCATTGGTATTAATGCCAAAATAAGTCTGCTTCTTGTGTTATCATTAAGAGATGGAGCTTCTACAAAATACTACATTTTTTGCAAAATATTACAGCTTTGGTCCTAAACAAGTTCATCCCAAACATGAATTGAACAAATTCAGCTGTTTGGTGGGGTTTTTTTTTTGCATGGGGCATGTGCTGAGTTAGATCCAGGTGCTCCATGAAGCATGCTCAACTTGTTTCTTTTGCTTCCAAAAACTAAGATCAGCTACAAAGGGACAATGTTTGTTACAAGTCCTCAACCTGCTTTACACCCTTCTGTACTTGCTGCAGTAAATCAAACCCAGCACATGCTGTAAATAATTTAATTCCTTGTAACCTTTATTGAAAATGCTTTTGAAGCTTGCCTTCTTCAAATTGTTGCAAATAGAACTACTTACTTTCAGTGATGCATATTCTTAATATTCGGTGATTAGTATTCTAATTATAGATTAGATGGGAAAAAAACCCCATCAAATCCAAACAAACCAACAACCAAATCAGTATCAGATACATACTTCTGTATATCAAAAGTTTTTGGTGGTTTTTTTTTTTTTTTAGGGAATGGATGAATGCTATCACATCCTAAGAAAATAATAATTTAAAAGTATTTAGTTCAAAATTATGCTCCAGATTTTTCCACTGATTTTTATACTCAGATCAAAAGTGCAAAGCCTTTTTCCTAAGAAAAGGCTAAGAACTACACTTGATGGTTTTTACTTCATCAAGCAAGTAGATATTTCTTCCTGGTACTTACAATGTTGAAGAAAGGACTGCCCAATCTATAAAGGCACTGCTAGGAAAATTGTTCTAATTTAAAGATATGCATTTTCACTGTACAGCCAGTAAATTTCTAAATTACTTCATTACGCTCCAGTCTTTGCTTCATAGATTTCAATGTTAAGAGACAATTTCATGCTGGGAATTACCATAGCACAGTATCATCCCTGAACTGTAGTTCATGAGTTTAATGTAATTGGGCTGGGGACCCATGTGAAGCACTCACATTTACAGAGCTTTCAATTTCACTTTAATACAGGTGTCAGATGTTCCACAAGAAACCTTTAATAACTGGTAATAGTCTGCTAGTTCTGATATGGTTCATTTCAGGTTTAAAACATCTAGCAAATGAACACCTGTGTGGATTGTTAAAGCACAGAGATTAGTCTATTGCCACTTTGTAACTACTGTGTGTAATAAAGAGAAATAAAATGCAAACAATAAGGCAAATTAATTTCAAGCCTTGTGAAGATTTGTTTTACTTGTAGAATGAAATTACTTGAACAATAATACACTGAATAAAGAATTATGTTATTCAAGTCTAGTTGCTACATAAAGGTAATAGTCAAAATACTTTTGGGGAAAAATCTGCTGGTGAATAGGAAATCTGTTTTTGCTGGAGAACAATGTATAGACTTAAATCTTGATCTGATTATGGAACAGTCACCACAGCAGCTATTTTAAGATCACAGGTATTTCATCACAGTGGAATGCTGGCACTGAGCTTTATACAGTTTGTGCTAGTTTCTTTTCTCTGTAATTTTGAACTGAGTTTCTTTTGATCTGTGTAAGTGTAAATAAATCAGAGACAGGCTCAAAGCATAAATGCAGAACAAGGATATCTTCAATGCCATTAAATTTTAATATCACTACTGGTTCTTTTTACCTGGTTTCAGCTTTCCATCATTAGCTGCAGAGTTTTTTTCAACAAGGCTTGTTATCTGGAGATATGGCCCATCCTGAATCATTGTGAGGGCTAATCCTTGTTCATCCATCCCCATCTCTGCCATCAATGCTGCAATCTGTGTGTGCTGAGAGAAGTTTTCCAGTGCTGTCAACAGCCCTTTGAAAAGTGAGAGGAGAACTTTACTAGCTGAAAGTGTAATATCATTATTCAATAAAAGGTTTAAGGAGACATTTGAGAAGGTGCTGTCCCCATTCTTAAGTATCCAAACAGTAAAGCCTCTCATCCTTAGTTACTCCTTTAGACTGGCATTATTTGCTGAGTTGCTGCCAATAGACTCCATAAACTTGCTTTCTGCAAATAAATACACTGAAAGTAGTTTTTACTTAAAAACTTGTTTCTTAAAAAGTCACACATTTTGCCAAGAGAAGGAGCAACAGTGCTGTTACTTAAGTACTCATTACTAACAGCACTATATTCAGGGAAGGTAGGGAACAGGGCACAAAATAACAGAACAGAGGAGCTTCCAGCTACTAAGGACTTCAAGAAAATACAGCATGCCTATAGCAAATGGATTTTTCAAATCACTATTTCTTCCATGCACCAATTTGTTCTGGTTTAGAGGGAATAATTTTAGCTATTTTTCATCAAAAGCCTTACAATTTTCTCCACCCTTAAGAAAATTTGTCAAGTATAGGCGATTTCAATGGGAGGTAAGTACAGGGCTTGTCCTCCAAATAACAAATCCTACTGATTGCTGTTGAACACTTTAAGATTACTGATATCTCCATTTTGTTTGTACAGTCTGCCATCTACGTAAAATACTTACAAGAAATAAACAGCACAGGCAATCGCCCACTTGGCTTCCCAGTATGCTCCATATAGACCAGTTGTGCTGCTCTGGAAAAAACAGGTGGGTGTTCACTGTTGGAAGGAAAAAAATGGAAAGAATTAGATATTTTCCAAGTACCTGTAGATGTGGGGGCTGTTTGGTTCATTTACTTCAATATTTCCATACCACAATGACAATATCGAAGGCACAGAGCTATTGTGGCCAAAACCGGGCTGGTTTCCCACATTTGGTGCATTGTTCATTTTCTGGCTACAGATTCTCACAGTTCTGTATAGCTGAATCCATGGAAAAGCATGCCATCCAAAATGGCTGTATTTGGGTGAGATTTCCAGTCACAATTAATGAGATTGCCTTCCAGAGATAGGGCACAGACACAACACTGCACAGCGCTTCTGAGGGGCTCCACAGCCGCCAAAACTTCCACGTCTCCTGTTCCCATCAGTGCTACAGATGCAGCTCTGGAATTTCAGCTCATGCCCGGCCTTGCACAGGGATTAAGAGCAGGGACTCGAGAAACAGAAATCAGTTTTTTGTGGTGAACACAGACCTGTGATGGTTCCCCAGCCCTTGGTAATGACCAAGAGGCTCATTCTCGTTGCAAAACACCTCAGGGGCTCGCGATGCATGAGGGCCGCGAAGTACCAGGCGGCAGGGATAGTGTCGGGCTCCCCGGGCCCGAGGCTGGCGGGGACCGGGCGCAGTGGGGTCCGCGGGCACCGCCCGCCCCTCACGGCAGAGCCGCCCTGGGCACCG
>WBNO01012414.1:180988-306002 GCA_013400575.1 Peucedramus taeniatus | reverse complement strand
GGTCCCGGGGCTGCTCCCCCGGCTCGGCGGCGAGTGAAGCGGCCGGGGGGAGCCGCTGGGACCCCAGCCCCGGGCAGAGCCCCCGGCGGTGCCTCCCGGCCGCCTCAGCGGAGCCCGGTGTCCCGAGGGGTCCTGCAGAGCCCCCGAGCCCGCTCTGGCTCCGGGGGGCTGGGGACCAGGGCAGCATCCCTGGCTGTGCCTCGGGTGCCGTCACCTTGGACAGGGAATTGAGATCTGTCTCTGCTCAGTTTGCGGCAGGTTCGGAGTCTTTCGTACTACACTTACGTTTCCTTTGTTGCGGGGAAGTTCTTGCTTTCCTACCTCGTTTTTTTCCCCCCAGAATATTTCCTGCATGCTGATTTTTATCAGCTTTTAAGCCGAGATCCCATGTGGTTTTTATTTTAGAGTGTGACATTGTTTGCTTTAAAAGAATAAAGATTTGGGCATCTTGTCTTTTTACTAATGATGTAATTGTCTATGAACAATTTATTTCAGTCCGTTGATAAAGACCTGCATGTTCTGATCAGTGGAGCAGGGAGAGAGAACAGGACGAGGGCAGCTCTTTGATCTCATGTCCCAGAGGAACCCAAAGCTCCCTGTCAGGAAAGGAAGCCATCCTTACTGCAAACAGATTAAACTAACTTCACCACTTTGACCGGTCACAGGACCCGAGGGAACAGCATGAAGCTGTGTCAGGGGAGGTTTAGGCTGGGTAGCAGAGGGTCGTTGGGCACTCACCAGGCTCCCCAGGGCACTGGTCACAGCCTTACGCCTCTGTGTGTTCAAGAAGGGTTTGGAGAATGCTCTCAGGCACACGGTGTGGTTTTTGGGGCTGTCCTGGGCAGAACCAGGACTTGGACTTGATGATCCCTCTGGGTCCCTTTCAGCTCAGGAGATTCTGTGACTTTTGTAAACTTATAATTTCCAAACAAACCACAGGTTAGTACAGAGGAAACTGGTCTGGCTGTAAAGGATTTTGTCATAAGTTCTTGCAGAGGGCTTGAAAAATTTTCTTCATCTGGCTTGCATCTTCCATGCCTAATATTCAGTGCATGTGAACTGATTCAAGTTGTGTCATATTTCCTTTATTCTAATGAAGTAGAGTATTAAAAACTATTTGGGTTTGGTGACTGTACTCTGGCTTATTTGATTTGCTTTTAATTACCTAGTCTAGAACCCAGACTTTCCTACATGGTTCAGAGGAAAGGAACGAGTCCCTTCCCAAAGTGCAGCCTTCAGGAACTCCCTGGGTGACTTCACCGTTCCTCCTGTAGCTAATTGTGATGATTTTCCTGCCTGTGGCTAGATAGAATAGCTGGTTCTTTCCTCTTATAATTCCACCTAACAGCAGTGCTGCAGTAATGAGCCCTTCTTCAGGGGTTTAAAGTCAAATAAATTAGTATTAATTTCAAATATTTAAATGTGTCTTTCTGAAGTCCTGCCTCTCGTTAGCAGATCTTGTGCAATGTGTAAGGTGTTGGATTCTCTCTGCATGTATAGAAAAGAGATAACAAAAACTATTCTGAAGAAAGTGCTTTGAGAACGAGGCACAGTCCATTATGTTATTTTGTAAAGAAAAATGTTTTCTGTCTCTTTGTGATACAAAAATTGTTTCCTAAAATATTTTAAGCAGCATTCATTATTTCTTATTTACGTAGTGGATAATTACTTAAGAATCATCTGCCATTTCTGAGGTGCAACAGTTTTACTTTTAATTAGGCTGGCAAACGTGAAATCTGGATTTTTCTGAAGGGCTTCAGCAGTCAAAGAATGTTTTGACAGACCTAAGCCTTTTTTTTCTCTTTGCTCTATTTTGAAACCAAACAAGTTGTTGTCTTGATAAAACCATAAAGGAGAGCTAGCTGCCACCCTTAATGACTCTTTTTTAGATTTTTATTGATATAGGATTCAATGCATTATTATAAGAGTTATGCTTAAAAGCAATACAAATGTGTATTTCTGGTGCTTAGGCCTTCTAAAATGAGCCATTTGCCCAAAAATTTGAAAAAAAAGGAAGTGTGGAGATGCCCATTGAACCAAGGACTTCCTGTAGTGTTGAATTATGAGGTGAATGCTTTTATGAGTGCCATTCATTACCCAGAGACTGCTGGGGAGAGATGTGGCACAGGAGGGCACAGCCCTGATGGTAAAGCCTGTCCCAGCTGCTGGTGACATTCAGGGACTCTCAGCAGACTACTGTGCTTGGAGCACATCCAAGGCATCCAGCTTCCATATGTGCCACTAAGAAGCAGGTTTTTTTTGGAGCATCCTGCGCTCAGCTGGTGAAAGGAACTATTTGGTAAAAGAAAATATTTCTTCGCTTTATCTCTGTGTTCTTAGGTTCATCTCCTGTGGGAATTATTCTAGATTCTGCTTCTACAAGTCAGCCTGGTAGTGAGGAGGAAGGGGAGTAATAGTGTTTCTCTCTTGGCTGCTGTCCTGGGGGTTCTGAAAGGCAGCGTGGAACAGCCTGGTCTCCTCAATACTGCAGCTGTTTGAGGATGGCAGAGAGCAGAGGTCTTGGCAAACCTGGGAAGGCAGCACTGCATTGGCTCATTCAGAGCTGTTTACAGCCACTAAGGTTGGGAACCTGGGCTTATGTTTCAGGGAAAAAAAATCTGTTCTGATTTGAATGCTAAACAATACATACCTCTTACTCCAGAGATAGTGATGAGTTTCAGCTAAATTGGATAGCAAAATAAATCACTGGCTTTAATGCTTCTCTGAAAAATCGAGATAGTTTTCAATATTTTTTTAAATCAATATAGAAGGGCTGATTAGTTTCCTAAATCTTACTCTTAAAGATAAGTTTTATAGTCATTTGAAAAATGTTGGCTATAAAAATTTCTCCCCAGCAATTATCAGCAAAGGATTGCAACTGAGATTATTGAAGGTCTCAGATGCTTATCTGTCTTCAGGCCAGAGGAACTACACCTTTGTGAACATGGGTCCAAGTCTCTGTTGGGCACTTTTTCTTCATGCAGTTTTGTAAGAATCATTCATTAACTTGGTTTCGAATATTTCATACATCTTTAAGATGGTAAAGGAAAGATGAAAATTAAATGGATTTTTCTTACAGTGAGTTCTCAGTGAGGTTTTGTTATTCGTGCTGTGCAAGTACAGAACACTGATAACTCCAATCTGGAAGCCAGTGGCTGCTCAGTATTCTTGCACTCACTGCCTTTTCTTATCAAACTGACACTCTGTGTGAGAAATAAGGACAGAGTTGGCTTTAATTTCAGCCAATGGCTAAAGTGCCACTGATTTCAGTAGGAAGGAATTTTGCTCCTGTATCTCTACACTTCTGCAAAGAACTTTATAAGCTGATAGTTTTGTCTCCATATGTTCCTTTTTTTTGTGTGGGAGGGTCTTTAATGATTTTGATATTTTGTCTTCAGTAGGGGAGGAAGGGGGGATAGAAGCAGTTCTAGCTTCAGCTCTCTTTTATAGAAAAAAACAGTATGAATAGTATACACAGTTGAAATTAGAGATGTTAAAAGCTGTACATGTGGGGGGATTGACAATTTGAAATGCTTTTATGGGGTTTAGGATAGGTCAAGTAATTCAAGGGAATAATTTAATCAAGTAATCTCCCTTCAGAAAGCTAAGCTATCAGTTTGTTTATGTGGCTTAGTCATCCCTTCCTATGTAGCATGATTGTTCACTTGATTCCAATTTACAGAACAAGGTGTACCCTTTTTATAGCAGTCATTAAGTTAACATGGATGTCAGGATTTAGGGGTGCTTAACTGATGGGTAACTCCTAAAGCAAGGATATATCACATCCTCCTATGCTGACCCACATGTCACCAGGGAACACACAGTAGAATATTATGGCCAGGGCACTCAGCACATGCCCAGCAGAGCTGAGCTGGGCCATATTTGTGTTCGGCAGAGCTTCCAATTTCATCTTGCATCTATGAAAAAAGTATCAAGGTCACTTGTGTTAGGAATTATACTTTTCATTTAAACTGCCTTCTGTATCTTGCTGTGCAGTAACAGTATGATAATGAATTGTAAATCTAGAATGTAACATTTATTTAAAATGGTCTGTTTACCAGTGCTGCCTTTCTTTGTGTCTTCTAAAGTGTTATGTGTCGTTCTTGGGGTTTGCATACTCAGTTGCTTTTTTATTTGTGAAGGATGATTTCAGATGCAGTGGTCTTACAGAAGAGCAGGCTCTGTGCAGCAGGCCATTTCTCCTGAGGCACTTAACTCCCTGCTCCTGTGGAATAAGTTGTCTAGTACTTAGTGGAAAATTACTGATGTTCAGTGTTACTCCTCTGCATGTCATAGCTCTTCCTGAGGAATTTTGTTTCACAGTTCCAGCAGGAACTGTAGCTTTGTCGGGATCAGCTTAATAGACTTTCACAGGTAGTATGACCAAGCAGTGATTCCTGGCTCCTGCTGAGCTTGAGATCACTGAAATATTTTTCTCTGATTGAAGCACTGACTATACATGGAATAAACCCAAGACCACGTGAAGGTGCTCAAATGAAACACTACTTCTAAATAGAATAAAACAGATAAAGAAATAAAGTACCAACAACTTAAAGAGGGTGTAAACTGGAGTTCTAGCTGGCATTATTGTTCTAAATGAAGTTGTCTGCTCAAAAAGTAGTGACATGTAAAAGTCAGTATGGCATATTACCAGTGACTTCTGCCCTTTAGGGCCTGTGCTGAGAAACTGTTCATGTACAGTGCTCCCCTGAGGACAGGTCATGGTATAGAGCAGCTATTGTGCTGTCCTCTGAAGGATACAGTGTTGTTTCTGTGATGTGTGGGTAGTTGGCTTTTCAAAAACTGTCTGTAAAAGGGTTCTGGCGATCATTTGTTAAGCACCTTGTAATATACTCAAAAAACACAGTATGCATCTCCCAGCTCTTCTCAGTAGAAAGTGATGGGACATGATAGGAAGCAATTCTACAAAATTATTTTTTCCTAATGTTTTTTGTGCTATCATGTAGTGACTGTGACAGGAGAAGTTATTTGCCCTTTCATGAACCTGTTTGGATTGCATGCTGAGAATACAAATAAAAGGAGGATGATACAGAGAATGAAGATTTATGTACCATCAGGTCCTAGAGGTGAGTGCTGAAAAGCAATCTCCCAAGCCATCTGAACATCAGAGTGTTAAAATTAGATTGTAGGACATAATTTTCAGGAAAACACATTTCTTTGATGGATGCTCCCAGGTGTGTGAGGAAGGAGGGGAAGGTGGTGGTGGTGGGTTGTGATGTGTTGCTGATCCCCACAGTGAGGGATGAGGACCTCCTGCTCCTAAGATGCAGGCCCTGCCAGCAGCACTTGCCTTACTGAGAATTTGCCAATGCTTTAAAAACAACAGTACCAAACCCAAACAAGAGCAAGATTCTGAACCACATATAATCTGAATACTCCAATAAGAGTGGCCTGTTAATGGGTCTTCCTGGACTGGGAGGGTCAGTGCCATCTTTAAAAGCAACATTTCCATTCCACTTTGTGTCTGTAGATGTCTTTCAAGTGGATGTAAAAATGTGACAAAGCAGTGTTTGAATTGTGCTTGGGTTCTGTAATCGACCAGGCCTTAAGGCACAAGAAAAATCAATAGAAAGGCATTGTTGTAATGGATTAATTTTGTGCTTACTCAACCACTCAGCATTTAAACATATGGAACTATTTTATGTGTAGGAAGAATCTCATGAAAGAGAGCTGTGTCAGCCTGGTTATTTGAGCCTGCCAGAGAAGACATGAGAGAGCCAATTGTTTTTGTCTATAGAGGAACTGATGTTTTACATCTGCTTTTTAACAAATACAAACTCATGCTGCTCCTGTTAGGTGCATATTTTGTTTTCTCTTTAGCATGTGAAGGTACAAAACTATTAGTTTGCCTTCCACCAAATCCTGTTGAATTCCTCACTCTAATTAGAGTTAGGTAAGAAATACCTGATTATAGAGTACAGATCTGGGAGCCAGTAACTTTCAAATCTAGTATCTGGAATGGCTGACTCTGGATTTTGGCAAATTATTGTGGTAGTACCCCAATTTCTTCATCTGTAAAACAGAGGTGGTATCTTTATCACAGTAACTTCTAATAGCATTAGCAGCAAAGCTTTAATTTCATTTTGTTTTTAGCTTTTGTTTCCTATCACAGTTTTACTTTATTAAACTAAGGGGAACAATCACAGAATATCAGGCATTTCATTTGGCTTTTGTAATAGTAGGTGCTTTGGATAACGTAGTTGAGTTTCAGATATTTGGAATAACCTTTTTATTTACTTACCAGCAGTGTGCACAGTTCCTACAAAACTAAATTCTATTCAGGATGTGCAGATACAGATTTGTTTTCTGTCCATCCTGTGCTTTACTCAAGAAGTATGTAACTGTAAAGCTGCTTTATACACAGATGGTTTGTCTGTGGGAAAGGTGCCTTGCTGAAACTTCAGCTTTTTGGCTTCAGGAAGTTACCTGAGTTTCCTCTGTTTTTAAAATCAACTTAGACTTGATTTGAGGTGTGTGTATTATATTTGTTGCCACAAACTTACACCGAAATCAACACAACAGTAACTTAAATGTAGGAGTCTTAAAAGTAAGGATTCAATAGTGTGTACTGCAAAACAAAGATGTAAAATTGTCTGAAATAATAAAAAAAGGAGTCCTGTTAATGGCTAGGGTTTATTAAAAACATTTGTATTATTAATTTCCAGCCAGCACTTACATGTGAGCAGCATTATGTAAACTCCATTTGTACTTTTGCCAAAGCAAAGAAGATCAGTAGGTCAAACTTTTGAGCTTGACCTACTTTTTTTTTTTTTATAGGTACTTCACAACAGCTCAACTTTTCCCCATTTATTTTCATGCAGTGCAGTGTGTAGGATTTTCATCTTAGGCAGGAGTTCTTCACCTTGTTCTTGAATCCTTTTCCAGCAGTGGTTGAGATATTTGTATTTCAGAAGAATGTAACTGGAGTGACTCATGGATGAAGAAGTATGTTGAACTTCACAGAGAATAAATGCTGCTATCTATTTTAGAAACAGATACAAAATTATGTTTGTTGTATGGTGGAACAAATACAATATGGAGGCTGTTTTATTCTTCTAAAAAGTTATTTGGGAAAACTATAAAATTATTTTAAAATTTTAGTTCATACAATTTTAAATTTAAAAGTAATTTTCCTATTACCTAGTTGTAAGTTACTATTATGATTCACAGTGCCTACAAATTTAGTAATTGACAGAGTTTTATTAGTAAGGGCTATATGCAGGAAAAAGGTTCTTTGATAATTTTGCAGCAATCCCTTATGTATGCTCCAGCTGCTTTGCTCAATTTCACTTTTCTTCCCCAAGCCTCTGACTGATGGAGATATACACAGATCTGAAAAACTGGAGATATGGCCAAGAAGAGGATCTGTGCAGGGTACGTGTCTATTTTAAGGAGAAGGGAAACAAGCTAGACTGGCAAAGCACCCATATTGGCCTGATTCTGTAGGGATCTACATGGAATCAATGGTCATAGATTATATCCCTTCTCAGTGTGGAGCTTTTGGGCTCTTCCTATGATATAATTTTATTTCCTGTCTGATGTATTGTCTTGTGTACATATTTTAGATTTTGTAAGTAGAGTTGATGACAAGAGTTTGGTCTCTCTTGGGTATCCTACGAAATGTGTGATTGTGATGGTTTGTCTGTGGGATGGGCTAATCCAGTAGGAAATACTTGCTGCTAAGAGTTCAAGGTTCAAAATTCACAGAATATGTAGAGCCTGGTTCCTGTCTTTGAGCAAAACATACTCAGTGTGTTACATCTGGGTCCTTGGGATGATCTAAAATGCTCCCTTGTGAGGACATGGAAAGCCTCCCAGTGATTCACTGCAGTATTCAAAGCCAGCACAGCCCAGTGCAATAGGCAACAGTTGGCTGCTACCCAAAAACCTCATGGTAGCTGCAGTTCTATGCCATAAATTACAAAGCACTTTGGGATCATTAAGGATGACAGTCTCTCAAGGTGTAGTGATTAATACCCCACTTGGATGTTTAAATACTTGTCCAGTTGAAGACAGTTCACATTTGGCCTTGAACTTGCTTGATGGTGAGCAATTCTTTGTGCCATTGTTTGCACACTGCATTTAAAGGGCTGGGCTGTCTCTGAGCTTGGGACATCCAAGAATTTAATAATCAAATGACAGTGTTCATAGACAGTAAAGTCAGGTAGGTTGTTTCTGTAGTGCTCATCATAGAGCCAGCTTCCCAGTTTGTATTCTTGCAGTTCTTATTCCTGGGCTTTCCTTTCTTTTGCCCAGGTTGTTCTAGAGTGGTTTCCACTTCTCTTGCCATAACTACTTTCTGCAATTGGCAGCAACTTAATTTAGTTGTATTTTAAGGAATAGGTGTGGGATCAGAACAGGACAACTGATTGTTCAGAACTGCTTTGCTGCAAATGCTTCAGAAGGGCTGCTTTGAACCTAGATTCTTTGTACTTTTCTCAAATTGATGGCATGTATACTATGTTCTGCAATAAAATCTTTGTATACACAGAAATGAGAGGGATCCTGACTTCACTGATAAGCAGGGCAAATGTACAGGTAAGGGAGAATGGTTTCATCTGTGACTTCATCAGTGTGAGCTTAATGTATCAAACATTAACAACCTCTAATTGTAATGTCTTTATACCAAAGTAAAGTAAAGAAAACTTATAAAGGGTTGTCATGGGCTTCAAGTTTCCTGAAGAATGACTTCTGTATAGTGGGTGATGTGTTTGACTTGAAAATTTGCTTTAATATATTTGATCTTCTCTATACAAAAGAGAAATACTCTAAATTGAGCATTAAGAGATATCTTTTCTCAATCATAGACAGTAATCCAACAGTATTCCCACGGTCAGTGGAAGTGTCAGCTCCAGAATGCAACAGTGGAAGAATCTGATTTCCTGTCTTGTAGAGGAGAAAAGGCACTGCTTCCTCCTCTGTGCCTGTTGATGTGAGGAGCATTGTAGGCGTTTCATGCTGTGGGGGAAGAGAAGTCACAAGGGTGAAGAAAGAACTTTTTTATTTTCCTTAAGTTGAATTGCATTCTGAAACGAATTGCGAACCTAAATTCGTGCGTTAATGATGTGCTCTCCATCGTAGAAACTCGTGGGAAGAAGCATGTTTCACTTTGTTTTTTAAGCCCACACTTAATTCAATTTTAAAACTATGCAACAAGATTGTACAGGAAACCAGAAGAGATTGAAAGGCCAGGAATTTCTAATGTGGTCCCATAAATTCTTTCAGTGGAATATTGCTGGGTCACTCAGCAATTTCAAGAAGCACCCTGAAGCTTAATACATGAAAAATGGTGAAATAAAGAGAGTAAAGGCCAGAAGTAGCAGTTGCTGTTTCACAAACAGAAGTCTGTTGACTTATGCACAATGTAATCTGAAGTAAATGTTCCCTGTAAGTAGATGTTCAGTAAGATGAAGTTGGTGATAAGAACAGAGGATCTCTTGGTTGTTTATATAAAATCTAAAATTAGAGTGAATCTGTTTCAGAATGTCAATATAACTGTATAAACATCTGTTAACAGAAACATTCTTTGGAGCACTGTATTACATTTGGTTGCTTTTCAAGAACAGTCCTACTTGCTCAGAAAGGACTGAGCCTTGTTGTTTCAATTAAATGAAATATTAAATATTTCACTTCAGTGAAGTGCAAATTTAACTGTTCAGGAATGGTCTGTCTTCTCTTATACTAGCAAAAAAAATAAAAGAGAACTCTCCAGACTCAAGCAGTCTATTTTTGTAGATGCCAGTTTGTGATAAGGGAGAAAGTGTTATCACCACACAGACAGCACCTGTTAATTGCCTAAATAATTCAGGCTTAAATTATGCAGGCTTCTAAAGCAAGGACTTGCCCTAGCAAAAGCAATAAAAAAATACGTACTTCAGGATAAATCCTGAATATGCTTCCTGCATTCCTATTCTTCTTTGTTTTTAATATTTTTGTTGTGATGTGAACAGCAAGTAAATGCCTGAATTTGAGAATTATTACTGCAGAAGACGGTTGGAGTTTGGTTTGGTTTGGTTTATTTTCCAGTTTGCCTTTTGTATTGATGGGGCCTTAAAATGTTAATTAGCCAGGAAACTGTGTGCCAGCAGTCCTGAAGGACAACTTGTATGTAGTTAAGCTGTATCTCAGTCTGTCTTTCAGCACATGAAGTGTTACTTGTAGCTAATAAAATCTTGGCCCTGTACCTAATCCCTGTTTGAAGTGCAGTTTAACCTGCATTCCCAGTTGTTACAAGCATGTCATACACAGATTTGGCAACAGTTAGAAAGCACCCTGAGGAATAAAAACTAAGGTTAAGTTTTATTTTACCTGAAATATTGTTCTAGTTGCAATGAAATACATTCTTTGTGCAAATATGTGCTGTTTTTCAGTTGATAAAAGTGCCTTATGAAAAATGCAAATCTAGTAGACAAAGACAGGATCCTGCATGTCCCCAGTGAATAGTGCTGGTAACCTGTGTGTCCAAGGAAGGACTTGCAAGACCAGAAATGTGCTTAATCTTTCGAATTTTTCTAGTGGTTTTAATGAAAGATTACTTCTACCTGCAAACCTCCCTTCTCATGTCCTCATTGCTATAAATACACTCCTGCCATCAGTTATGTGATGTAAAGATACAGCTACAATTGTTAGTACATTTGGTTTGGGGTTTGAATGTTTTGCTCTTTATTTAGCATAGTCTGTTGTACTTTCAGGTGATCTGGGCCTAAAATATTCTGTCAGTAGTGGACCAAGAGAAAGTTATGCTCAGGTGTACGCAAACACTGAAGCACATAAGGTGTACTTAGGCTGTTTGCAGAACAGAACCAAAACTTTGCAAATGTGTTTCTAACCATATAAATGCCAAAATGCATTTCAACACTTCTCTTTTCACGTTCACCACTGGGTGTTTCATGAGGCCATGGAAGAGCCAGATCAGTGGGTGTCCTTGGAGCATGTCCGATGCAAGCTGAGATCAGTGCAAAGCACAACAGGTGTGTCTGAACAGAGGCAGATGATCCTTATTCTTCATTAATTTAATTTGTTAAAATGCACAAGCAGTCTTGAAGTCAGAGACAGGACCTAAATTTTCCCCCTACATTGAATGCCTTTGTCACTATCTTAGAGCAGTTGCTTTAGGCTGTAACCAGGAAGGTTGATAGTTATTTTCTCTCCATGAATAAAAAGAGGGAGAACAATAGGGTACTTTAGTTGGTGTGGTTGGAGAATTTTGGTGTGTCTGTCCTGATCTGCTTGAACACATCTAATAAGTTTATAGCTCAGCTAACTTGGGGGAAATTATGCTTTTGGATATGCAGGAGTTAAAAATGGAGGGCTCTGAAGTCCAGTTATTGCCAGCCTGTGAACAGCAGACTGTTCACATCTTATAAGACACCTGTGTGGAAGGTGATCTACTGCACTGTGAGATCCAGAATTTCTGTGTTGTTCTGGTCATGTTGTGTTGTACCTTGAGGCAAACCCTGGCGCTGCCATTACTGTCCCAGCCTGGCCACCTCATGTCACTGGCTCCTGCTGGTGATGCAGCCTCAGAGACCTGCACATCATCCTTACAAATGCAGGTGCTGAACAGACCACTCTGAGAAGGCTGGGGCAGGGTTGTGTGGTGAATTGGATGCAGAGGTATGATTTTACAGCTCTGTCTGAAGCCAAACAAAACTAACTGTTAAAAAGAACACAAGCTCATCAGATGTTAAATGGCAGAGCAGCTGTGGGTGTCATAGCTTGTGGCTTTCAGCTGAACATATGGCATAAAATGGTGTGACTGGCTCCAAAAATCACTTTTAAATATTGACACTGCCTTTGATCTTTCTTTTTTTAGTCGGTGAATTTTGTCAATTTTGAGTAGCTCTACTTTGGTTGGAGGAAAAATGGAAATAACTAGATTCTTTGTTTGTGTTTTATACTAAATAAAACATTGCTTTCTTATTTTAGGAAAGTTCTCTCTTTTTTTCCAGGCCCTTGCCACTTCAGAAACTGTAAAGATTCTAGTCACTGACAAAACTGTTCCATTGTGAAAATGCTTATAGTGTTAGAAAATAAACAACCAGAAGGATGCAGCTTATTAGAGATCCTTTTAACCAACATTTAATTAATGCTGTCTTGTGAAGTAGGAATGAATACCTTCTTCTGAGGGAAAGAATACCTTCAGTACAGGCAGATTTCTTGGCTCTGATATGTGAGAACACACAGCCTTTGTTATGTCAGCAGAGCTGTTCCTGCATTAGTGCCTGAGGGTGGCTCTTAGAGAGTCTGGTGATCCATCGCAAAAAAAAAATCTAAAAAAAAAGAGGGGTGGAAAATTAAAAAAACATTAAGTAGACTCAATACACAAGCAGCAGGGCATTGAAAATTACTAGAATTCAGAAATAAACTCACTTTTTATTAGTCCAAATGTCTGCAATTTAGGCATCTCTTGGAACTAATGTATCATAATGATTGTCATCTGTGGTAATAAACTTTTCTAATATGTATAAGTCTTTCTCAATAGATGGCCCCTGATTTTTTTTCTCTTTGGGAAAGGAAGAGGGAGGGAAAAGACTGTGGGTTTTGTGGAAGGGGAATTTGGTTTGCATTAGGCATGATAAAAACACAGAATTGAAATATTTGAGGCAACTTGGCACCAGATGTTCTTCAGCAGCAAGGCAGGCTTTTCTGCTAATATACCACAACTCTTTGGACATTGCCTTTAGACTTTAAAATTTGGAATTCTTCTCTTTAAAAGTCAGTAAGGTTTCTAAGGAGTACCAAAAATGGTACCTAATAAGTTCAGTTCTCTGGAAATTAGATTGTTAAATATAATTAAATGGGTATGTTCCTCGTAGCTAACATAAGCTGCATTTGAAGCCAGGGATATTACCTCACCTGTGTGAATATTTTTAAGAATACTTTGTTCCTGAAGCAAGTAAGCATCCTTTACATCTCTAGAGCAAAAAGGATGATCCATTTCAAAGTTGGTTTGGAAGGAAGAGAGCATCAGATTTGAGAGAAGGGGATAAATGGAGTAGAAGAGAAATAACAGGTTGTATAACAATTTTACAGCAAGGACTCTTACAACAAGGACTCTTAAAAGAAGGTTCTTAAAAGAGGCCCTCTAGATGTAACAGGAACTTGACAAGTAAATGTAGGTCTTTATTAAAAACTGACTTTTTAACAGAGTATAAATATTTTTTAGCTGTTTACTTCATACCAGTAGGAATCCAGTGTGTGTATGAATTGATCTTGCATCTGGTCTTCTTCAAAGTGAGAAACTCCATAGCTTTTTTCCCAGGGTTATGACACCTATTAGATGATTTGAGAGACAAATTGGAGTGAAGGCCAAAAGCATAAGATTTGGCATACAAAAGGTAGGAAAGATAATTTATAATCTGTTTGTTTTGAATTATTCTAGGTTCTATGCATTTGCAGCTGATCCTCTGTTATTCCTTTCAGCCTTCCTGTAGATCATCCTTTAACATTCATAAATCTTATTTTAGTGAGTCTTGGTTTCCTGTTAATCTACTACCTGAACAAAGTACTGGAACATCCGCAGCGAAAGAATCAATCTGTTCTGCTACATCCTGAATACTGTACTTGCATGGTAACCTCAAAGTTATTTTAGCAGCATAAGTGCTAAAGAGCATCTACTCTAACTACCTCCATTCCTCACAAAAGAAGTAATTATTTTGGTAAGAACTGTACCAGACATTGTACTCTCATACTTGATTAGAGACTGGCAATTGATCTTATTTTTTGATTCTTTTATAATCCCTTTATACCTATCCAGGTATAACTCAGTTGCTGTGTTGTCCTACAGTGACTGAAACACAAATGTAGAAGACAAGGTGTTCAACTTGCATATAGTTACTTAGTTGCAGTTAATTATGTGTATGTGCTGTTTTTAAAAATGCTCTGATATGATGCTGTTTGAGGCTGTACACTTTTTAAAATTGATTTAGTGGGTCACGGTTGAAAATTGAGATGAGGGCTATAATTTACAGGGCTGTAACTGTGAACACTTGTAAATGCAGAGCAATTCTGTGAGCTGTGCCTGTGGGCCTCATTCAGTGGGACCTGACATCCAGAGGCCTCATGATTCTGTTTGACTCTCACAACATGGGCCTTGCTGTACAGGATCTGGTGGTCTTCCCCAGCATTGTGAATTCTTTTTTCCTCCTTGGTTTTGTAAACCAGCAGGATGCTGTTATCTTTTTCCCCTTCACACCAGAGGTGGTGCTTATCCTACAGAGGCTTTTCCCCTAGCCCCTGCATTGCTTATTCTGAGCATGGCTAATCTCATAAGAGGGTACAGGGCCTGATTTCTAATGGAGTTTTGCACTGGAAAAGTAGAATTAACTGTATGGAGTACCTCCAAGGTACTGTGGTAGGGAATGATCAGTACTGTCAGTTCCCTGCATTTTGGGAAAGGCAGAAGGGAGAGCCCTCTGTTTCCAAGAAACTACTACCTAGACTATAGAATTCGTGGAAATTTTGCCCAAAACAAAATACATAGAAATAAACCTAAAGAAGTCATTCTCTCTTCCCCCTTTGTACAGCAACATTCCTTCAAGTGCCTGTTGCAGGAAAATAAATTCCATATGTAAGAATGGGAAACATCCCACTTCAACTGCCAAATTCCTTTGATGACTTTGAAAATTTTCTTCTTGGAAGTCCCTCCTCCTTGTTTCCTATATGGGTAGGTTCATTGGAGCTATTCTTTCCATGCTGTGTTGTTTGTTCCTCTCAGCAATTCCTCAGCTACGCTTCACTCACATTGAAAGCAGTCTTCTGTCAGAGAGCTTGGTTGCAGGCAAGGAGCAGCAAACATATTAAAGTGAAGCTGGCCAATGCCAGCTTGATGGTTATCCTTAACACTGGTGCTTAGAATTAGTCTGCCATGACCAAATCACTGTGTTTTCTTTAGACCAAGTTTCCACTTGGATTGGAAGCAAGCTACAGCTCTGCTCATTGCTGGAGCCTGTTCCTCTTAGGCGGACCTCCACCTTTTCCCATTCAAGTTTATCAACTGAATAGAACTTAGAAATTTTCCAAAACCAAGCTGTCCTTGTCTGTGGCCCAGTGAGAGTTACAGGGAATGGCTTAACTGAGCTGCCCTTAACTTCACATATGTCATTCACAGGCATGTGACTGTTACCTAACCAGCAGCAATGAATGTTTTAGTGTGCCCAAATAACACAGCTCCATGTTCTGTGCTCATTACTAAAACATAAAACTTAGCAGTGTCCTTGCCACACTGGCAGTGCTCTAAGATTTATGTCACCAGCACCTCATTAAGAAACCTCTAAACTGTGCTTTTCACTTAGCAAAGATGGTTTAACAAGTCCACAGTACACTAAAGAGAAGTGTCTCCTTTGAACAGGAGCTGTCTTCCAGTCACAACTGACATTTCCAGCAGCACCACCCCTTCTCATCAGGACAATGACAGAGGGAGAGCAGGTGCCTCTGAGGACAGTTCCAGTTTTAACCCCCTCACAAGGCATATTGGCCATAACACTTATTAAATGTTAGTATTGAGCATTTTGCTAAGGATGTGGTTGATGTATGGGAGGTAGAAGTAAGGAAGCTGTTGTCAAGGAATATAAGGGGTTGCAGATGCATTTAAACCCACAGAATAGCATTTTGTGTAACGTGATGGTAGAGACCAACTAATTTTCAAGTTGGGACAGTAGGGGAGTGCAGAGGAGGAGCAGATACCCCAGGCTGAGCAAGAGCAGCTCTGAGGGCTTGTGCCATGTTCATGTGTCAGCGTAGATGCTGAGCTCTGGCACCTCCTAACATCTGAGCCCCACCTCGTTCACTGCATCTTGCTTTTACCATATCAGTTGTTTCTTGTGCTGTGATGAGCTCCTCATGGCAGTGGCACCTCTCCCGTGTCCATCTGGCACACTGGATCCCGCGTGTCCTGGCACTCAGATAACAGATGAACACTGAACATCTGAGTGGCCATTATTATGCTGCTGCTTTCCAGCCGTGCTATCGCTGTGCCACTTTTAATAATTCAGGAGTGTTGTAGAGGAGGGGGAGTTAAAGGGCTGCAGCAATCTTTGTTTCTCTTTGTAGAGTGTGATTCCTCCTTGGTGGCTCTGTAGTTACCAGGGAAACAAGAGAGGGATGGCAGAGCACCACAGGGCTGGAGTGGGACTTGGGGGTCGGCTCCCTGGCAGCTGCACATCTGCACCAGGGGGAAAAATGAGGGCTTGCCTTTCCTTGGTTTGGTGCCCTTCCTCCTCTTTCCCGCAATGGTTTTGTGAAACTTAATTGTTAAATAGGTGATGCTCCCCAGCGTTGGTGTATTTGTTGAAGAGCCTTTTTATCATTGATTCTAGTAAAAATATGCAGCGTTGAAAAATGAGCATTACTGGTGGTTTTGAGGAGTTGGATGATCACAAAATCTTTCTCTGAAATTAACTGTAGCCCTGGTTATACACAGACTGTCACTACTGAGAGGTTTTTTAATGGGTTAGAAATGCTTTGGCACTTCAGGGAATAGATTTACTGGAAAAGAGTAAGGACCACTTCAGTAACATTTACTCAGTGCAGCATTCTCTGATTTGATAAAGGTCGAATTTCATTTTTAGTAATTACCATATCTATCCTAATCACCTCCTGCTCTAGCTGTACTGACCTGAATAATGCCAGTCTCAGAAGCTCTGGGGAGAGAGGCAGGTGAGAGCAGGGGAGCAGCCCCTGCACCTCGGGGTTCTCACTGTGGCTCCCGAGGGCTGAGCTGTGCAGGCAGGGGGAGGTGGGTGGGCAGCTGTGTTTACTCCACTGCCAGTGTTTAGGGCTGGATCCATCTTTCAGCTGCCTAATCTACTGGCATTAGCTGTGCTGTTTGTTCCATACCTGTGGTGAGTGCTAAGATTCTCGGCAATTATGCTGAAGTAGTTCTGAGAGGATGACTTAAAAACCTTTTACTTACAGATCTCGGTGGAACTTGGTGATTGGTTTGAGATGGGCTGTTGAGCTGTTCTCTAACTACAGGCAGAAGGACTCTGTGCAATTTCATATCTCTGTCCCTCTTTTCAATGATAGACTAGATAAGGGGAAACAAGATTTTCTGTAACAAGTTTGTTTGCAGCTCCCTGGCAACTGTTTGCTTGATTGCTTCAGAATGGGACCAACAGAATAAAATACCATATAAACACACTCTTCTTTTGAATTTCATGGCAAATGAATACTGTTTTTCCACACCAGAGAATTCTTTTGAAGTCTGAATTCAACAGATTTGTCACTATGGGATGAGCCCTGAGGTTTTATTTCTGTGTGTTGTTTATGCACGCAAGTGAGGTATTCCTGTGTAGTCAACTTGAACTTAAACTGAATTTATGAGCACATAATGAGGTTGATTTTCCAGTTACCTTTGTGAAACCTTCAGGAACGGTTCACAGACCTCTTGCCCTCCATTTGGCTCCCTGGAGGCTGCACACTCAAGGTTCAAAGCCTTAAACATGGAGTATATAGACTTCAGATTTGTAATCCATAAAGCAGAGTTAAGAAAAAATACTGTGTATCTTACTGCTAGCAAGGCCTTAACCATAAAGCTCAGTATATTTCCTCCAAAATGTCAGATTCTGAAATTTAATTGCTGACATTTTAAAACTCTGATTAAAAAAAACCAAACCACCAAACAAACAAAAACCCCACCAGAGTAAAATAATACACCCAGAAGTGATGTTTAGGAAGTCATGCTCTGAATAGTTTCTTGCAACTAGCCTTGTGTGTTAAGAAGGAATGCTACTGTGGTACTCACAATTCAGAGATTTTTTTTTCTGATTTTCTTCATTTTCAATTCCGTTTTTTTTGTTTGGGTGGTTGTTTTTTGTTTGTTTGGTTGTTGTTGTTGTGGTTTTTGGTGTTTTTTTTGTTTGGTTGGTTTTTTTTTTTTTGTGGTTTGGTTTTTTTTTTTCTAATCACCTTTTGGAGTAGTAGATGTTGATAGTAAGAGAAATTGCATTAAAAATAATAGTTCAAGATGGAGTTCTCTTGTTTCCTCTAGATATGGCACTTCTGAGCTTAGCTTTGGTTCTCTCTGAGTCTGACATGTTAAGTGTGCTCTTGTTAGTTGAAAAATATCTTCAACATAAACTGCAGATTGCATGTACAAAATGAAATAGTTGTCTCTCGTTAATACATGCTCATCTACAGCAGCTGTTTTTCAGTTTCAGTTAAGACACAAAATGGAACCATGTTCAGCAGAGTGACTCTTATCACTGCTGCTTTTTCCAAAGTTAAAAATGCACTAAATTATTACCACTGAAGTCAGGAGAGGTCTTTGAATTCAGAAAACATCTATTGAGTGTATGATGTCATTTTTATGAAGTCATTCTTTGATTAGAATTGCAGTTTAGAAAAAACTGACTTCTGCTGTAAGGATAGTAAAATTGTTGTTAAATCCTGGTCTTGCACAGTGATTGGGATTAATTTCCTGTTCTATGATGCTGCAGTGAATAGCCTCTTTATCCCCAAACTACAGGAAACTGCTCAGTGTTTTGTGTGAGGTTCTGCAGTGTGTGTGTTCCAGGGAGCTTGACATTTAAGGACACAGGCACATCTCCCCTCTGCCCCAGCAGCTGATGTGCAATGAAAACATTGCAAGCTATGGAAGAGAAGCAGTTCAAGTAAAACTCTACTGTGCAGGCATGGAGCTGGGATTGCTTGTGTAACCCTGGCTCAGGTCTGTGTGATCCTGGTGCACAGCAATGGTGTGATTGCTGTGCATCTGGAGTAGAAAATGGCAGCTTTATTGGTTTTGTAGTTGTTCAGATTTTAGCTGAAAATTCATCCCTGAATCTTTCAGTCGATGGATATGTAATTAAAAGGATATATTTGAATAAGACTGAGATTTTGTAGTCTAAACAAATGCTGCAAGAATACTTCAACAGAACAGGTTCAGTGATCATTTTGCTTTTGGTTCTTCTCATCCCCTGGGATATGAAGCAGTACATTTAATAAGACTCTAAACATCTAATAAAACATAATATGCTGCCTCCTAACCCAACAATTCTAAGCTCAGAAGCTGCTTCTGCTGGTACTCATTGCTCAGGTGTGAGCAGAGAGGATCTGTAGAAATTGGCTCCAGGGTGCCAGGAGTTGCATGCTAGGACTGGTTAATCTTTTGACTATTGGCTTTTTCCTTTGTTTCATGCTTTTTCTTTTCCCCAAAAAGAGGCTAGAAAGTGTGATAGATGTTTCTCCCTTCAAAGGATACACTAAACCTAAGCTTCCCAGCCTTACTGTAATTGTGTCTAAGTTGTCCTCTTTTTATTTGAAACAGGTCAACTGAAACAATATTTACTTGAAGTAATTTGTGGAGAAAGATGTTGACTCTAATGCTGTCCACTGTTAGGTTTTGCTCCTAATGTAGATAAAGAATAATTGTGATTATTTAGGACAACAGTCAGAGGAAGAGACAAAATTGAGAAATCTAGAACTTAATGTTTAAGAGACACTGGAAGAAAAGGATCTTAATCTTGCATGTTAAATTTGAGTTAGAAAGATAACTTCATTATTAAAGCTCACTAAAACCTTCTTTATGAGTCTCAAAAGCACTGACTTGGATTTAAAAGAAGATTTAAAAGAAATTATTTAACAGAAAATTATTTAACAGAAAATACATCATTTTGGTTAAATCTTTATAGTTCCTGTACCAGTCTTATCCTTTTTTCTAGGACCTTTTTGATAGATCTTTTCTAGATATCCCAGTTTCTGTGTGTAGTAACTCTTGTTAGCAATCAAAAGGATTGATCAGTCTTGCATGGATGGACTCTTTTTAATGAATTACTGTCAAGAAGTGGGTTTTTTAATGTTTTTTAAATCATATATGACTCAAATGCAGTTTCTGCTGCTAGAGTCAGAGGCTTAAAGCTGTATTTACAGATGAGGGAAAAAGATATTAGACAATTAAAGGCATTTTAGGGGGGCTGCAACTCATTTTGTTAGATTGTAAAAGTACTTCATCCTGCACATAAGAGGGAGTGATCCTCTATGCAAGTCAGCTACCATATTAGCAGATATTGGCAGGCTTTATTATCCCTTTGATTAGACCTTGATTGCCACTCAGGAACCAGATACAGCTTGCAGCCATCTCACTTCAGCTTGTGCAAGCTGTGATGGAGGAACATGAAGACAGATGTTTATAGCATGCCCCCCATGCTCCGTGTTTGAAAGGCTTACTAAGGTTCATCAAAGAAAGAATCCCTTACTTTGGGGCAATTCTGAGCTGTGGTTTGCAATGGAGCGCCCCTCAGAGAGGATTTTGAAAGTTTACTTGCCTCTCTGCTATGTATTTTCAGGTGCTCTCACAGTTGGCCTTGTGCGACAGTGTCAAACCATCCATGGACGTGACAGGACCTGTATTCCTCCACGGCTGCCTCCCGAGTGGGTCACTACGTTATTTTTCATCATAATGGGAATCATTTCACTAACTGTCACATGTGGTTTGCTGGTGGCTTCCCACTGGCGAAGAGAAGCTACTAAATATGCCCGCTGGATAGCTTTCACTGGAAGTAAGTGACCTCAACTGCACAGTTGACCTGTATGCAGGATAAACTGGTGGAGTCTGAAATAACACCACACTGTTGGAAAGGAGCAACTGCTTAGGGCTCCTGCTATGCAAAACATTCCTTCTCTTTGAATACCACATCTCAGGGAAAAATAAGTCTTCAGAAATAAAGGGGTTGGTATCTTAAAGGACTGTGATTGAGAGAGAGTAATGGTGTGAAAGAAGGGAAGGCCTGACCCCTTTACCTTCCTTGGGCAGTACCATTAATTGACCTGAGAAAATGAGCAGGGATAGATGAGGTCCCTGACTCATCTGTCAGATGATAGATAGTCAGATGAGTGCTGACTTGAGTGGCTGTAGTATTTCATACTTTCCCCACTCCTATGTATCCAGGACTTAATCCTAGAAGTGTGCAATAACTGCAAATTCCCTCTCTGAGGCAGAGGAGGCAGTTGGTACATCTGAGGTAACCTGTCCTTATTCAGGTGTCTCGTGAATACCTCGTTCAGGGTTGAGGCTGGTTCAGTTCTGCTTCATGCTCACAGCAGCTGCTTTATTCAGAATGTCTGCATCCTAATTGGCTATGCAGGAGGATTGCCCACTGCAGAGCATCTGCTGTGCTTCACAGCACCAAGACTTCTGCTTCCAGAAGTGACCTGCAGCCATGCTTTAGCCAGAGGGAGGAGTACCAGTGCTTTTTTTTTTCTGCCTCCTTCATTGTGCTCTGCATGAGCACCAGTGTAACTCCTCACTGCTGAGCCTGCTCCAGTAGCCCTGTGTTTGCACACAGGGAAACATATCCTATGGCTACTTCAGGGCAAAAAAAACCCAGTTATAATGAGCATGGGGAATAACTTTCAAACTTCCTTTTCTTGGTGTGTGTTACAGGCTTAGCCCAACTGTGAAATGGGGCCTTAATGATGGGGATGACAGCATGGAAAAACTCAAAACCTGAGGGCTTTTAAATTTACTTGAATTATGACAAACCACTAAAGGTAGTGTGAACACTAACTAGAAAATGCAAGTTTGTAGTTTACATGGGCATAAATAAGGTTTAATGGAGCTCTGACATCTAATGATATCTAATACGAGTTAGATTTAAACTTGTTTTTGGGAAGGGAATTTAAAAAGTGCTTGGCTTCAACAAAGGTACTTCACTGAGGCACTTGTACAGTCAAAGCCATCTTTCTGACAACATTGCTACACAGCATATTAAATTAATAGTGCAGCTTTTGCAGACAATGGAGCTATTGAAATGCTGTATCCATTGTGATTGACCTTCATGTATTTTCTGGTTAATGATTAAAATAGCAAACCTGAGTATTACTGAATATTCCATCACAACTTTTCCAGTGCACCTGTTTATCTATACATATTTCTTGTGTATCTAATATATGTGATGGGTAGTTAAAATAAACATACTGTATGAAGTTAAAATGCTTACAGTGGGCTGGAGTAAAAGCTCTTGGGTAAAGAGGGGAATTTGAGTTCTAGATATCAGTGTTTTTCTTTAATATCTGAAATCATCACATCCCTGCGGCTTTAGTTTTATGCAGCTGTGATGATTAGTTCAGCCAAAATGTGGTACCCTAAGGCTTTTTTTGTTATGGGTTTTTTTCTCTAGAGATTTCTTCAGGCTTGCAACAGGTTCATTATTAGATGTCTCAGTATAGAAGGACATTTTTATTTCAGCATTTTTCTTCTTGGTATGAGATGTTTAATAATGAAACACACTAATTTGTTCTTTTGCAAGTCAGAATTATTCATAATTCTATTAAGATATGATCTCTGTGTTGCTGAAATTATAAAATTCAATGTCTTTGGTATTCATCTCCAGTACATACAACTCTGTGACCTTTGCTTTCCTGTTAACAAAGATGATGGGAAATTTTATCTCTGAACTCACTTGTTAGGAAAATCAATTTTGAAAAATAGAAGTGAGTGGAAGGAAGAATTCTAGAGTCTTCAAAAAGTTCTTGATAGTGACTTCTGTGGTTCATTGGATGCAACCCAAATTAGTAACCTATTTGTAGGTTAGTATTAGGAAATATACAGCCATGTGGAATCAACTTGGAATACCCTGAGCAGATCCTTCCTGTGAAGTGCCGGTGCTGTTTAGATGAAAACGTGTAATTCATTAGGAGGGGGTAGGGAAGGCTTCATATTTGTATTACATCTCATCTGCAAGTGATTTCAAAACTCAGTGGCCTCGTGCAGGCTGCTAGCAGATACTCTTCTCACAGAACTTCTGAACACAATGCAGGACATGCTATCCTGGGCAGGCAGGGAAGGCTGCTGGGGCTTCCAGGGGAAGCTCTGGGACTGACAGCTCCATTCCTTCAAATGCAAGGGGGTCTGGAGTAAATATATGAGGCAAAGGAATCCTTTTGCTCAGCCTTTTCCTTACAACTCTGAGAGCAGCAAGGAAAGCCTGGTAAGAGGTCACTTTTGTCCAGTTCATGCTGGAATTTATGTATAGTTGTATAACTTACATTTTTCATGGAATTTTTGCTTGTAATCGTGGGATGACTACAGGTGTTTTCAAATAAATACCTATAGCTAAATTTTTTCATCTGCATAGCTATAAATATGAATTGTTGCTGAGTGTGGTCTTGTTTATCTTGTTTAGCTAAGAGACATGAAGAAGACAGAAGTTTAATCTGTCAGTTCCCTTTATTCTATACACTTCTGAAGGGATACACCCCAGAGGGTATTTATAAGCACAGCATTTGCCTCATTCCCCAGTTGTTGGTGGATTTACTGCATAGAAACTTTTCCTTTCTGATGTCTCTGCAAACAGCTTTGTGGAGAGGAGAGATATTGCTGTCCTCCAGGTCATATTGCATGAGTGCAGAAGTCTTGTACAGGTAAATGTGAAGGTTTTCCTTCATTTTTTTATAGAGAAGTGTCTTTCAGGAATCAATATTCCTACAGATATGATCAGTATTGTCACTGTGGGCATAATACCATCAAAATTATCACTGGTGTTTCAGTAGTACCACATTCATACAGTGTAATGGAGAGTGGGTTCCTTGTTGGTGCTCATCTGTGCACTGCTCAGGTTTTGTGTGATTCTTCAATGAACAGGGTGTTGCAGACCCATAGCTGTGCCTCATGTGTAGGTAGCAGGCAAAGCTGTGCTCAGCTGTTCCTTTGCTTGTATACCAGAACTGCCTTTTGCCATCCCAGCTTCTGTACCACCTCATCCCTAATTATGCCCTATAATGACACAGATTGGTAGCCAAAAAGTGACCTGGCTTTGGTATTTTTCCATATGTCGCTGACACTACTCGTATTTTGCTACCTCTGCTTCAGATTTATGTAAATCTCTGGCCTTTTCAGAGTTGTTCTCTATCTTCCCGTTGATAAGATGTAGTGAAGGTGTGGAAATCTCAAATGTTGTCGTTTTCATGGTCCTTCAGACAGGTACTGTTAATTTCCATAACATGAAACAATGTCCAGAGCTTATTCCTCATGGAGGCCACATGGGTGATCTCATGTATGTTATTGCAATTTTGGCTGTTGCAGGAATTCACAAACCTCCCTCAAGATCTGTTTACATCGTACAGATTCAGGTCTCTCACCATCTGCTGCAACTAGAAAGGGAATGAATTCTGTGTCTGCTACTACTGAATGAGGTGCTTCTCTGGGATATATCAAGGGAGAAGATGCTAGACAGAAAAATCGTATTTCAACCTTTTTTCCAGCAATTACCAGAGTCTGGATTTGGTTTGGTTTTTTTTTTTTTCCTAAGGATTTAAAAGTTCCTGAGCAATAATGGACTGCTTTTTGGAATGCAAGTAAAAATGGGGCAGGATAATTACATCCTTAACTAACAGTAGCTATCCTGTGCATGTCTGTCTCTGGTGTTCCCCTGTGAATAAAGTGCTTCTTGAGTTATTAAAGATTTGTACCAGGTGCTGCTTTCTATGTTATGTGTCTCCATAGAGGCAAGCAGATATTACAGTGAGCCTCTGAAGACTAAACCTTTTTTTAAGACAAGATTTCTTTTGAAGTTGTCATTAGATGCTCAAAACAATTTCAAGCTAAAGAATTAGAAGAACTAATTGGGTTTTTTGGCAGCCACCATTGAGATGCAGACTAGAAAGCTCTTCTGTGCTTACGTAGGTCTGCTCAAGAAACACATACCCATGCTTTTCTCAGATGGACTCAGATGTTTGAGATACAATTAAAAAAATAAAACATTTTCTAAGGATTAGATTGTGTAATGCAGAATTACATGGAACAATAATCATGTAGATTAAAACTTTCTGCATTGTTTAATGTTTAACGTCTGGTGTCTGGGTCTTAGGTTCTGTTCTAATAGATGGCCTAACGAGGTGTCACTGAGCAGGAATGTGGCAACTGTGCAGTTCCAGATGTTTTCTGATTGTGCTCTCTCCCTTCCCCTTTCAAGAGTAACCCGGCAGTGCGGGCACGGTGTGAGCGAGACACGAGCCCCCTCCAGTGGAACAGCTGGGTTTTCCTGCTCGGCACTGGCAGCCGAAGGAATGATCCTGGGGCTGGCTGCTCTTGGCTCAAGGTGTTGTGAAAGCTGCTTTATGTGTTTTGGAAGGCAAGGAGCAGCTGATGTTCGGATGTGGATCATAGTTTATGAAAGCATTCTTCTTTTTTTATGCCCAGGTCCTACTTGGGCACTCTCTGAATTCAGATTCATCATGCCCAGTATCTTCTAGAATATTAGTGTTTTTTCCTCAAAGCTGAGACCTGTGCTATGGAAATCATAAGCATTAAGATATAAAATATGTGGTAAACTCTTCATCTTGGATATACACGGAGTCCATTAAAAATGGGTTTAGTGTGGGCACTGTAGCTGAATAAACTGGAGCATCTGTATTTAGTGAGGAAGAGCAGTAGTGAAGCTACACAAAAAATATTGATGCTGCTCCAGCCAATCATTTCCTCATTTGTAAAGGCTAGAAACTTTGTTCTGGTGAGGCCGAAGGGAACAGGCAAGCTCCTGATTTTATTTTACATAGCTTTGGAAACAAAGGCAGCTGCAGCACTTCTTGCAGGGGAGCTGGTGATTAAGGAGAAGGTTATTACTGTTGCCAGTGGTTTTTGATGTTGCTTGTTTGACTTTTAAGGAGGCTCAAGTAGGGAACAGCATCCCTAGGGTTTCCTCTGTCTTGCAGTGGTAGAGAAGAGAAAGAGGAGACAATGACAGCACCTGTGTCCCTTACTAACAAACTAAAAGCAGCAGCAGGTGTTAGAGAAAGCTGAAAAAGGTAGCATATGATGCACTTTGTTCAGGCAGGAATATTGTAACTGGGCTTGAATTTTCTTTTTTGTGTGTGGCCAGGTTATAGGCAGAGTTTGAGGACTAAGAGAGGCTTCAGTTTGAGCTGTGCTTCATGTTAGGAGATGTTGGTATGTGGATTTGTGGGGTTGGTGAGAGAACAGATCAGGTTCAGCTCCTCTCTCTTCCAAATCTAATTGGATTTAGATAAATAATAGTTACTGTGGTGCCGTGTTCCACTCAAAGTAAATAATGTCTGAAACAAGGCTGAAATACATAGAAGTGAAATAAGAGTAAGGCACTAATACTTGACTGAACTGATAGAATCAGATAAAATTCTGCTTTATTCTAATACTGATTTAAAAAACCCAATTGTATATTCTTGCATATACAATCAAACCAATTCAAAAGCTAATCTTTTTTATTGTGAAGAATATCTTGCCTCTCAGAGGAGCCATATTTAGAAGTCATTCCCTTGGTTGACAGTAGAGTCCTGCACAGCTACATCCAAACTAAACAGGGTTACTTTTCCAAAGGTGTGCTATGGAAACATGAAGTTGTCCTCAGGGAAACAACACTGGACGTTCTCTCCTGGATTTGATCAGGGTATTGAAATGGGCTGTGAGGAATCTTGGCTACTACTGATAGTTGAAGGCCTGTGAAATCCGTAACGTAATTCTTTAACAGGAGTTCTGAGTTCTGACACAGTCAGTTGCAAGAAGAAAACATATATATAAGCTTGAAGTGAAATAAAAACCATCATTGCTTGGTCCTTTTGTTCACAGAGTCTGAATTTAGTTTTTTTCTAAGCTTGAATTAAACTGAATCCAAAAACTTTCATTTCATTGTATTACAATGAGAAATTCTAAGGATGTTTCATTATCTAAGGAAACATTCATATAACATTAGGAAGCTGGTATCTTTTAATCTTAAAAGAAACTATAATGACAATCTGAATGTTTTCTATTTTTAGCAAAGCTTTTACAGAAAATGAATGTGTGAAGAATGGGAGAGGGCAACTACAGTTGGAAAAAGACAACTGATAGTAGAAAGTTTCTTCAATGTTGAATGTTACTTTATCTTGACTGAGCAAAATGACTCTAAAATAACTGGAGAAGAAATGACTGAACTTTGAGATGGTGATAGAACTATATCTACCAATTTTTATTCTATAAAGAGGCTTCATGATCTAGTGAGCAGAACTGAAATTACAAAATTGGGAACTTTTAGTCTTTCTTGGGAGTAGATGCGGGATGTTTTGAAAGCATCATAAAGCCTACTCAGTCATTTCAAGCAAGTTATCAGCTCAGATAGCTCTGATCTCAGCTCTTCAGTTCAGTCAGGATATTTTGCTTGTTTTTCTGGAGTGCTCTGTGAACAGGTAAATATTTTCACTTTAACACAGCAGTAACTGTTTTTTTCTTTTCTCTTTTCTTTGCAGTGATTCTATTCTGTATGGCAGCCCTAATATTTCCAATAGGATTTTACATCAATGAAGTTGGAGGTCAACCGTATAAATTACCCAATAACACAGTGGTTGGGTCTTCGTATGTACTGTTTGTCTTATCAATTTTCTTTACAATAGTGGGACTTCTATTTGCTGGCAAAGTTTGTTTACCTGGCTGATGAATGTCTGGACTGCAGGACTTTATTTTGGAAAAGAGCAAGACATCAGAATTGCATTCTCAGGAGGATGCCTAAATCAGACTATCAAACACTGACTGAAAAGAGGAATGCTTTGACTTGTTCTCACTATGCACTTTGGATGAAAAAAAGGAGAGCCTTTCCCATAACCAAATACAGACCACGTTGACTAATCTCCTGAGCATACTTCAATGCAGTCAGGTCTGCACTGTGATAGGAACTAGTGAAGAATGCTTTACACTGACAAGCATAACGCCCCACGTGACTGGACTGTTCCTGTTTTTAACGTCAAGCAATTTGGAAGTCAAAGTATTTATGAACTCTGTGGTGGACCAGAGGGTTTTGGAGGAACTCAAGTGAGGCTGGCCTCGCTGTTTAGGAGATTAGTGTTTTACATCTTCCTTCTGATGAGCAAAGCCTTTGGCACCAATGTGGATCAATCTTGCATTACTGCACCAAGAAGCCAATAGATCAAAACATGTTCTCTCAATGTATGTAACAGCAGAAAGACATACATCCCCTGCTCCCCCATAAGCTCTAGGAAACACTAAGGAACATTTTAGAGGGGGATTTCGTCCTTATATTTATATAAATATATATATATAAATATATATATATTTTGCTGATGCAGTATACAGTGTGTGTGTATGTGTGTGTGTGTGTATATACACATATGTATATATATGTATATACACACAAATGATTCCTGGAAAAGAACTCAGAATGCTTTGCTAGCAAAACACTGTGGTGTGCAAAACTAGAACTCAATAGAAAAAAGCCATTTTTCTGAAGGCCACATAGCTGAGAGTCTTCAGTTTACCTCATTCTTTGTAGCAGCCCTTGATTTTAACAGTTTTTTGTAATAGGTACAAACAATCCCATGCCTTTCTAGGTGCAATTTTAAGTTAAGCTAAAATTCTTTTTATGGTAATTTATTTGTATATGAGGGTAGAAGGTGAGATCATGTCATACCTTAAAATCCTAATTTTGGGAAACTGACACTATTTAAATTATTAGCAACTGTTGTACAGAAAAATCTCTTTTTCTACTTCATTGTTACATTAGCGTTCATACATGTTCAAGCACAGCATTTTACCATAGGTAAGCATTTCTTCAGCACATATGAAATGCAATGTTTAAAGTAAAGCAAACACTATCCCACTGCAAAGATGGATGAACTTATTTTCAGCTGAGTATTAAGTCATCTTTGCCAAAAAAATGAGCAATATAATTGTTAAAATGTATGCCTTGTTTACTAAAGTTGTTATTTTAAATGTAGATTTAATGGCCACCAAAATTTGGAGTAAATATTCCTCACTAAAAGTAGTTTTATTCTTCAACACAAGGATAAACCATTGAATCCACAGACATCTTAATTCACTACTAGGTTGGCATTCCAGGGAAGCTGCCTGCACTATCAGTATTTGTTTTCCAGTTAATACATAGTTTGCCTGAGATTCATACTGAACACAAAAAATTATCTGTTTTGAGCACTGTTTCATTGAGCTTACTAGAGGAACTGCATTAATGAATAGACAGTCATTTTAGGATGAGATTTATGTTAAAATAAAATCAGCAGTTTCCAAAATAATCACCAGATAAGCTGGAGTGTTTAAAAATAACACAGTTTGCACAATTATTTTAAACTCTGTGCCATTCAGACCATAGTGGGTCCCTGCCTTTCTCCATTTCTTCCCTCTCCCCCTCCCAAGGTATTTTAATACAAAAATGTAATTTGTTGATGTATATTTTCTTTTGAAATTATTGACCAAACTTGCCACTGGAATGGTTTCTAGGTAATTTTTTTTTCCAGTCAGCTCATTCACAGGTAGAATGGAGTGTTTATGGATCACTAAATTTTTCCAAAGTATACTAATCTGTAAATACAGCCAAGCACTTACTTGGAAGTCATGGTTTAAATATAATTTGGTTCCTAATTTAAGCCTTCATCTGCATGGGCAGTCTGAGGCTCCTAGTGATAGTGGTGGAGGTAAAAGACAGGGTTCAGCTGCTTGATATCTTTCAAAATTCTGGTGTTATCACTACTGTGTCCTAAGATAAAGTATTCACTAAAACTTGGATTATAAATCGTGTTTTCAGAAATGTTACATTTGTAAATAGTTCGAGATTTTTGTGACTGGAACACAGCTGGGGGGTGGGGAGAGTTTCTAAGCTGCTAAAATTTCTTTCCCTTCCCACCCCTCCAATTTACTTATTTCAGTTATTGTAACATCATGTGGATTTAGGCTTTGATTAAATGGATAATAATAATAATTTCTTTTAAAAAAACAAACAAAAACACTTATCTTGGAACACACCCAGACTGTGGCTGGCTGACTGGAAATTGATCTGATCTGCCAGTGCTATTGCTATGAATTATTAAATGTTAGCAAAGATTTAGCAAATAGATTTATTAAATATTTGAGCATTTCAAGTCCAGAAATAGATGCGGCCAAATGCATTTTAAAAAACCCAAACTAGTAATTGAAGAGACAGCTGTCAACAGTTGCTTTTAATAAGGTCACTAAGTACTACATAGTACAGTATTAATTTATAGCAGAAAATCATATCTTGTAAACTGTATATAAAACACTGTTTTATGGTGCAATCATTTGTCAAACTTATGTCTGTTACTTTTGTTTTAAAGTTGTGTGCATTCTTTTCATACCTAAGAGCATCACTGTAAAATCTGCTGAAGACTATTTATAGGTTTTATTTGCACAAGGTTTTGTTTTGAACTACAGGAAGTTCGTACTGAACATGCCTAAACATCTGTAGACTTTTTCAGTTCATGAAAAGCAAATGTTTCCATATGAATCTTCTCCAAAGGTAATCCCATATTTGTGTTGAGTGTTTACATAAACTTTTCTGATTCTGCCAGCCATTATTTTTTTAACTTTTTGAAGGACAGCTCATTTCATACATCACTAGAGAATTCCATTTATTCTTTTGCTTCTAAATCCTCCCAAAGGTTTGATACCCCATCATAATGTAATTTGTGCACACTTTGTCATTTATTTGGCTAACAAAATGTAAGATTGGAAACTGAAAGTACTTTCAGAAGGAAAAACTAGTAAATTTATCTGTATAAACCTTATCATTGAGCTCAGCTGAAATAATCGCCTGGAAGCTGTTTGGCTCGGAGCTGGGGAGGGTTGCTTCCCAGAACACACCAGCCGAACCATTTAACGTGGTTTTTGCGCTGCTAATCCAGCTGGAGAGCGATGCCAGTGTCCCCGAGCAGTGTGCCACACTCGGAGCCCGGCCTCTGGTGAGGTGATGCCGCCAGAGCCGGGCCCTCCTGCCGTCCCTGTGTTCCTGAGACGACGTTTAACCACTCCAGAACGCAACTGTAGGTTCCTGTTTGCCCCGCCACACACACACGGGAAAATGGAAGCTGTCCTTTAAAACCTTTGTGAAGGATGAACATAATGAAGGAAATGGTGTCTGCAGGCGGGCTGTCCTGCCTGGGCTCGAGGCCGGGCCCGCCGCCTGCGCCCCCCGGCCTTTACTGAGAGTTGTTTTCTATTGGTTAGAGCATTTTTTCAATTAATGATTTCCGAACAAATGTTAATACAAACTGTATAAAATGAACATAATTTTCTTCACTTGTATTTTTGTTATTGAGCAAGTTTATCAAAATAAATTGTCTACTAAAGCGACTGGCTCCGGCTGCAGTGACTGGAACCGACCCCTCCCCCCGCATACAGGTGTCCCCTCCCTCAGGGGTGCGTCCCCCCTCCCTCAGGTGTGTGTCCTCCCTCAGGGGTTGTCCCCCCTCCCTCAGGTGTGTGTCGTCCCTCAGGGGTGTGCCCCCCCTCAGGTGTGTGTCCCCCCTCACGCCCAGCGGGGCCTTTCGCCTCCGGCCCACCGGCGCCCTCATGCGGCGGGAAGCAGCGCGCCGGGGCCGGCCCCGTCTCCCCCGGCAACGGCGCAACAGCAGGCGGGGACCGGGCTGGGCCCCTCCGCTCCCGGTCCCGCACGAAGGAAGGGTCGGGGCAGTGCCGGCAGGTGCTGAGGGATCTGGGGAGTTGCTGTCCCTGGCGCGGTGCCAGGGAGGGAGGGCGGGGCACCGGAGAGCCTTTTCCCCGTCAGGTGAGTCCCAGCGGACGGGACCGGGCGGTGAGGGGTCTCTCCCCGGTGGGATGAGGTGAGTCTCGGCACGGGACAGCGCGGGGTCGGGAGTCCAGGGTTCTTCCCTGGTGAGGTGAGCAGGGTCTCGGGGACGGGAAGGGCTGCGCTGACACCCGCTGTGAGCCGAAGGGCCCGGGTGGCCTGGGCCGGGGGGAGGCGGTGGAGCCCGGCCAAGGGAAAAGCGGGATTTAATGGTTTTTGCATGACTCGTACCGCGCCTAAACCCGAGGGCAGCTCGCCCACCCGCTGCCAGCCCGGCTGGCTCAGCTCCCGCCGCCGCTCTGGGGTTTGCTGTGGTTAATCTCTTTTTCTGGTTGGGCTCTGTAGCCGGTCTCCCAGCAGCTGTGCAGCATATAATTAACTGCATAAAATCCATTAACAAGCAGCTCCTGCAGAAGAGTTCCTAAATGTGTTTTCTATAAATGGGTAATTGTAACTTCTCTTTATTGTTTAGTTTGCTGTTGTGCCACATACAATATAAATTATCATTTAAGTTGCCCACAATATTAATACCTTTCTAATAGTGTTTATTCCTGAGGATTTTAACTTTTTTGCTCTAATGCTTTCTTTTTATTTTTAACAAGGCTAAGTCTATTCATATAATGGACACACACATCAGGACAACAGTGTCGTTGTTGGACAATGATCAATATTTGGAAAAAAATGGGTGAGGAAACCATTACAAAATCTAGTTGAGACTTCATATGTAGATAGAAAATAAATTATAATTCATGCAAAGTATATACTATATCCCTTCAAAACATTGTATATTAACTTAATGCTTAAACAACTGTCAAAGTATAAAACAGTTCCTACAGAAAAAACTTGACATGACTTTATGACAATACAGGAATGTTATGGGTAATGAATTGCTCTCATAAAATTACTGTCTTGTAGGTTGACAGACCTCCATCTACAGAGTGATCATCCACCATGGCAAGATTTTGCTGTGCCTTATCTAGAACCAGATAATGGATTGCTGGGAACACATAGCAGCAAGACACAAGATGTGCTGGTAGGCAAGTTTTCCTACAAAATGGAGCAACTATTACAGTAAAGTATACCCACTATAAATTCACAGTGAGGAATAAATAAACTGATAGACAACTAATATGCTTCCTTACATATATTTGCATATATACACAGATAGGTGTGATCACTCATGTCATGAAACTGCATGTAGTTTCTCTGCTGAGATGAATCTGAGAACAAATTGGGGAAAACAATAAATGAGATCAACTGTTGATACTGCATCTTTCCTTCAAAAGGCAGAAGCCAAGTTCAGATTCTCAGTCGTGTTTGAGAGATGCTTATTTTTATTCCCCTCTGGTAAATCACCAGGGTATTTATTTTAATTCTTTTATTGAGCTCTCCTATTTCTTGTCTTCATTCCTGCCTGCTCTAAACTAAGCTCTCTTTTCCCTTCCTTTAGCTCAGTCTGGAGGTATTGTGAAAGCTTCTTTTCCTTTTTTTTTCTTTTCCTTTTTTTTTTCTTTTTTCAATTCCTGTGGGATTTCCTTTGTATCCCACATTCAAAAGAGTATTCCAGTATGTAAAATTATGTTCTTGGATATGTACTGCCTAGCAGCAACCCTCCTTAGGACTTAGGTTTTTGTCACATTTAAATAGCACATTTAATTTCTCATACTGCATGTAATTTTTTCTCACTTGATCTGTAGAGAGGACAAATGAAGAAAACACAGTCTCAAAACATGCAAACAACAGAAGAATGGATAAGAAACTACAGTTTGGAATCCTTGCAATTAACATTCGAGTATCTGGTAAATGAAGGCAGTATTATTTTATAAGTACAACATTTTATTTTATAAGTACAGCACTGCCTAAGTCAGTCTTAACGTGTGTGCATCTCTGATGTTAACCATGCATAGTGCTCCAGGAATTCAGGAAGTGGTGGTGAAGAGATGGAGTTCACAGAGGAGACTGTTACTGATTTTGAATCTAGACTGTCTGAGTAAGTATCCATCTTCTTTACTGTTTTGGTGTGTAACTGATTCCGTATCTCCATTGCTGTAGACGCTACCTTAACTCTTAATTTGTTGTCTCTGGGCACCTCAGAATATCTCAATATTAAATCCTTTCTGCTGAGATTGAGAGGAAGGGATGTTTGTATTTCACTACAGCTGAGGTTTGTTTTTTTTTAAGGAAGATGCTTATCAACCAGTGTTGATGTGAAGCAGTTTGCTTATTTTAGAAAGGCAGCCAGTGCATGGTCAGGTTTCCATATGTCACACTGTGTAGTTGGGGGTTATCCTTAGTGTAACTTGGATTAGCTTCAAGTCGGGGATGCAGTCGTGACATGGAAGTTGAAAGTATTCTAAGTGAATTTTAAATGTATAGAATCAAGAAAATTAAATAATTTAATTCATAGCTTCAGTAAGCTGTAGAATAATCTTCACAATTGATAAGTGCTGCCATTTCAGTATACCTCACTGTGTCAGGCTTTTATTAAACAGAGGCAGCTTTTCTGTTTTGAGAAAGCAAAATGGATTTGCCCCTTTAAAATGTTGGCTTAAACTTTCTGTTTGCCAACTTGTAGACACTATTTGCATGGAATTAAAAATCCGTTGGTTAAAGTAAAACAATTTTAGAGGACAGGAAGCATTTTGTTTTACCTCAGGTCATAGCTATTTTAATATTAAACTGCTGGAAGTTGTTCTGCTTTAGGGAAAAAAGTATTTAAGTGGTTAGCCCTGCAACCACCAGTTGCGTAAGGGCATATTTAGCATATTTTAAAACACCTGTTCCTCACAGATTTTGCATCTGTGAGAAAGGGATGTGATGAAGACAGGTGGTTGATTGTTACATTGAAAACCCAGAATGAGAGAATGCTGTAGCTAAATTTGTGCTCTGCCTTTTGTCAGAGTGATTGAACTCTATCAGCACCGAATTCAGTGGCTGTTGCAGGACAGCAGAAAGGTAACTTGAAGTTTGCAGTATATTTTTAGAATGAAATTCTCTATGGTATTAAAGACTAACTTATGAATACTAGTGAAAAGTGGCTTCCAGAAAGCCTTTGTATTTTCATTATTTACAAGTTCCACATCATATGCAGTTATGTTGAGAGTGGATTGTTTTTCCTGACCTTTCATTGGTATGCAGTTTTCTGCTTTTTAGATTTAGTCTTTCCTTTCTCTTTGCAGTCTTAGTCATAGGTCCTGTCAGCACAATTTAAAAGGGAGCAGACAAATGCTGAGCTTGACCTCTGCCTGGAGTGGATCTGTCTTGTAGTTCATTGTGCCCACTCTGGCACAGCTGCTTCATCACACTGTGCCTGGCACTGCTAATGCTCAGGATTTAACTCCCTCTTGAAGGGAATAGGGAAAGAAGCAGCATTCCAAAATCTGGTTGCCTGAAGGGGACAAAGTTAATTTTTATTTATTCTCTCAAGTAATTAATAAGTTTTCTTGGAAAGAAGGTAATGTGATCACTGGTAAGGATTAACTGGAGCCAGTAGGACTCTTTTTTTCTTCTTCTTTTCCTCCTTGACTTTGTCAGTGTGTCATCTTTATGCTAAAAAGTTTAAAATTAAAATAAATACCTAATACTTGATCTAAAAATGGTGTTGTACAGAATAAACATTAAAAATATTAAACTGTAGATAAGCTAATATTTACAGTGACTTTTCTAAGGTGTTCGGTGTTATAAAAGGAACTAAAGTTGGACTTTTGATTGATGTGTCTCATTTGAGCTATGGACCTAGACTACTGGATTTTCAGAAGAACCTTTTGGTAAGTAATAGTAAAGCAAATCTTAAAGTTTCTTAATTGTATTAACATTCTCTATGGAATAAACTTGCTTAACAAAAGCAGCTGTAAGAGGTAGAGCCAAATTGTACATAGAGATATTTGGAGTAAATTTAATTTCCTTTAAGTTAACGTTTTGTCACAGTAAAGCCCACTTCACAATTTTTGTCAGAACCTTGGTGAATGAATCATTTTCTGTCTTCTCATAAGGAATTTGTCCTTAATTGTGCTCTTTGTTTTCAGAAAACTTTTGCAGTAAGGAAGGAAGGTATAATGTAGCTGGTTTACTGTCTATATTTGATGCTTGGTACAATTCAGTTTCCCACATTCAGGAATTATTTACCATCAATATATATTATTTGTGTGTTTCAAATAAAACTCCTTCAAGAAAACTCAGTTTCCACAGTCTGGTTTACTTAGCTTGAATATTTGAATTGTTGTTTGGCCCTATCCATGATTATGAGCTAACCATTTCTTAGAAATTACATGGTGGGTGAATATTGTGCATTCCATTGCAAATTAGTCGGAATGCAGGTTTTGTCTCTGTCCTTACCAAATATTTGAATATCTATGAGTTTTTCTTGTGAAGCTTTTTTAGTGGTAGTTGTAAATATTGCTGTAACTATTTTTTAGGAAATTACTCTTTTTAGTCTTTTGCATAATAACCCTACCAGAAGCATCATGGATAGTAATGCATTCATAATTTTTTATTTATTAGTGCTTAATAGATGAACAGCTTTGTTATAAGAAGGAATTGTACTGCCTCTCATTCAGTACAGAAATTTCACCACTATGGGAGAGTCCAAAAACCATCAATGTTCATGTGTAAGTAAGTTAATTTCTCTGAAAAATCAAGGTGTTTCAAACACGGTCTCCATTTAATTTCAGCAATCTCTTGTAGATAATAGTGTTTTTTTATCTTGTGCCTGCAGTGATTTTAAGAGGGGAGAAAACAATGAATTTGACATGTGGTCAGTGGTTTCAAGATGGTTTTCATGTATAAAATATGTTAGCTGCTCCTGTGGTTTGTAGTAATCTTTGTGATCTATCTTATTTAGCACCTAAATATTCTTTTTCTTGTTTCCCTCTCCTAGGCTGCATGAAGCAAGGCAGTGGGTACAAGAGCTGGAGCCTGGTCGAGGCTGCAATTTGCTGAAAGCCTTAAGGCATGTCCTTCCAATGAAAGAACTGAATTCCTTGGTTCTTATTGTAGGAAGCTGGTACGTTCATTATCTGTCTTAAGAACCAGATTTAACTTGGATACAGGATTGGTGCAAGAAACTGAACTTGATACAAAAATAAATAGAAAATTCAAGATCCATGTATTACATATTTTTAGTTTATATCTTTGAAGTCTTTTATTTCTTCATTTATAAATCTTCTCTTTTGTGGCATGAAGCTATGTTTTTCCTTTGCAAATCACTTACCAGAGTAATCTATTCAGGGCCTGCTAGCTCTAGTTTTACATCAATTAAGTGTCATTAAAGATGTCACTGAAAGAGTGACATCTAGGACCTCTGGGAAGATTAGAGGATAAGATAGATTTTGCTGTAAAATAGCATTAAGCATTCAAAGGTTCTTCTCTCTGTGATCTTAGTAGTGCTGATGGAGAACTTAAAATGTCTGATTAAATAAATGAAACCAGATGAGATTATATAAATTATGGACCTAAATTCTGCACCTCTACTGTCATAATTTGGAAATTCCAATATTGGAGTTGGGATTACAAGGAAAAGACTACAATAAGGATTCTAGGAGTGTTACCTTACTCCTTGTTTACTAATTGTATTTTATTTTAAATGTGCAAAAAGGGATGGTGTAAGCTTGGCAAGATTGATACTTAGAGTAATTGAACTTAAATTTCAGGTAACTTACTGAACACACAGTGTTGATTACAATGCTTAGATCTGCTCTGAACAGAAAACAGAAGTTCATACTATGTGAAAAATTCCTTAATTTCTGTCCCTGGCAGACATGTAGCTGCAAGGAAAGGTTTTTACTAGCCATCAGAGCTCAGGAAATGATAACTGTGTGGGACACTAAGTTCTAAACATGAAGCAAAGTTTTACCTTCTTTGGTGCCTTTGGAAGCAAAGGACATCCTTACATACCAGATCTGAAAGGTTTTCTATCACAGTGGCCAAAGCCACAACTCCTAATCTTTAGCTTTCAGGGCTAGCAGGGAATACTTCAGAACATTTCATTCACAAGCTGTTATGAATGGGAATAGAATCCTAGTGGGTTTGTTGTCATCCAGATTTTCAGGACAGAACCAAGCTCTAGTAGTGACATCTCAGTAATGGTTGAAAGAGGGAAAGAAGGTCCCTCCAAAAGCATGATAATGCTAAATACCTAAATAATTCTCATGATTAATTATTTCTTTCCCAAGTTTTCTTCTATGTCTTCTTCAGTATGGCCTTTTTTTTTCATTTGATTACTGCCATTGTTAATATCTTTTTTCTTTACTTATTTTTAATCAGCCCTGACCAATCTTTTGAAATATTATGTGATTATGCTCAGCAGTGTATGCTGGGGAGAAAAGTGCAGATTCACACTGTTACATATGACTGCAGCAACCCTGCTTCTCTTGTAAGTAATTGTGTTAATACTTAACTTCCTGCAGTGCATTTTTTTTCCTATTCAGCTGAAATGCTTTCTCTCATAAGAAGAAGGGGGGAAGCTAACCTAGCCATTAGAGTTCTTGAATTAGTGTTGTATTCTCTTCAGAAAGGATTTGCACACATGAAAAAATTTGGAGCATCATCTTGTAACTTGCTTTACACAGTTAGTTTTTCAACCATATTAAAATAAGACTGATAAGCAAATGATGGAAACATAATTATTTTGGCTTTCTATCTCAAATATCCTTTTTCTGTTTCTACTGAGAACTGAATACCAACAACCCACATTATCAAAAGAGATTATCAAATCAAAGTAACTGTTTCTCTTCCTATTTTTATATGAAGGCAGTTCTAAAGAACCTTACAGAAGCTCTAAGTGGCCGTTATCATTGCTACTCTTCCAAGGAAGAGGTAGGTGACAGGGAGGGAGGCAAAGCATTTTTCTCTCTGATTCTTCACTTTGAGAAGGTAAAATAATTATCACTTGAGTAGAAGTTGATAGTAAGAATTGGTGCTGAAAGTCTCTATCATAGAAATGCTGAGTGTGCTCAATAAACCTGTGGTTAATTCTTTTTGCAACTGAAAACATTTCCTAAAAGTGCAATAAATTTTGCAGTTACTGTTCACTGACTTATGGCTGATAAAAGGAGTGGCTCACTGTTGAGTGATTCAAAGTAATAAAGTTGTATCTTGTTTATAAATGATTACTAATTTATATGCAGAGCATTAGATAAATTTACATTCAGTTCTGCCATGCTAGGCAGTCTTGTATTGATGTTTGCACAGTAAAGTAAGAAAGCTGCTTTCAGTGGGTGTTTGAACAATAGCTGACTTATTTTTCCCCATTTGTTTTATAATTGCAGAATTTTGATAGCAGTGATTTTCATCTGCTACTTGAGGAATCCCAGAAGGCTAAGGACCTACTCAAGAGCATCAAACAGACTTTTCAAAGAAGAGTTGATGGCTTGCTTGTTAGTAAAAGAGCAGATGTAGGTATCTTTTTATTTTCAGATGTACTTTGAACAATTAAGGTTAGAAATTTTAGTGTCCGCAATATGAAAAAAAATTGTATGATTGATCAGGTATTTTGATAGATGAACTTTGAATATTCTCTGTTGAGCATCCATTCTTAAGAGCAAATTTAGAACAAAGTCAGTAAAGGAGATATTTTTCTAAATATTCTCCAAAATGCATGAATAGAACAATGTCCTGTGATCATAATGGGAATCTAAGGAGCACTAGCCTAACTCTGCACAATCATATAAATGAAGTTCCAACAGTCCTTTAAATTGGTGAAAAGATACTCCTGTGTGATTTAGTTGGGCGTTTAAACCCATTGCAGACTTGTAAGGGCTTGTCTTGGTAGCACTGTTATACAAGTCTGGGAGGATTTTTTTTGTGAATAAAATTTCTAATTATATTTCCCCTCATCCTTCCTATGCTGTACTTTTTTTTTTTTCCTCTCTTCCAACTTCATAGTTACTAAGGACTGCGTAGACTACCTATGGAGCAGAAATCACTCTGGAATTGCTTAGAAGATTCTGTATCCCCAGTAAAAGCCCATTTTTAGGAGGACCACTGATAGCTACATTCGAAGCTTTTTGCTTGTTGGAATCCCAGCACTTTAGTTTTAATTATGGTCACCAGGATTCCGTGCTGGATATTTTGAATTGGGGGTAAAAATAAATTATGTTAAAACTTGCAAGAGCTTTTCTTGAAATCTGTTTTAGGTTTCCACAGCATTTGCAAATACAGCACCTTCCAGCTTCTTGCCGAAGCCTCCAAAGCACGAAGGACCATTAGTTATTCAAACACCAGGCATCCTGGCCAAAACTTCAGCAGACTGGTTAAAGACCTATGGATTGAAAGGTAGCACAGAAAGAAAAGCTTAACAGATGTGAAACATGAATTAAAGACAGAGTATGTGTTTTATTTAATGTATTTTTTCTTCCCATAGCTAAAAAGTTAGACCTTTATCAAGTTCTGGCTCCCAATGCTTTCTCTCCTGTGGAAGATTTTGTACCTATTCTTAAAAAAACAGTGTCATCAACTCTACATGAGGCAAGTGATGAAGAACTTTTTTCCCTGGGTTTGTGGGTTTTTTTTCTTTCTATTGCTACATTTTTATAATTTAAATTAGTACTTTATAAGTTAGCTGAAATTCTACAGGGTGAAATTTGAGTCATAGATTCAACTCAAATACTTAATGTCATTCTTAAGAATGACTCAGGAAGGAATTCCATGTTAGTCTATCTTGTGTTGGGTTCTGTAAGCAGTTAACTCTATTTATCCTTCTAGAAAGTGATGATGCAGTTTGAGTGGTATGATGGAACAGTAAAAAATATCCATGTTGACCTGCCAGTATTGTACAACTATCAGGTGAGTTGTCTATCATGATGTGTGCTTGTCAGGGCTAGACTACCATCTAATTATTCCTCATTAATTGTCTTGTTAGCTAAGTACTGCAGGGATTCATGTGCAGACAGCTGTCCATGTAAGTCTGTAGCTGCTGGAGTTCTTACAGGCAGTAGTGATTCTTGAGGATTTCTTCCTAGACCAGAATGCAGATCATCAGAGAGTGGGACTAGTTTAATGGAAGAGAAGCTGTCTGGGGATGTTTGCAACCAGGGTTTGCTGTATAGTGGTCTGTCAGTCCTTTTTCTTTCCCACTTCACTGGCAGTCCTGACAAAGGGCTATGGGAATGCTTCCAGGCAGGACAAATAATTCATTAAAGTGGGAGTGATGTGATGTCTGTGGAACTCTACAGCCAGACCAAAAGGAGAGTGTGAAGTGGCTAAAATGAAAAGCAGCTTCTGTGGCTTCTTGCTCACTGGTAGATGCTTGTGTTTTGTCCATGCTAAATTATAGTTTTGTTTGTGAGTTCAGTGCCCTTTTCTAGCTTTATATGCCCTCATATAATTCCTGCATATACTTAGAAAGGTCATAGTGTATAAAGTTTGGACAAATTACCTTAATGTCTAATTGATGCTGTTAAAGAATTACATGTGTTTGAGAATATTGTGTTTATGTTAAATGATGTGTTTTGTTATGAACACTGCCTAAAAGTGCTATTGAAGAAAGGGTAAGCTTGGAAAAACTGTATTTTTAAAGCTCTCTTTTTCTTTCCTTGATGTGCCTGAACACTATTTTGGAATATGGTGGCAAGAGGAAAAGTGGAGATACAGACCTTTAGATTTTTTTGTTGCTTTTTTATCACTGTATGTTTTTTTCATGGAGTGTGAAGAATAAAATGTTGCATTAAAAATGAATGCAAATATTTTTTTATTTTTTCATTACTATGCTGTTATGTTATTTTTGTATTAAGCATTTGGCAATAAAAGACTTAAGCTTTCTATTTTTAACATAAATTTTCTTTATTTATGCATAGAAAGCCCTTGCTAAAATGGTAAGAATCTATGAGAAACGAATTGACTGGCTGTGTGTTGCTAGCAGAAGAATATGGGGAAGTGTTTGTGAAAGAAGGTATTGTATTTGATTTTGGGGTTTTTGTGAGGTTTGAGGTCTTAATGTGTTTGAGGACGGTGATTATTTACATCTTGTCTAAGGCCTTACTCAACCTCAGTTGCACATTTGCTCTTTTTCCTGTTTCCAAACCTTGATTATGGAGTTTCAGACAAAAGGAAGGAATCTGAGGTCCGTGTTACTAGAGATTTTCCTGCTCATTGATTAAGGATTGAATTAGCCCATCTGGCCACTCTGTTGTGCTGGGAATTCACATCCTACTGACTGTCTATCACATCTGTGGGTCTTTTCAAAATTACTGCTCCCAAATTGTCCCATGTCCATTAATGGTGACCATGCTGCATTGTCTCTGCAAGCAAGACTTAAAACTGACCATGCTGAGTAGCTCATCACTAATACTTTTCTCTAAACAGGTAACATGCTCAATAGCATCAGTCAGTCCATATCTGAGCAACCACTCTGGCACTGATGAGATGAGAGAAATTTTAACCATTTGTCTTTGGAGTAATATTCCATATGTTCCATATGGCTGGGAAAGGAGAGTGAAGTATCCAAAAACTCTCTGTGTGGCAAACATCCACACGTTCCAGGAGCATTTTAGATACTCAAGTACAGAGAAGGAGGAGGAGCTGTTTGGGGTTCAGGAGCCATTAATGGCACTACAAGTAGCCAGTACCCTGATTATTCCATAGTCTAGGAAAGGTAGAAGTTTCCATTACTGTTCCTATTTTTTTTCTTAATGTCACCTAATGTTTTGCAGAATTTTTTAAAAATATAGATTCAATGTTTATACATTTTGATACATAGGTAGAAGGTACTTTTCCTGACAAGTTAGAGTGCACTGAAGATAAGAATTCATAATTAAATAAGACTTCTTTCTTTTTCTTAATGAATAGTATTTTTTTCTATAGGGTGGTTGTACTTGTTGATATATCAGTGACAAACTCTACCTACATGTCTCATATCCAGCATTCTTTGAGACTTTTACTTGAGGAACAAATGTCAAATAAGGATTACTTCAATATTATAGCGTAAGTAACTATTCAAGAGCCTTTTAAAATAACTGTAATGCATTGCAATGACAGAAGAATGCTGAGAGACTGTAGTTACTGATAGGTGTCTTTTAGTATTTAATGTTTTTTAGTGAAGTATTTGCAAGACTAGCACTGATTGGTCCTTATTGGGTGAGTACATGAATCAGATGTATAGAGACCAGATTAGTAATTAAAAATCACTTTTTTGGGTGAGGGTCACTGGAACTGATTGCATCATACCTGTAACAGATACTCATCCTGCTATATTGTTCATAACAGTATTAATTCACTTGTCAGAAACTTAGCAGAAGAGGATTTTGATGTCTCAGGTACCATAACTGAGAGCACCCTTTAAATTTTACAGTAACTCCAATACTGTATAATATATTATAGTGTTAAAATTTTGTACTCAGCACTGGCAGGCAGAAACGTGTGGCACAACTGCTGAGCAGCTGCTGGGCAGGTGTCTGGCAGGTAAAAGTAAGAGCCAGCAGCTCATGGAGTTCCTAACATGGTGTGAGAACAGAGCCCTTATCTCACATGGGAGATACAGGCAGCAGCTGAGGATTGGAGTTCCTTTTTCACAATCTGTCCTCTGAGCTTTTCCCAGCTCATGTAGGATCCTGTTCAGAGAAGAAAATCAAATAAACCTTGGGTGGGTGATGGATAAATGTGGATAATTAAATGGTTTGAAATAGAAAATAGTTGGCAACGGGCAGTTTTATGTCTGTAATACCCCAAATAAGATTTTTCTTCTTCAGTGAATTTATCTTTTTGCTTGTTCTAAACCGTAATCTGAAAATTAATTGCTGTTATCTTTCCATGATAGATTTGGGAGTGACGTTGTGCCTTGGCAGCAGGAACTGTGTCCTTCCCAACCAGAAAACTTAGAAAAGGCTTGGAGGTAGGATCAAATAATTATCACATGTATGTGAATTTCACAGAGAAAAACTGCAAACAGCTAAAAAATGGTATATGTTTATCATGTTACAGAAATAGGTGTGTGTTCTACAGTGATTGTTCATAGTGGTTTCTTGTGAAAACAGCATTGTAAAAGTTAATAAGCCTGGGTGACTTAGTATTTCATATGCATATATATTATATATTTACACAGATACAGAAGTGTCTGTATAAGGAATGAAGAGGTTACACAAAGATTTAAAAACTACTTCAAGTACAGCTGGGATGTGAGAGCTAAAAATGGGATTTTTCTCACATGTTTTGGAAAAAAATCCCAGGTTTCTGTTTGTGGAGTCACATCCTCTCTGTTCTCATTATACCTCTGGTTTTATTTCTGTTTCTTTAAGTTCTGCTATATAATATTTTTCCACATAAAATTAGGAGAGAATTCTTTCCTCTTTATGCTTTCTATCTTACTTTAAAAACTAGTTTGCCATGCTGGCAATACAGGAACCAGAACAAATAATTTGTTATATAATCTGGTTTTGTGCTCTGTCATTTTCAAAAATTTTAGAGTCCAGTGCAGTGTTATTTAAGATACTTAGTTTTCTTTATTGCTTTGAGAAGAAAAAAACTTTTGTTTCTTCATTCTTTGAACTGTAAACATTTTAGTTTAGGTGGGTGTTGAGCTTGGAGTGCAAGGGTAGTAGAAATTTCATGAGTGCACTCAGAAGAGCTGTTGAAGTTGACTTCAAAGACAAGGATAAACACAAATCACAGGGACTCTACCTGCTGACTACTGGAATACCTGATCAGGAAACAGTGAGTGTCATCATAGGCAACTTCTCTCTAAGTTCCTATCAAAACTAATATCAACTTTATTTTTCTCTTTTTTCCCCATCCCTTTTATCCCCTTATAGCCAGTCATTACAGTTCATTGGCAGAATATTCCTCCTTTACATACCTAAGGCAGCACAACTGTCAGGATCCCAAACTTCCATTTCTGCAGTTGTTAGTCGTGTGTTGGAGGTAGCGATTGTTAATTATGAATTTCTGTTAATTATTAATTGAAAATTCAAAACGTGCTTTTAGGATCCCTTTCCCACTCCAGCTCTGGGCATCATTTCGCTTCAGATTTCTGAGTTGGAACAAGCTTATCTTTTGTAATTTATCATTTCTGTACAACTCATGGAAAAAGGACACAAATAATTTTCCTGTGGAACTCCATAGCACGCCATGTAGAGACAGCTCCTGTTTTCATCCCAGTAATCCCTTGCTTGAATCCATGTTTGTAATGAATGTGCTCTGTGGCCATTAAGCTGTGTTCACAGCCTCGAGTTTCTACATGTGTGCTGTGAGGTGTCTCCTGCTTTTGTTACCAAACCTCTGGAAATTCTGGGCAGATCTAAGAAATCATTAAAGCCCATATGGTTGACAAGAAGATGAGGGACAAATGGGCAGTTTCATCCCTCCTTTGCTTCAGTGCACAGCTAAATTGATGTCCATGATCTCTGGTTCCCAAATGTACCCCAGCTCAGCTTTTGCCTGCAGCAGTGCTGTTGCCACTGTAAGCAGCAATAGTGACAATTGTTGTGTATCTGCATGGACTGAGGAGGCATTGCACTACTCAGAGTACATTCCTGTTCTGAGCTGCTCCAGCTGGGAGCATTTGTACATCAGTCAGGAACCAGTGGAGTAGATGGAAGCTTGTCTGAGGTAGAGGTTCACTCCTGATGTTTCTTTCTCCTCTGTCTTCCAGCACACAATCAGTGCTTATGTGGCTGAGGCTTGTGGAGGTTTGGATTTACAGCTCCATGTCTGTCTGTTCAGTCTGACAGAGGGCACTGACTCCAGTGGGATTATTCCAGCCCGCTATGCCAACCCAAGGGAAACTGCCAATGCTTTTAAAGAAATTGTACAAGCAGCCAATGGGAGGTTTCACTGGTTTGGAGAAGCAGGTATGAGCAAAGGAAAGTCAGCATGTATTTCTTTTTCATTAATGAAATAATATTCATTAATGCTTTTTTACTCCCAAATCATGTAGTTTACTTTTTTTAAGATATACTCAGAGCACTGAGATATAAACACAGGTCATAGTTTTATTGAGACTTTCAATCACATTGCAGAATATTATATTGCAGCCTTAATGAAAGAATTTGTTTGTTTTTTTTTTCTATTTGAATTCACCATATTCTGTTAGCCTTTTTAAAGATGCTTTGAAATATAGTTACTGATATGAAAAGTCCAGATGACCAGGCTTGCAGGAAACTAAGGTTTTTTGATTCTCTGCATTGGTGTTTAGCATGTGGTACAAATTGTTGTACATTTAAAAAAATACTTCTTTTCTACACTTTAAGAAACCCATGCTAATTAGCATCTATTTGATTATCAGGTATTTTTGAAAGTGATGATATCACCAGTATTATATCTGAAGTGGAAAAAGCAAAGAACTACTCCCAAAAGGTATGAATTACATAGAACTTTTTAGATTATGTGTTTCTTCCTAAAAAAATTCAACAGTGTTTGTTCAGCTGACAATTCAGGAGACTGGACAAAACCCTTTATGGTGAGCAGGGATGTTCTAGAGTGTGAGGATAGTGACCATAGAGTAAATACAGACTAGAAAGCATTTGCACAGTAGCACTGCAGTGACTGGTGTGGGAGTAGCCATGATTCCATACCAAATACAAGTTTAGAGTTCAAGTGATTCTCCTTTTTGTTGCCAGTCCTGTGATGAATTCTTCTCAAGTAAATTAGTTTTTCATTATAATGAAGTTATATATGTTACATGCAAATAAATAATACTACATTCTTGTAAGTCCCAGTGTAGGGAGGGCTTGTCATTAGCACAATGGCTTTGTCAATTCTAAAACAGTTGTTTTTTCAAGTGTACTGAGGGTGTAGAACTAGACTATCTCAGCATATTCCATGCACTTTACTTTTTTCCAAAGATATCCAACAGAATAACTGTGACAGTATAGCCAGCCTGGCAGTGTGGTGCCTGTTTCTTACAAAAGTGTGCAAAAGGCTGAGAGCCCTGTTGGATGCAAGTCTGAGTCACAAAATTTGGACTTTTTTAGAAGAAGAGCTGGTGGCTATTCAGTGACACCTAAAAATACTTCATTATCATTTAGCAGTTGCATATACTTCCTTCACCATCTTCCACCTTGTTGTAGCCTTGGTCTATGTACACTGCTGCCTTTTGGTTTAGTAGGTTTGCCCAGAGCAGGAAGGGTTTCCATACAGTGTGTTTGAGCAAGCACAGCACAAAGGGGTTTCTGTTCAGTTAGAGGTATTAAGCATTGTCGGATAGGAATTTTTTTTTATTATTATAGTAGTAAATACAAAATACCTGTCTTTAAAATGTCATTTCCTTAAATTCCGTGTATATGAATTACTGAACAAAGTGGATTTCCATTTCAGTGTGCATTCCTAGTGGAGTCCTTAAAGCAACGCTCAGTAAATCAATCTGTGAAACCCCTCACACCCGAAGGAGGCTCAAATGTGCTTATGAGGAATGAGAAAAAAAAAACACAGAAAGTGCCATCTCCTAAACCCACAGCTGTGAGTCTGGCTGGAATGGTTTGAAATGGTCCCATTTTTAATATGCTGTGTGTTAATTAAAGAATCTACCAGCTATTGGATGCTCCTCTTGGTGAGAGAAGTGCTCAGCTGAAAATTTGAAGAAATAGGAGCAGCACTGTGGTAGTACTTTGAATTTGTTTGCATTCAAAATGCTACATATACCAGAAAGTGCATCATACAAAGTAATTAATTATAATGCAACCACACTGTAGTGTCAAAAGGTGTCTAAATAATCTTTCCTCTGACCTTAAAGAATAATGTTTAATGGAAACAAAGGCAAAGCAGAAATGTGTTTTACCAAATTACATCTATTTTGCAAGTCTTTCTAGAAGGTACTGAATATTATGTTCTGCTCATTTACAGATGAGACAGCTGCAGCTCAGTAGCATGTCTCTGGCCTCACAGAGAGCCAGCATAAAACAAGAACAGGATTCAGGATTTGTTTCCTGCCTGCTGTGCTTATTTCCATGGAGCTGCACTACTGAATCTCCTGGGATTTTGCTAGTGTTTGTTAATTTTGACTGTCTGTTTTGAGTAGGTGTGCACATCTGTAATATGCATAAAGGGCCAGTGTCTGCTGGAGAACTTTCAGTTCTCATCTTTGGAATGAGAATGGCATTGTAGGTGTGGGAATGTAGGAAATGGGAATGTAGGTGTGGGAATGTTGCAAAGGCTTTGTAGGTCTTCCAGGCCATTTTATCAAAAGTGACATATTCTCAACACCTCTTCACAAATGCAGAAGAAACTAATTACTCAGAGATGACAATAGAGCATAGTTTTACAGGGATTAAACTTGTAGAAAACGGGTATGGTGGTGTCTGTAGATGTTTGGTGATATTTATAGGAGAGCTGTATGCTAAATTAGATGTCAGTTGTTTGAAGGCTCAGTGTCACAGCAAGTCTTATCCTACAGTAGGGTTAAACAAGTGCTTATGTTGTTTAGCAGACTCCTCAACCCCTAGAGGGATAAGCCAAACCCAAAGGAGAAATAACTGGTGTCAGCACTAGATTTTCAATAGTCACTAAAATGCTGAGGAAGATGCTAAATGCTGTATTCAATAAAGCAAGGTCATTACCACACTAGGCTGTTCCTTCAGGTGGCAGAAACGGTCCAGACTCTTCTCCCTGTAGATGTTAGTCTTCTGGTTTATGGTAGCAGATGATATTGGCAAGATAATTAAAACAGAGCCGTTAGAGTTACTTAACCCAGCAAGAAACTGCAAGTTAATGTGTTGTCATGGCAGTCTGTGGATTTGTCAAAGCCAGAGTAAAGCAGGAGTTAAAGAATAAAGAAGCATAGTTCCAGGTTAGAATAATGCAGTTACAATCCACCTGAAACTTCTTACTTGTTTTTGTTGTTGTTGTTGTTATTAAAGGTGTTTAAGGATGTCAAAGAAAACCATGGGGCAGAGAGAAGTGCTCCTGTAAGAGTACAGGCATGGCGTCCTCCTAGTGCCAAAGCAGGAATTCCAGCAGGTCTGTATGGATTAGGGCCTTTTTGTCTTCAGTTTCCCTTGGGTTTTGCTTAAAAGACAGTATTTAAGTTAGAGATTTAAATTATTATTTTAGAAACACCTGGAATTGTAATCTTTAATCAGATTTATAGGAACCATCGTGCTTGTGTTGGAATTCCTTTGGGATGAGTTTTAGCTGTAATTTATCTCATTTACTTCTTCAGAAGGAACTCTGCACAGCTGTGCAATGATTTCCAGGCTTGAATACCTGACTTTAATCAGGAAATGTCAAATGTGTCTGATGGAAAGTAGAAGCCCACTGTGTCCCATACCTGAAGCCATAAGGCTCAGCAGTTCAGACATTTATTATGTTATTAGTTCAGTCTATACATTGCCAATAAATCTGTTGGATCCCATTTCAATTAATATGCTGTTCCACTTGATTTATTTATGATTTAGTAATAAAGGAAAAGTACAACACCAATGTCAGGTTGTCTGAAGTGCTAACTCTTCCAGCTGCTCCTGGTATATGAAAAGCTCTTAAACTGATTCCAGCTACTGCTGGTACCTTAAAGGCCAATTCATTTCTCCTCCATTTTTTTTTTTATTTTCCTTTGGTTTTTCTTTGTATCATCACTAACATTTGCAATTTATTTTTCTTTACATTAAATTTGAGTCTTCAAACCTCCTGATGTTGATACATAGCAGTGTTTACAAATCTAGATTCATATTTGCATCTGAGGTGCTCTGTACAAAGTTAACTGGTTTCTCCAACAAATATTATGCTTATTCAAACCTCTAATTTTTTTCCAACTAACTCCTGTGACATTCTTCCTGATGGTAATTTCTTATTTGTAAAGGTTTCACTTATATGAAAGCAGCTGAAGTAGTGCTGTAATATGATTTTTCTTAATCAGTATCAAAGAAAATGAAGCATTTATAACTGTGCTAAAAGGAATATATGAAGAGAAGAACATGGTTAAGTTCTTCTCATGTAACAGTTTTATCCAGCTGAGCTAAATTAATTGGGTTTTTATGCATTATTTACTTGTAGTACAAACAGTAAAAGAATGGCCTCAGACTGAGAATAAAGGAAAGCACAAGCCCAGGAAGCAGCCAGAGCTTTCTGTGTCTGTATTTTACACTGAAGAAGGAAGAAATGTGGGTATGTGTTACCAGGAAGGGATGGGTGAAGCCCTTTTCTTATCAGCACTTCTGTTATAAAACTGGCAGGTTGGTAAGTCACTGATAACCAGGGTGCTTTGAACAGTGAGTGGGAGAGAGTTTCACTTACCAAATTAGTGGCAAGGATTTTTAGTTTGGGTGCAAGTGGGTGGCACTTTTTGCCTGTTTTTTTAATTGGGTTTTTCTTTTGTAAAGTCCCTTGGGATCTTTTGGTTGAAGGTGCTCCAAGGAAAATTGCTCTGAACATAGTTCAGTTGATTACAGAAGATTTGGTTTGGAATTTTTTGAAGGTGACAATTTTTTAAAATAAGTTATTTTTAGGTACTTTGTTCGTTTCCCAAATAGGTACAATATATCAGAGGTATCCAAAGGCAATGTGTGTAAGAAAATCTGTTTGCTCTGTCAAATTGCCAGAGGAAGAGGAAATCTGTTCAAGCAAAGAGGTATTTTTCTCCTTAGTAATAAATTGCAATTTTGGAACTATCCATCTGAATTAATGTAAACGTTAATTGTGATTCTGTACAATGTGTTATTACTTAAACTGTTCTAATATTTGCCACCAATCAATTGCTCTATTTGTTTGTCTTACAAGTGGCTGACCAAATACAGTATTAAAAAGCTTAAACTGGAATTGCCCAGACTGATGTTTGGTCCAAGCTGTACCCACCAGAAGACAACTGTGGAGTCTCTGCACAAGAAAGTATCAGCAAAATACTGTTCTATCTTCCCCAGTGCAGAAATCAATGTAGGTTTTTGCAGATATCAGGTACTTACATTATTGGAAGGCTCTGTATTTGTTTAGTGAATGTTGATTGATGTTTCTGGCTTTTCTCTCCACTCTTCTCTGTTCTTTCTAAATCATGCTTCCACTAGCAAGCTAGAGGTCTTTTATTCACCACAAGAAACCATTTAGCATGGTAGAAGTCCAAACTGCATGTTCTTTAGAATGTATAGCATCTCCTCTGTTCATACAGTATAAAAATAATTTTTAAAATTTAAGCAAAACTTTTCAAAATCATGTGTGAGTTGAAACTGGGAAAATGTTGGATCTTGATTGTTTCAGTTTGTTTAATGATTGGAGAGAAGCATAGAAAGTTAAGTGCAAGCAACAGAGTCACAGAATTTTTCTTACCATATTTCATAGATGTAAAGACAAAAATTCCCCTGATGTCCATGCCAAGACTGCATATATAGCAGCTGAGCTCAGATTTCCTGAAGTAAGATGCTTTTGTGCAAACTGAATTTTTCCAGGGGGTTGTGAAACATCTGCAGTTTCAGCCTAAAGAACTGGAAACCTTCACAGAGCAGCTGGAGAAGGTGCTGCAGCGCTATGTCCAGAGAGTGCAGTGGCTTCTCTCAGGTATTGGTGTGCCTCTGCTTTTCTGTAAAGCACAAATGTACACAAAATCTTCTTGTCTACTGTTTCTGGTAGAATGGATCTGAATGTAACTCTGAACCTCCAATGTGAATAAAGGTTCTCTGTCTTGCATTTCACTGAAAGTTTAAAACTTATTTTTGTCAATCCAAGAGAATTCAGCATCTGTGCAGCTGATAAATATCTTGCTTGGTGACAAATAATTAGGTTTTGGTCTTTGTGTGTTCGTGAATACAGAGCAGAAGCATTCTATCAACAGAATATACAGTAACATATACAAGCAAAATTATCTTTTCTGCATGTTTTGCAAGAATGTGCCCTGCTTTAGAAGTTCAGCATCACTACTGGTGAAGACTATTTTGATCTCTCTGTTGCTCATAAAGATCTTTGTTGGGAAATAGTTTAATTTTTTGCTGAATTGTAAAGGACAAATTATTTAATGCAAGTTGCTACAATTAGCTAGTAATTAATTCTTGATAGTGCTTGTTTTGAAATGGCCAAACACTTTTCTATTGTTAACCTTTTAAATACCTAATTGCCACATAGATTAGACCTAATTTTGTAGAAATGTGCCCAGAATTACCCCTAAAGACTGAAGATTTACATTTTGCTCAATAAAATAAACCTATGTAATAACTCTTAATTAGTTTTAATGTTCTGGCCCAGGAAGCCGAAGATTGTTTGGTACCATTTTAGAAGCAAATGTCTGTGTTTTGATTGATACATCTGGTTCCATGGGCCCATATTTGCCACCTGTCACAAAAGAACTTACCTCCCTTATCTGGGAACAGCTGAGAAAAAATGAAGTCAGGTATGGTGAATTACTGATAAAGACTGAAATCTGCACTCATTATTATGTAATCAGATTGCTTAATAATTACAGTAATACAGCACTGAAACACAATTCAAGTAATTATTGTATGTTGGAGTATAATGTGCATGTGACAAGAACTGCTTTTTCTGTTTTACCAGTTTTAAGTTCTAAACTCTCTAAAATCTGAGCCTCTGCTGTAGGCTGATGCTGTTTGCTCTTTTAGGCTCAGCATTCCCATAGATGTTCTGTTCATGCAAAGTAAGATCTGCTTTTTGACTCTTCCAAGGCTGAAGATCATAATTCAACACTAGGCTCTTTGACAAAGGGTTTGGTTTGGTGTTTTTAACTGTTGGGTTTGTTTGTTGGGGTTATTTAAAATTTTATATATTTACTTATTTCAAAACTGTCTTATCCAAAGTGTCTCATTGTATTGGTTAGGGTTAAATGTCCTGGGTCATCTTTCTCCTCAGGTTTAACCTGCTGAGATTTGCAGAAAATATAGAGAGTTGGAAAGAGCATCTTGTAGAGGCAACTAATGAAAGCTGCCATGATGCTGTGCAGTGGGCTTCCACAAGCCATCCTCATGGAAACTCCTGCATCCTTGCAGCTTTACAGGTTGGTGTGCCACAGCCTGGAGAACACATCCTGTCTTGTGGTGGTAAAACACTTCCACCTGACTGGTGACATTCTAGGAAAATTATGATGTCAAAGTGTACAACATCTTTATATGCAAATCACTGAACAGCTTAGAAATCAAGTCACTGTTTCTGGCCCCAGGGCTCATAGATACTCAAAGAAATTGCTCATACCAAGTTTTAAAAAAAAATCAAATATCAATAGTTTTGTTAATATTTGTGTTCAAAGAATACTGGAGAGGGAAAATAACCAGTTGCTCAAACTGATGTTTATGTACAACTGTGGCTGTGATATTTTGTTCTGACCCAAACAGGGTTTTAAATAAAAAGTGTTTGTTGGAATCTCCTGGGTTTTGAGTACAATTCTTGAACTTCAGTAACAGGTGAAGAAACTTTTCTCCTATAAAAATTCTCAGTGTAGAAATCAACTAGTAATAATAACTTAAAACTGAACTTGCAATTTCACAAGATTAAAAATGGGAGTCAAAAAGGAAATGTTGCCTTTAATGAATGATTCTTCTTCCAGACATCCTTGCACAATCTCTGTAGATGCTATGGCATTCATCATGCATGAAGTCCAGTAGAGCTGCAAGGCATGTGTGTATTACAAAGATGTCCACTGAGTCAACTACTGTAGCAAAATTTCATAATCATGCAAGTCCTAGTGAGCCTGATTTTCAGGCATTAAACAACTTTAACTCCCATAAAATATGATTTAAAAATCTTTTGTCAGTAGTTCTCCAAAACCAGTTAATTTTCTTATTTCAATGAGTCAATTTTTGGCAATGCCTTGCTTAGAAATATGTTGTCTTATGCTATAAATTATCTACTTAAATTTTCAAATTTATATCCTTGATCTCCTTCCCTAATAAGTGAAAATTAAAAGACAAAAATAAGGTGATTAATTATCAAATATAAATATATTGGCAAATGTAAACTGTATTAAATCATTGGAATGGTGTTTTTGTTGTGAAGTATAACATTTCATATAAATGTACAAATTATTTAAGCTTATTTTCTGCTTTTCAGAAGGCTTTCAGTTTCCAAGGTGTAGAGGCACTGTATCTATTGACTGATGGAAAACCAGACACCAGTTGCAGTCTGATTTTGAAAGAAATTGAAAGATTGATAAAGAAACAAGATATTAAAATCCACACCATTTGTTTTAGCTGTGCAGACAGGTATATGATACTTTGCAAGAACAAAAAAAAAATCTTAAAATGACTACTTTATTTATTGTCAGAAGTCTGTGCTACCAAGGTAGTAATGGGGAAGTTGTTCTGACGCAGTAATTGCCACATGGCCTACATTTCATACAGGAATTTATAATTATGTCTTCCAGTCTGTTTGTTTTGATGTCATATTTTTGATGAATTCTTAGAAATTCTTTTGCTGTTGCTTTCAGAAAATAATTTTCCTAAGTAGCTTTCTCCTTTGTGCTGACAGAGGAGCTGTTGAATTCCTGAAGAAGCTTGCTTCCCAGACAGGAGGGCGCTTCCACTGCAGTTCTGGAGGAGAGGATGGACAATTAGCAGCATACAGAATACTGACAGAGGGGCTGGATGATGAAGATGTATGTTAAATATTTTTTTTGGTTTTTTTTGTTTCATTGCAACTTAGTTCTTCATCAGTAGAGAAACTTAATTTAAAAACGAAAAACAATGAGGAAAAAATAATACAAAACTTCTAGGATATTTCATATTAAAACCAAAAAGAGAAATCTTAGTATCTGTTTTTGCCTTTCTGCTGACTGCCTTGGGAGGTGCCCAAGCCTGTGAAAGGAATATGCAGTGCAATATAGGTTTTGAAAGAGAAGTAAAAAATATATTGTGTGTCTGCATGTGGTTTTGAAGCTAACTTCAGCTTTTACTGTCTTATCCTTGCCATCTTGTGTTTCATTTAATTGTAAAATCCTTATACAGTGCTTAGGACATTAATTGTCCAGCATGAGATCTCAGGCATTGCCACAGCAGAAAAATGTTACTGGACAGAGCCAGATTCAATCTAGGCTTGCTCTGCTCTCCCTTTGTAAGACCAAGACCTTCTCTGCAAGTAGGGAAATTTAGAACTTAGGATCAGTTAATTCAGTTGGTGAAACAGAAAATAATAAATAGGTGCAAGTTAAAACATTTTAACTATGTTTTCAGAATCCTGTTTTCCCTTACTTTGAAGGAGATGATTTAAAGATACTTACTCAAGAAGTAGCAAAAGCTAGAAGTTTCTTAAAGCAGGCAAAATCTTGGAGGTGAGTACTTATCACGAATCTTTGTATTTATTATTTGGTGGAATGAAGACAAGAATATCTGACTCCCAGTGTCTGCTATAGAAAAAAATGGACCTGGAGAATTGTCTAGAATAGGAGTGAGGGGCAATTAAATTATATTTTTCCTTATGTTTCTTCATTGTTACTCTTCCTAACTGCCAATCCAGAACCAGAAAGCACCAAATCAATAGGAATAGTCTGCAGAAGTACCTGCAGAGAGCTTTAAAATGCATTATACCTCCTCAGTGAAAAGTCACCCAAGGACAGGGCTAAACAAAGACTCCAAGCTGTTCTGTGCCTTTGTGAAAAACTGCTGTAAGTCTTTGGGGTTTGTTTTTCTTTCAAACAGATTACTGCTTGAAAAATGGAACACAATCCAAAAAGACAACTCTGGCTTTCAAAAAAAGTGTTCAGGTAAACAGTCACCACATTTACATCATAGTTTATGTATAGTTCATGTATTTCAGTAGAAGGGTAGTATTTTATTAAATGTATTCGTTTCTAGCAGTGACTTTTTCCAAAGTTGGAAACATTTGTAGTGATTTTAGTTCTTAGCTGAGATAGTCCACAGTAAAATGCCATATAACCAAAAAAGAGTTCAAGGAGAACTGTTTGGGGTGAAAAGAGCAAGGCAGATGTGTATTAGTAGTTATTAATGGTCTAGCAAGCAATTAAGCACATTAGAGAGTTATAACCAGATGAAATGGCTGCAATAACAATTGCTGCATGGGCTGCATTATTTATCTGTTAAATGAACAAGGCTGACTGAAAAAGGACCCCACTAATAGCAAAGACATCCTCAGCAAACGTGGGATTATCATTACAGAGTGGTGGGAGAGGCAGCTGGGCAAACTGAGCCTCTCACAGAGCCAACCTGCTGCTTTAAATTGGCAGAGTAAAAAGGAAAAGAGAAATTGCTGGGTGGAAGTACTTTCTCAGGGTTAAACAAGACAGAAGCATTTGTCACAGAGCTGTTTGAGGAAAAACAGTGGGTACACAGACAACTGCAGAGTTGCTCTAGAGAACATTGGCCTGCCAAGACATTCATCAAGGAATTGGGTAAGGCAGATACAGAGCAAGACTGGTTTTTTTTAAATCCTTGTTTCTATAGCTGTAGTTTGTATTTTTGTTTGAAAACATTGCCCAGTCATTCAAATAGGAATTTAAAAAAATCCAGTCTGACCTGCTGGTTAAGAATGCCTGGTTCATGGAGAGTGGAACCTGGAGCCTGGTGTGCAAGAATGTGTGTGTGTGTCTGAGTCTGCAGAATTCAGAATTTAAGGGCTGATCACTCAAAAGAGATGCATGGAGGGAGAGCAGATATAAAACCATCCTACAGGAGCAAGGAAGTTGTTACAGGCATGCAGAGATAAAGGCTGATGTTCCACAACTAATTCTGTATCTAAATGTTCCAAGGAAAACTGTATTGCTGGTGAAGTGTGTAGAAAGGCATTCCTGTTAAAATTCTCCAGAAAGGGCATAGCACTGTAGCCCCATGAAACATATAAGTAGGAAACTTGATTACTTTCAGTTTAAGTTGTATTGGTTTTCCATTACTATTTTGTCAATGACAAGTGTCAATGACAGGTGACACTGAGCCCATGCATTTATATATTTTGAGTTGTGTTTTAAAAAGTATTAATGTGCTTCACTTGTAGGATTAAATTTCAGATGAAGAAAAGATGGTGAAGAGGTTTGGAATCATTCCATTCACCTCCTTCTTTTCAAAGTTTGTTCACACCTTCCAGCTTCAAGCAGAAAGATAGAAGATTTTTTTCTTTGTTGTCACAACTGCTGGCAAGACAAGAAGTTGCAGATGTTAAGTGCTGCACTGACTCCACTTGCAGATTTTGCAGGATTCCAAGTAAATCTGGCCCTGAACTCTACGAAGTTTAAACATAAGTAGAGGACAGTTTTCAATATAGCTAATACAAATGTTAGAAGTGTATGTATCAGTAATTATACAGGATCACAACTTTTGTTTCTCTTTTACTGTATCATATGAATAATTTCTTCAGTTAGTTGCTGGTATGTCTAAATTGCCTTATTTTGTCTGTTGGTTTGAGAATTCTTTACTGGTGCTTATTATCCCTAACAGATGGGACAGATGGCTGTGATGTTAGGAAGAGAATTCTTTATGCCAGTTTTGCATAGAAAGTCCAAGAAATAACCTTAGTGCAGAAAACAAAGCTTGTAATTCATGTTTTTACACAGAGAAGTTTTGTTAACAACTATTTTGACTCTTTTCTTTTTGTGTTGGCAGTAAAGAAAGATTTAGAGCTGATGATTCAGAAATTATCAGATATGCAAGAAAGTAATACCCTGTTGGTGATGTAGCCTGGTTGTGTTTGTATAACCAGACACTGCCTGTCTTCTGAGCAGTTCTGCTCTTATATATTTCCTGTCTAGAAAGATTAAAAATACATTTTCCACTATCAGTTGATTAGTGAAATATACTTGTTTCTTACTGGTTTATGTAATGACAACTCATTAGTATTTTGTAGATGTTCATTGTTGTCTTTTAGAGGGTTAGAAATTCATCTCATGTGTTTAAAGTATGTAATATAATAAAAATGGATTCATACTTCAAAATTAAGATACTTGATCTGCATTTATTCAGGAGTCATTTGCATCTCTCATGTGCCACTGGATATGCTGTGATATGGGAAATATAATGTCTTTTCTGCCCTTTTGTCTCTATAAAGAATTAAAAATTACTTCTGTCATAAATGTATCTATTTAATGTTTTGTGTTCTGAACCAGGTGACTTCTGCCTTCCACGTTAATGCCAGCCTTTACTAGAATGCTGTTTTTAAAATGGTGCTATGCATCACTTTCTGTGATTTTGTTTGTGGATGTGTGTAACTGCTGGGATGATTTGATATGAAAATGTTAATTGTAAATTAATAGGATTAGTTACATTTCTGCTTGGGATATAGATGATGATCACTGATAAAATGAGGATTTGTACTAAGAGAAATGTTAAAACAGTAAATCCAGGTAGACAGGATGAGCTTTCTGTATTGCCAAAAAGGGTTTCTTACTCATTTCTTGGAGGATTTAAGAAATGTCACAGTTCTGTAGCATAGATTCTTATATTCTTATAAAATTAGTTTAAAAGAACTTAAAAGGAAACACACTTATGAAGATGTGTTAAATGGTATCAGAGGCTCTTTGCAAAGTAAGATCATAATGAACATATTGGATTTTGCAAATGTGGATAAGCATCAGAATATTTCAGTCTGTTGTGTTAGACTGCAATTGGCAAAACTCTCATTTAGAGCCTTTCCCCCCCTGTACAATATTTGGTGTCCAGAGGTTTTACTCTACCACAACAATTGCACAGTTTACACAGTATCTCCACTGGCTGATTGTCAGTGGATCTGTAACCCAAATTTGGGGTAGCCTACATTAATACTCATCACTGAGCTGTCTGTTATGGCTTGGACTGGGTGTTTGTTTCTGTGGGCAGAGCACAGCATGTTTCTCTGGTTCTCCTGAGCATGATCTCACATTCAAGTAGGTGTTGGGGACTCAGGAGCCTTCTCCTTGCTGGTGGTGTGAGCTAAGGGCTTCTAAGCCTCCTGTTCAAGAAACGCAATGAAAAGTAAGGAGCAAATGTTGATGATAGAATCTGAGTAAGCACAGAAGGTGTAAAATGGCCAGGTATGACAGTATTGTGCCATTACAGCCCATCCAAGTTCTCTTCTTTTGTAAGCATGTTTAGCCTGTGCAGCCAAAGCCTTGTGGTCTCACAGGCTGGTCAAGCTCTGCTACGTTCTCAGAGCAGCTCCTTCCTTTAAAATACAGATTCCATCTCCTTCCTCCCTACCTGGAAACTCCCATCCTACCTGTTCCCATCAGGCTGAGGGCTGCTCATCCAGGAAGATGTTTTCTGGAGATGCCTCAGTGGGGATGGCCTGAGTAATACTCGTTAGTGACTTCAGTGTCGATCTGTCAGCTCTGTGTCATTTGCTTTCCTGGTTTGTGCTTGCTGGAATGCAACCCACTGTATTCAAGACATAATAAAAGGGGAGTTTTATAATTGACCAAATGCATATTTTTCTGCCAGCTTGTTTGTAAGTCATGTCATTGCTGTGACTCATTGAATACGCTGATTTGTGAGCAATGAATTAAAGACAAATGGCTGAACCAGTTGCTACCTCCACACGTGTGTGCAACCCCCTTCAGGAGAGTGCTGCTTTCACAGCAGGAGTTGGGAACTTCTGTCTGGAGCAGCTCATGAGCTGCCACAATTTCCAGTTTCCAGTTGCTGAGCTAGGTTTAACTGGTGCAGATGTTCATAACCTTTAGCAAGGACTGGCAATACTGGAACTCCTTCGTGCATGGTTCAGCCATAGCTGCTTCAGGGGACAATTTCCAGGAGAAGGGTGGGACAGCTTGGCATAGTGACAAATTCCTCCATCCAAATATGCCTGAAATTGAGTCACCCCCAGCAGTCCATGCTGCTTCAAAGGAAGGTATAGGCAGTGTGTGTTGTGTCCTTTAGATTTCTGTTCAGTAAGAATTTCTCTGTGAGTTATAAGCATGTTGCTACTGACAGCATGTATCTAGATTTTTAACTACAAACTTCCAAGACTTCAGGCACCTAAATGTGTTAATACAACTCAGTCACTGGAATCTTCATGGAATCACTTTAATGCATCTAAATCAGATGTATATCAGATGTATATTTCATTCCATTGAACTTTGGTCCTTTGTGAAGCTGTCTCAAACAGATGCTTATGAGATGTTTGCTTGCTGATTAGTTTAAATAAATAAATAAGCAATAGGAAGAGAGAGGAAGAAGGGAAAACACTTCCAGAAATTTGCCAGCATCAGAAAATACTCTTTTCCTTCCCTGTCTCTGTTACAATACTGATAATTTAGGTTTGAGGTAGTGAATGTGCTGGCAGAAGTAATTTATAAGGAGTCTGATAATCTCTGACTCATCTCATGTGAGAGTTCATCAGTTAGAATCTTAAATTCTACCCAGAATTTGATAAGTAGCTTAGGCAGACCTTGTAAGCCACAAGTTTATCTCCTTTCAGTGACATGGGCTGCCTCTGTCACCGTGGCCACTCCTAATGTGGTACCAAGGCTTCTCTAAATAGAGTAAAAACTAGCAAATAACACCTGTTGGAATTGGTGTTATAATTTCTTTCAAACATGCATGTGTATAGTTTGTTCAACACTTTTGTTGTCTCTGTGATTCTCATGTGTAGCAAGCCAAGCTGTGATCCCTGCTAATTGTATAGAAATGTGCCTTTATTCAGTACAATGTAACGCAGTATTTTTATTTATGATGCATTTGTATTCCTTCCCTTCAAATACTGCATAAACTGTCCTCTTCTTTAACAAGACCCAAGGGCTGATACAGGGATGTCTGTTGCTGCTGTGAGAAGTTGCTTTGTTTCTTCCTGTAATTCCATCCTGACTTGGCAATGCAGGCTCAGAGTTATCATTTCATTTGACCTGTAAATCAATCTGTGTAACATGCAAAGTAACCACGAATGCAAAGGAAATGAGAACAAAGTCATTTGAAAAGCATTTTATGGAGCACATTCCAAGGCTGTATTTATGTGTGCTTTATTCCTTCCATGAGGAAACAGTGAAATATGCAGAACTGTAACACAAATACACAAAGAAACAGGAAAAAGGAAGGATAGAGTGAGAATATTTATGTATGTTAATGAAGAATGGAGGGATTTAAGAAGAACTTGATCTCTTTAGCTTTGCAGTGAGGAATAAGGATCTGCATCTTCCTTTCCCTTCTGGCCTAGACTTGGAGCATGACATGGGTAAGTTGCTTTGCCTCTGTGTCTTACTCCTCTAACTTAGCAAAGAATGTGAAGAATGTTGTGTTATCATAACAATTTGGGTCTTATATTGCATTTGTTGTTGTTGTATCAATATTGTGTTGGTAAACTTTCTTAAGGATGACTTCATGCCTTAGAAATGTTTGATAATGTACCAATGTTTAGCATTTGGTTATATGAAAAATATTCTGCAGTTTCCTTTCCCAAATTCAGATCCCATGATTAATATTTTTGACTAAAAATTCTAAGCACAGCTAGACATAGAGGAGAGCTCTATTCTTTTTCTCTTCCATTAACATTGCAAGACCTGATTTAAATGCTTTTTAACATTTTCTGTCCTCTTTCACATAAAGGGTGAATATCTTACTGTTGTCACTTCCTTTCTCTCAGCTCTCTGTTGTTTTAGACATCATTGTTATGAGGATGGTTGTTTTTGTAGTCACAAAGAGATAAGTTCCCTTAGTCAAAAGTACTTACACCCTACAACAGCTCTGCCCAGACTTCTCTGAGGCTGCAGAGGGAATCAGCCCTCTGTGCCCTGTCCAAATGAGTCTCACCACTCTGAGTTCACAGGCTGTGTCAGTACCTCTGATGGGCATCTGCATGGGAACAAGTGCACGAGCAGGTGCTCAAACACACAGCAAGCTTGGACAACTCTACTAATTTAGGGCTTAGATGCAGAAATTTTTAATAAGTCAACTGAAGAGAGGATATTTTTTTGTAAGGCAGGTATTTCAGCAAAATCCTGTCCTTGAGTAGTCTAAGAGAGAGCTTAGTCTCTTCTGTTTTTCTGCTATTCCTCTGCCCTTGGGCACACCAGAACATCCCATCCTGCCTGTGACTCACACCAAATATCCGGCTGTCATCTTAACTCACACCTCTGTTGAGCTCTTCATGCCCTGGTTATTCTGTTAAAGGCTCTTTTCTGCATAGGATCTTCCACACCTGAAAACCATTCTTCAGGTTACCCCACAGCTGGAGCACAGCTCCTGTTCTGTGGCCTGGGAGTGCAGAGCTGTGTAGCTCACAGGACCTGCTAGTGACCAGACATAGAGCTGGTCTCACACATCTGCTTCTGGGCCATGGTTGGAAACTCCTCTGGGGTCCAGAACCCAGCAGTGTTCAGAACCAGCACAGGGACCAGGCTTTGTATGCTGGGGACACAGACTGTCTTGTCTCTCTTATGCCAAATCCTCCTTACTCAATTCAGGCTTGGCTCTAGCAGCATGTGATTTGAAGTGAACTTGTGTAAGCACACTGGGTTCCTCTATGAAACAGTGCAATTACATTTCAACATTGCTTTACAGTCTGGATGTGAGTAACATTTTGATAAGCCAAACAACATTGCAGAAATGTGGACCTCCTCCATGTAAATAAATGGACAAACTCCCTGACACCTTCCTGTTGTATTTTATAGTCATCTGCTGTAAGTACTGGATGTTTTGCTTGTTTTGATGTGCCTACACGAACTATGAATGGTCACAGGAGAAAAAGTAGAAAAAGGCAGTACAGAGTTGTGATTCAAGACTAAAAGCAAGCTCCAATCTTAATACAGCAGCTTTTCTTCTTGTAACTTTAGCTTCTGTTTCTTTCAGAAATACTTAGCAGGATGAATTGAATAAAATATGACCATCCCTCTTTACTAAAGGTAAGAAAATAAGCCTAACAGAAGAGGTACAAAATACCAGTTATGAAAATTCCTCTGCGGTGTCCCCTTCTTGCCAAGGTGGAAACCAAAGGCAAGTTAAAATGCTCTTTTTTAAATTTCATTGAAGAGTGAGGGATTGATATCCTTTGGATAAGCTGACAAGCTGCTTTGACTTGTGAAGGAGTTCTGGAATAGTTCAGGGATAGAATGGGCACTTTATTTCTTGCATTAAATGGTAAAAGCTGTCAGGGCTGTGGACAGCTCAAAACAGACAGTTTGGTGTTCTTGGGGATTTTACTGTGAGCTGAGCTTGTCACTCACTCAGCAATCCAAGAAGTGCAGATTAATATGACAAGTTCAATATTCTGGTTCTAATGCCAATGATAGGGACTTTAGAACACACATGTTATGTGAAAATACATTTGCCTAGGTGTCAGTTTGAGTTCTTGTCAGCACATGAACATTAAATTACATTTAAATTGCAATTGGCTACCTATGAACTTGAGATATTTCCAACATGCAAACATTGAAAATGGTAGTAATTTATATTTAGGTGTGGGAGTGTTTCTTTAGCATCTTAACTACTGTTTTGAGACTTAATTTTAGACACACCCATTTTAAAATGTTAGCTTTGATTTCTCATTGTTTTATTTGCAAAAGCATATGTTTTTTAAAAGTGGTTTAAAATCTTAGGACAGAGCACATATATAATTATTAATAATTTCATTAATTTGCCATTCATTTTAAATGCATTATTTAACAGTACATCACCTTTTCCTGTTCTGATATGTACAAGGTAGTTTATTACCTTCATTCACTTTGGAAGCCAGAGAACAATCCATATGCCTACAGTTAAGCCTCTCTGCAAATACAAAATTGGGTTTGGGATGGAGATACAAAAGTCAGTTTGAAAGTGCTGAGTAGCACTGCCAAATAGGATTTTTGTTCCCTTTCTAGTAGTTTATCCATAGAATGATGGTACCAACAGTATATTTGTGTGTGGCAGTGTCTTATACTTTTACCATTACCTTAAGTGAGAGCTACCATCCTGTTAAGAATGGTCTGATGTGGGGAATTTTAATTTTTTTTTCCTGAAAAGGAACGTAAATTATGTACAAATTAAGCCCTGCCCTTTTCTGGCCCCCAGCCAACCACCAGCTACCAAGGAGCAGGAACAGCAAAAGGCCCGAGCACACGTGAACTTCTCTGTCTGCCTGGGAGCACCTGATGCCCTTGAGTCACGAATTGTCCAGCACAGAGACATCTCACCCTCCTACCTGGACAGGAAGGCCTGGGAGAGCACTGACAGCAGGATTCTACCAAGGGTACTTACTACTTCTTTAGCTGTTTTTAAAAACCTGTTATGTTTGACTTTAACTTTTTATGGGAAGTGATTAGAACATTTCTGATATTTGAAATGACAGTAGGGGTGCTAAGAGCAACTCACACTCCATGTGCTGCATGAGATGTGACTATGCTCATCATGCAGAATACATTAATAAATAAGAATACTTCCTATAAATTCAGAGAAAAAAGAAAGTTACTGATTCTGAAAAGAAGCATTTTCAAAATGAAAATTGCTTATGTTCAAAGTTTGAAAACAATTTTCTAAATCCATGAAGCAGATTAATATACTAATGCTATTAGTGTTTTTTAAGAAAGAGATTTCTAGAAAACTTTAAACTTTTTTATGCAACCTTCAGCTCACTAAAACCTTAAGGAGATATTAATGATGAGTATTCAAATATATACCATTTCTCAAATATCTTTTTGTAATATATGTGAAAAGCTTGACTTTACTTCTCCTTACAGTGTATAAAAGGATGCTTTTTCTCAGAAGAGAAGGCAAAATAATTTTATATGGCTTAAGACTCCTGCATAGCATACTCTAGAGATACAAATTTATGTTCCCTTGCTTGAACAGAACAGCATACTTGTTTTAGTTGTATTACATTAGTTGTAATTTAAGTTTTGTTTGGAAACATGGATTATTTTTCATTTTTGAAATGTCAGGATGTTTTTCAACATAAGGGGATGGTGTTTTACACTGTTATGCCACTCAGTTTACTGAACTGAGTGAGCTGACATTGGTGTTAAAACCATGTTACAGCATGGAGAATATGGTCCTTTCCTGTGTCTGAAATCTAAAACCCAACATATAAAATAAGAAGAATATCACAAACAAAATCATGAAACACTAAGTAAGCAATGGCTAAAGTAGTCCATAATTCTGTGTGCTGTGGCTGCATTTTGTGTTACTTTTCTAGATTTTTTGTCACCCTGGAAGTGACAGAGCTGCCAGCTCCCAGCCCTGCCCGGTTTCTGCCTGAGCTCTGCTGAATCCTGGTGTAAATGGCTGAGAGCAAACTGTACCTAACTGTGAGGCTCCTCTCATGTGAGGAGCTCTCCAACTATGAGAAAACCAAAATAATCCACAGAGATTGGGTCCATATTCCTGTACTAAACTGCAGGCACCCAGTTGGGCTCCCACTTTATGGTGACATGACTGATTGCAAATTTCTTCTGGATTTTTGTTTGGGGGTATAAGAGCCTAGATGCCAATGTGCAAAGGCCAAGCATGGAATCAGGACAACAGGGACTGTCTGTGTGGGAAAATTAAATTTTGTGGACAAGTGACTGATGTAGAATAAACTAATTTGCAATACAGAACAAGGTGTACAGATGGGTAACTCCCATGGAGTTGTTATCCTAGAATGATATTCTAATCAGTTTTCCCAACTAGATGAACCCACAGGGCAAATGACTTATCTCTTCTGCCCCTTGTTAGTTTAGCTGTCTATGAATGTCCTACTGAGAATAATATGGTCAAAAGTTAGCAAGAACTGGACAGAAAACTAAATATATTTAATGTATAGCCAGAAAAGCTTAAAATGGTAACAAACTTTTATCATTGCTAAAGACCCAAATGTGAAATAAAATTGATTTTAAAACTAGAATTAATTGTTTCTTATATTCGTTATCTAATGTCTTGGTTTATTTTCCTGACTAGTAGGCTAACATCAATTTGGCATTAATATATCAGAAGTTAATGAGTTTTCAAGGATAAAATGTTTGATTAAACCAAGTATTAAAAAATGCCATCATAGCTGTTAAGGTTAGGTAATTATAATGGCTCTAAAATCTGGTAATTTCTCTTCATTTCTATATAATATGAAATTTAGGGATTTGAGGAAAAGACTAAATCTTGGAATATAAAAGTATCCAGACTCATTAAACATTATACATAGAAAGTCCATCACCAAAATTATGCATTTATACATTTTAAACATACTAAGATAATAAAACTACTATGGGAGCATTGTAATGTGAAAGTAATTGAAATTACCCAGACCTCAAAGCATTATGCAGGAATTTTCAAGAGATCTTCTCTGTTGCAGTCGTGATGCCAGAGGGATCCACGGAAGAGCTCCACAGCAGCCCACCCTGCGAGAGCCAAGTGACAGAGCCTGCTGGGCTGCTGGCTCCCAGGAGCAGCAGGACAATGGTGACAGGAGGAGGGGGCTACCTGGGATACAATCTGGGATGTGCCCTTGTTAGCTCAGGAATTGCTGTTGTGCTGTTTGATGTTCAGAAACCTAAATGGGAAATTCCAAGTGGAGCGGATTTTTTCAAGGTATGTTGGAGTTACCTGTCTAATGCTCATTAGCAAGGCTTCCTCTTAAGGACCTTTGATTAAAACATTTACGGAAAAGCCTTTCAGGACAAGAAGAAGCTGTGGTAAAAGGTCCTTGCATGCATAAGTATCTGATTAAGGGATGGCAAACAGGGTCCCAATGTCTCCAGTGTCACCAGTGATGCTCTGCTGGGAGATGCCATTCAGCACCCCAGGGAAACAGTGAACAATGAAGGGACAAAGATTCCTGCTCAAGGGAATTATTTCAAGTTAAAAGGTGAGAGCCAAGACAGGGCAATAAAAGGGATCACAAATGCCAAAAGACTGCCATGCAGAGAATGATTGAGGAAACTGGGATTTCCAGGCTGGGAAAGAGGTGACTCAGGAGCAGGAGAGCTCCACAGGCTGTGAGTGGCATTGTTCCTTCCAGTACAAGAAGGATGGGCCATCCAGGAGTCAGTTCAGTACAAACAAAATGATGTGGCTTTTCGTGCAGTGGGTAAAAGGCATGTACAAAGCCTCAAGAAAAATTAACCTCAGTTGGAAACTGCTGAATAGATAAAATAAATTAGGCTCAAGAAATCTTCTGAATGGGAATGCTTCAAGACTAGAAGAGCACTCTGGGGAAAGCACCACATTTGCTTGCCCTGTTCACGCTCTTCCTGCAGCACCCATTTATGAGCACTGATTCTTTTTGATTTTGAACAATTCAAGGAATTATTACTGTGTCTGAAAAAAGGGGAAACACAAGAGGTCTCCAGTATTTGACAGCTCATTGCCATGTGTGGAGGACATGGTCCCCAGTACCTCTTACAGCTGCTCCAGGTTTGGGCTCTGGGGGCACTTTCTGGGTGCTCCTGTCATGTCACACAAATTCTGGCTAAACCCAGGGTATTGCTCAGCTGATATTTTCTGAGCATTTACTGTAAGAGCATTTGCCACCCCTGCCAGAACTGGGAAGTTGATGGCAAAGCTGGAAGGGATCACAGGACCTTGGTCCTGCAGGCTGTCATGGTGATGGCAGGTTTTCTCCTTTGGGCTACATCACCCTCTGGGGTAGGTGGAAGGGAGGCAGAGGGGGATGGATGATTCTGGGGGGAGCAGAATACCAGGCTAAGCAGATCTTGTCTGACCCAGGATGTTTTAAGTTCAATTTCACAAACAACTTTTACGGAATATGGAAGAGGGATAAAGTATTATTGAGGAACCATTCAAATACCATAAGCTTGATTTGAAAATGCTATAAGTCTACATAATTTGATTTAAGTTTGTGGACTGATGGCAATTTACATCTTCTAAAGGGGACTTGAGATCTCACAAATGATCTTTTAGAACAGTGTTTTTTTATAAATCAATTTAGAAAGAAGAAATATTACAAAGTGTAGGAGAGTTACCTGGAAAATTGAACTATGGAGTCCTAGTAAATGAATTAATAAATGACTTCAGAGGTTTGAGCCTTGAGCAGTGATTTGGAGATGGCTAATATTGTTTATACTGGTTAGCTCCTGTAGCATTGCATTGAGGGTAGGAGGTGTAAGTCAGCTGTATTTGTGAAATACTTTGGCAACCTTAGGAGAAAAAAGGTGAGAGTTAAAGACTGATTAGATTAGCTCTTAATATTATTCTATCAATTATTCTATGTTATTCTATTAATTTAATTGAAGGAAATAATACCTAATATTTTGAAATATTTGGTGATTCCAAGGCAAACAGCTGAACCCTTCCTGCAGTGATTTATTGTCCCTGGGGCTGGATTCTCCAGCCCTCGAGCACTTGCTGCTCCCATTCAAGTCAAACAAGTTTTGCCAGCCTGGAGGCTGCGGGACTAAGTGTGAAAATACGCATTACAATTGAAGCCAACAAGAGTCATCTTTGTTTTGAAACAAAATACTGGCAAAATTCTTAGTCATTGCTTTTTCTGCCTGTTCATAATATTTTATTTAATTGTTGTTAAATACTGTGAAAAACAGACCAGAATACCTTTAGATTTTCCTTACTAGCCATAGTTAATACAGTTCTATAGAGAATGTAAGGAGCTCTACCTGTCAAAAATCCATTCTTTTCTGGTTTTCCAGGGTGATGTGAGGGATTACGAAGCAGTGTTCAAAGCATGTGAAGGGGTTGACTGTGTTTTCCATGTAGCTGCATGTGGAATGTCGGGATTGGAACAAGCAAGTATCATTTTCCTAAAGCTGTCTTTGGTTATTTTTGAGAAAGAAAAAAAATTGTCCCCATGTAACAAAGAATTTTACAATATTTATGCCAGAAGTTGTTATAAAGGGCATCATCCATACAGGAAATAAGAGGGGTATTCCTTAAATAATAAAGTCGAAGTGTGAAAGTAATGTACTACAAAATATTCTACAAAAAGGGTATCATAGTTTTAAGATCTAGGATAAGAAGGTGTAGCCTTTTTCTCTGATCTGATGAAGAGTGACAGCATTGCTCTAAAACTAATACTGATGCATTTTGTTCTTGTGAACTCAGCCATGAGGAAACAGACCACAATCAATATGTTATGCTGAATTACAGTGATAGTCACAGAAGGTGTTATCAAAAAAGTCGTGAACCTACTAATTTATTTCTAAGAAGAGGACAGATTGCCACTGGAACAAGAACTTGTGAAAGCTTTCAGGGAGCATGAGCCCTTCCTGTAATCCTTGTTTCTGTATCATGGACTATCTGGGATGTGACAAAATATTGAAGTATTATTATTTCCTTTTAGATGCATTTTATCTTTCATTTTTCAACTTTCTTTGCTCATACACTGAACAAGACAATAAAAATGAGAACTGTCAGAAATCACTGTATGTCAGACAGAACTGTAATGTATCACAAAAAGACCTCAGCTAGAGGTCTGATTCTAGATCTGGCAATTGTAACGATCATATTGTAAATGTGACTTGTTTGATTAATTAAATCTTGTGCAAATTCTATTTCTAGCTTCAAAAGAAAGATCAGATTGAATCCATAAATGTTGGAGGAACAAAAATAATAATTGATGGTAGGTACCTAGATTTTCTTTCTCTGCATCTGATCCAAATAATGAATTAAAAAACTTTCTAACTGGATGTTTCCTGTGGAGATCAGGCAGTAAAATGAGGCTCTTCTCTCCCTCCTGACAAGAGTATGCAGGTCCCATTAAAACTGGTAGATTTGCCACTGGTTAGAACTGGAGATAGATTTTCAACCTGGACTTCATTCCTTGGCAGTCCAGCTAAAGCTCTCCTTCGTGTACTGGTTATTTTTTGCCTTTACTCCATGTAATGGAGAAGTGTTATTTTCTTTCCTCATAGAAATAACATGAGAGCTGTTGTACTGTTTGTTGTGTCATCAACATTTGGTAACAGGCACCACAGATGTGTAAGGATATTTAGCTATTATTTTATCACATTAATAGAGAAAACCATCCATCCTTTCTGCTTACTGTGATCCCTTTTTTTTATACACTGATTCTTAACTGCTGTCTCTGGAAGATGCCAGTAGATCTCTTTCAGTATATTCAATTCCAGAAAGAATGTTTTCCAAGTGTGCTGTAAATACCTCTAAATACCTGTAAAGCTACCTTCTCTTTGTTTTTCCCTCAAAAACAAAGTGGGGGAAAAAAAAGGCAGCAAAATGGCAAAATCAGTTTTTATTTAGACAAATTTTCATGCTGCCTGTGTGTTATTACTGAAAAAAATGCAGAAATTGAATAGTAGGCAAATAAAACTCTAAACAAGTTAGAAGGAAGGGTTGCCACATATTGCCTTCTTCCTTCCCCAGCCTCCAAACCCACAGAAAGATGTCATGTCAAATTTCCATAGGCTCCCAGCAAACCAAGACGCTGGGAGGAGCATTAACCTGCTCATCTACATTTTAATAATACACCTTATCATGGTATTTTTTCCCAAATATTTACAACAATAAACATTTATTATTTTCAAAATGAGCCAATGAACCAGCAGGACAGACTGCTCTGTAAATTCTAAAACTTCCTGAGTTTGCATTTTTATTCTCTTCAGCTTCAGGAATATTGTTAAAGGAAAAGGAAATTTACATTATTCAAGTTGGCAATGACAGATATGCAGCAGAATTTAGCTACAATGTCTTGGCTACACAGGACTGGAATCCATAATTAAGTCTTTGTTTTGCAAATAACATTAATTTCCTTTGTATTTAAAGCACGACTGATTATACACTAGCAGAGTATGTTTTCCTGTTAACACATCATTTGTCACTGATGAACAGACTGAGACAAAGGCAGTTTTGTGGCATGTGGGCAGAGCTGGCTTCTGTGTGACCTCATGTTCCATCAAAGTGGGGTGCAAGAGGCAACTCATGGAACCGAGGGTAACCCAGTGGCCTTGGAGTGGCTGCTCCCCACAGCTCTGCCCCAAGGGCTGTACCACAACAAATGTTCTTACTCATCTCCTTTGTATTCAATTTGTAAAATGAACATATTTTAAGAAAGGTTTCTCAGGGAGGAATTTTTTCCCCACCAAGATAATTCCTCTACCCAGTAGATGACTGCAATCCAGTGATATGATAGTTGCAGGTATCTCATAATGAAATATTTGTTGACCACAATGTGTAATATTTGCTTATTCAATGAAAAATTCCAGCTGAATGGAAGATAATATTATATTAAATGATAAGGTAACATTAAAATAAAAATATTACCTTTTTCTGTATAATTGTAATGTTTGTTTTCAAAAATAAAATCTGCCAGATCAGCTATTTCTCCCTCTTTATTTTTGCTTTAAAATAATTTATTTTGTGTATCACTGTAGTTTGCAAACAAAGAAATATCCCTAGACTGATATATACCAGTACAGTGAACGTGGTGTTTGGAGGGAATCCTATCGAAGAAGGAGACGAAGAAACTGTACCATATTTTCCACTGGAAAAGGTACTTTGTCCATGGGATGGTGTGGCATTCACTGTGCTCCAAAGGGTAGATTGTGTGAAGGCTGTTCTGAGAGCAGAAGCTCTTGATGTTCTCAGTACATCCAACACAAACAGTGAGCTAAGTAAATACGAATGGACTTAAATTCACTGTGAAGACAAACTTGTGCCACTAAAGTGTAAACCTAGTTTTTGTCATAAACAAACTATATTTACTAAATCTTACTATTTCTAGTTTTGTTTTGCCCAGCTGATATCTGTGAGCTGGCTAGATTGAAATGTTGTCAGTCATAAAAAGTAAGTTTGCCTATAGAGATTCAATAATTATCTTATTTTGCTTCCTTATAGCAATTTAATCATTATTCCAGAACCAAGGCAATTGCAGACCAAATGGTTCTTGCTGCTAATGGAACTTTACTCAAAGGTACATATAAAGCATTTGGGAATTTTCTATCATTAGGAGTGCTAATGGGCATTCCTTTCTCTGGTTGCTCACATATCAGTAGTATACTTTACTGAAATAAGGATTTATTTCTTTCTGTTCCTTTCTTTGGTGGATAATCAGCTGTTCTCATAATACCAATTTGTAAGCACTGTCCAATGGGTCATTCTTGTAATCCCTAGAAGGTTTTTCAGGCTGCTAAATTTAGGTCTCTCACTGCTACTGAGTTCAGTTTCACACAGATATCAAGTTCCCAGGAAGCTGAACCACTCAGAATGGTCAAAATGAGCCTTAATTTTGCCAGTGTAAAATTCAGACAATATGTGTCAGCTCTTTGCTGCTATCACAGCTGTCTGACAGTCACCTGTTGCTCTCTCTCCAAGGAGGGGACAAGCTCCACACGTGTGTGCTTCGCCCACCGGGCATCTACGGACCAGAAGAGCAGCGGCACCTGCCTCGAGTAGCCGTATGTGTTTTGTAGTCAGCTCTGGAGGACACCACAAGTAGTTGTAAGGGCATAACACAAGTGGTAGTACCTTGATTGCAGTTCTTAACCTTCCTGCAGGAATGTGGTGAAAGCTTGGGGACAGGTGATGTGGTGCAGGGTAACAAATAAAAGGAAACCAGCACTGCGGGCCAGGACCAAGCTGGGCTGTTCAGTGAAAAGGAGAAGTGGAAGGCTGAAATGCCATGGTAAAAGAACTAGGTTTGCATCCCTATCATTTAATGGAAATTGTCTTTTAAATATGCCTTTCGTTTCTGCCAGAAAATACAATGTCACTATATTTTGCCACTGCCTACAAGTGCAGCCATCTTTCATTTCCAAAACCACCCACTAGATGGGCTTTTTCTTGTGACAGGTTTCTTGTGCTGTAATTGTACACAAGTACAGCAAATCCCAAGTATTTGGGTTGAGAAAAAATCATATTATAGTATATAATGAAGAAATAATGAGTTATCTCATGTTTTCTATTTCTGCAGATAAATATCCAGCGGAGACTTTTTAACTTCAAGTTTGGGAATCACAAAGTTCAGATGAACTGGGTTCACATAGGAAATCTAGTGCAAGCTCATTTACTGGCTGCTGAGGCTCTCACATCTGAGAAGGACTATGTAGCTGTAAGTAAAAGATATAATCACCAGTAGCCTGAGTTCTCAAACAGGTTTAATTCAAACAGGCTTGTTTTGAGATCAAAGAGTGTCCAAAAAGTCATATGCTAAATTCTCTAAAATGGTGTGTAGCTCCACAAGCACACGGACAGTGCAAATGCAAATACATTTCGCTCATATTTTGATGATGTTTTTGTTTGGTTTGAAAATACATAATTACCTGGGTTACTAGAGGAAAGTATTTTTAACTAGCTTAATGTAGTCATCATTACACAAATCTTTATATCCTGTTATTGTCTTGAAAATAGGTTCTGACCTAGATGCATAAAATTTAGAGCAACCATTCTGAGGCATTCCAGTTGAATTTTCAGAGCTGAAAATTCCAAAAAGAGATGTGCAAAATTAATGGACAATTTTAAAAGGTTTTTCTTTTTGTTCTACTGGTCATGATTGCAACACCAACATGGGGATGGTGAAGCATTACAGGACTGACAACATTGCAGCAGCTGCTTCATCCACAGTTCCTGAAGGTGCCAGATTCATTTAGATTGGTAGGAACATACTGACAACAGGTACTGACACAGGTGAACACCTCTCCATGTGTTGTAAATTAGTTCAGCACTTGGAAGCCACACAGCTGGTTTGGATTGATGCCATTCCCAGAGTCCCAGGTTTGCTTTGGTGCTCAGGTGTTCCTGGTAGTCAGAGCTGGGCTCTGAGACTCCTCATCCAGAGCACAGCTGGAACTCGACCTCAGAGCTGTGTTTGTTAAATGCCATCAGTGCTGCCCCTTCTGTTGGATTCACAAAGGTGAAGGTGAGATTCTGTGCCCAGCACATCATGAAGAGCATAATGCTCCAACAGCTGGGCTACTACATGGGGAAACTGAGCTCTGATCTACACTACACTGTGGTTAATCATCATGAGCTCTCCCACCACTGTGGGGTTACCACAGTGAAGCCCAGTGAAGGCAGTTTCCTGTCTGTACATTCACCTTGTGCATGCTGGCATGTTGCTCACAAAATCATGACAGGTTGGTAGGTCTGAGAGAGACAGAAAATGCCATCTTGTGCACAGTTTTGTCACTGTTTTTCTCTGCTTCTTTACCAGAGTGGTCAGGCTTATTACATCCATGATGGTGAAAATGTCATCTTCTCTGAGTGGATTGTGCCTTTGGTACGTACTGCACAGCCCTGCAGCTCCCAGCACTGCGTGGGCACAAGTCCTGTCACTGACTGACACACCAGACCAACTAAATGAAGTTCAGCGCACATAAATTACCGAATTACTTGACATTAAACTCAGTCCCTGCATATCCCAAAGTTCCACTGGGGTTAAGGGAAGTTTTGGGTATGTGTAACTGTGGAGTGTGGCCTTATTGCTTTGAGAGGATTCAGCTGGGAGGTCCAGAATCTGCTGCAGGACAGAGCATTTCATCAAGCAAACCCACAGTGCATGGCAAGCTTTCCCACTGGCATCTGGCAGGACTTTACAGCCATTGCTTATCCCTTTGTCCTGGCATCAGCTGAAGCACAGAGGGGAAGCCCATTCAGAATCTTATCTTAGAAGCTAAAAAGTGACAACACTGTATTTTCAGACTGGGATTATTAGGATGGGATTCTAGGAGCATGCCAAAGTTTTGATCCTGCAGTGCCAGCACAGAAAATGACTGCAGCAGAAAATTGGGCCTTTATTTAACTGTAGTTCAGTATTCCAATCTGGGTCACTTGCCCCTTGGAAATGGCCTTTTACTCCCCTTTACTGTCCAATTGCAGATGAAGGGTGGGAGGGGGACACCAAAGAATGAGTAATGGGCTTCAATTACATTTCTTACTACCTGTATTGACAGGAAGACTAGCTGGAAAAAAAAGTTTAAATTCAAGTTTTATAAGCATTCTTTTTTTTTTTTTCATGTCTCATTGACACCTTCAATTTGGTATAAGTTCTCTGTTATTCTTTCTTTTATTCCCTTTTTAGTTTGAAAAATTAGGCTACAGGAAACCTTGGATACATATTCCTGTTCTCCTGGCTCATATAGCAGGTAAAAAAATGAAATACATTCTTAACTATTGTGGGTTGTTTAATTTTTTATTCCTATGAAGCTACATAGTGGTTTTTTAAAATGCAGGGGCCCAAATTGCAGAAATTATTTAAATTAACATTATTTTAATTGAGAATAATCACTTGTGCCATGTGATATTATTTATAGCAGATTAAGTTCAAAGGCTATTCATAAACTCCTAATGTACTTTATGAATTAAACAGTGCCTTCTACCAGTAGGAATTACAGGATGTATAATATCAGCATTGTCTCAATTATTGTTAACCAAATGTCTCATTAAGTAATTTCTGTTTCACAGCCACTGTGATGGAATATTTGCACCTGATACTAAAGCCAGTTTTTAGCTTTACACCTTTCTTGACAAGGAATGAGGTAAATATATTTTAAAAACGATAATTATATATTCCTGACTCAAATTCTCATTAAGGACAGGATACACCCTTTGGATTGTCTGCATTGCAGCTTTGTTTTCTGTTCTGTTTCCATTGTAATATCATTGTTGATATATTTTCATCCAATTTCTAGAAAATTGGACATTAAAGTCACTGCCATAACTGTCCTGTTGGCTTTTAGGTGTGGAATGTCACTGTAACTCACACTTTCCGAATAGACAAGGCACGAAATCAACTCGGTTACAAACCGAAGAAATTCTCATTCGCTGATTCTGTGGATCATTACCTAAAAACAAGACCTACCTGCCAAGAAGATCACACGTTCCTTAAAATGGTGTTTGTTTTTGGTATTCTGTTAAGTTTCATCATTCTTTCTTTCTTCTAAAATTAAATAACCACTAATCTGTTCCAGAAAACTTCATTTTGTTTCTGAGTATTAATTATTTGTTCATAGTACATTCCTCAGCCACTCTGGACTTTGTTATTCATATTACTATGATGACACCTCTCTGACCTCATTAAGAAAAAAAAAAAGAAACAAAAAACAACTAGAAAAGTGAAAACATAGAACATACCAGGAAATGTTCCCCAAGAGCAACACAGTGTTACAGCAAAGGAGTTCACCACAAATGGGTGCAGGAATAGTTTTAATGGATCTTCATTAAGTGATATTTCATGCTGGGAAGCATTTTCTAAAAATGTTAATTCAGAAGGTGGAAGAAGAGGAACTGTCACAGGACAACAGTGCTGTAACAAGTCCAGTAGCTCCAGTGAAGAAAAGGGTGACTAAACAACTCTTCTGATGAAGCCACGGCTACAGCTACTGTCAGTTAGCCTGAGGAATTACAGAGACCTGGGAAACAGTGGTAAAATATGGAAAGTAAATATTTATAAATAATAGGTGATTAGAGGAGTGAAAATCATATTTATGTAAAATAGTTTTACTGTTCTAAAGCTTTGTAAAAATGTAATAAATATCATTATGTGTGTTTGTAAATCAAATAATATCCTTTCAATGCAATAATAAATAATAACTGAACCAAATAACTGAACCTCCTGTTTTTAAGGAGCTTGTAGGAAGGTGGAATTCAGCCAGCTGTTACTGTCTCTGGAGTCACATTCTCCTCAACCCTGTAGCAGTGCTGGCACACACTGTGTGTTCAGGGAATTGCATTTTGGGGTGAGCAGAGAAGCCAAGCACCAAGACAAGAGTGAGAATCCAATTTCTCTCTTTTCCCCTTGATAAGTCTTACATCAGTTGCTTCTTGGGTAGATTGCACCACGTGAGCCACCTGTGCTACATGTACACACCAGGTGTAGCCCAGACAAACCTTAAAGATGTGATGAGTTTTCCATTAGGAACCAGCTTTGCTCTGACCAGAGAGCAGCTGGTCCCTCTCTTGCACCCCACGTGAATCAGGAGAGCTGGATTTGCCACAGTGGATCATGGAAGGCAATGATGGAACAGCTCTGCCATCTGATCATCTCCACTTTGTATTCATTTTGCCTTTTCTTAGCATTTTACAAGATTTTTAGGACCAGTATGTTTATAGAGATTCTCTCACTCTATAGGATAGGCAGGAAAGCCAACAGCAATGCTAGAAGAATAAAGGTTACAGCTAAAAGACAATACACAGTGATAGGAAAATGCATGAACAACCACAATTACCACTACAGCTCGTGTAAGAAAAGATTTTACTGGTTTTATTTTTTTTTCCTCTCCACTAAACAAATAGTTTTGTGTGCAGGGAAAGCAGTAGAGTCTGCTTGAATTTAGATTTGCATTTGGAGATTGTCCTTGTCCATACAAAGTGAGCTCCCACTGTACATCTTCCTTTAGCTGGGGCACTGCTCAGCCCTGTCTCCTATTCCTGGAAGGAAGCTTAAAGAAGCTCTGTATATATGAGACCTTTATCCAGGTTTGATTAAAACCAGTTAAACTCACAATTTATCACTACAGAGCTGCAGCTGAGCCAGCAAGTGTTGCAAGCAGGCAGCACCATGTAAGCCTTTACTCCCTAGAAATGAAGAATAGAAAACCACAAGTGTAAAGTTACTTCCCAGTGAGAGCATTTTAGCTGCATGCAAACATTCAATTTGGTTCTAAATTAGTTATTTATAAATCTTTCATATTGCTTTTAATTGACTAATAGCTCAGGATGCATCCTGGATTACACCAACACTTTTCACAGGAGTGCAAGCTCTGACCTCTTTTGGATGCTTCTCAGTAATCAGAATTCTTCTGATTCTTCTCAGAACCAAGGAATTCACTGGCTTTGTGCTTATAAGTCCCTGTGGAGTCCCAGCATTTTAACACAAAACCTGTGGTTTGTTATTTTGGGTAGGATGCTTTTTACATCACTGTTATAACAGCACTGATTAACAATAAATGGCTTCTGTACATTTATTTATCTTTCTTACAGATGCAGTATTTGAGATTTTAAAGCAATCCTCAGTACCAGCTGGGAATAGCCAGCTCTCTTATTTCTGTGGGTCTTTATTGAGTCTCAGTTTAAGCTGGCTCTTGTTTGAGTTACTCCTACTCGGAAGTAACTGCAATGTGTCTTTAAGTGATTAAAATTTAATATGAACGTTCAGACATAGCACAGCTGTAACAAAAGAGGTAAACGTGTTCAAAGCTTAACTTTTGCCTGAATAGGTGACTGAAATTCTGCAGTTCCTGACCCTCTTCACACCCTCCCAGGCTCAAATGACCACAGGGAGGCTCAGGTGGAAAGGGACCTTAGTACTTATTTGTTTATTTGTGCCTCTTTGGGAACTCCTGCTGTTTTGCAGGTGTCTCAGAAGTTCTGCATCTCTATGAGCCATGTCCTGCCACCGACTGTCCAACCAGTAGGCAGGAGGTGGTGATTTTTTCCTGAACAACCTGTTCAACAGGTACCTCAGTGTGACCGGAGCCCTTGCTACTGACAGGATGCTTTAGCGCAGCAGTCACAGCTGTGTGAAGACACCTGGAGGTAAGAGCCACCGTAGGATGCTCTGGAATCCCAGGGATGCTCTGGCAACTCAGGAATATCGTGACATGCTGTAGAATCCCCAGGATGCTGTGGGCTGCATGGATGCTGTGCGATGAGCAGAATCCCAGGAAAGCTGTACAATCCCAAACCTGCTGCCAGATGAGTGGGACCCAGGGGTTCCGTGGGAGCCTGGGGGTGCGGTGGGATGTCAGAGATGGTGCGGGATGAAAGGGCGCCGGGGATGCTGTGGGACCCCCGGGGACCCGGCGGGGCCGCTGCGGAGGCCGCTGGCGGGNGCCGCTCGAGGCCGGGGGTCGGCCGGGGGTCGGCCCGAGCACGAGTCCCGGCGCTGCCGCCCGGCCCATTTGCAAGTGAGATGCAGAGAGCCCCGGCGGGGCTCGGGTGGCTTTGAATGTTTAATTGCGGCCGGGGCAGGGACTGGGTGTCGGAGGGAGTCGGTAGCCACAGCTTCTGAAATGTCCTGACTGCCGGTGAGGAACCGCTAGAAGGGCAAGAACCCTCATGTTCAGAAAATAAGTGATTCACTATTACTTTTTTCTTAATTTTATTAACCCTTTATATGGTATAGCAGCTATTTTATTGGAGTTCCCCTCGAAAGCGGGGGATTTGATAGCCTTGTTCTCTGATACAGCTTCTAAAGTTAAAAGGGTCAGGCATCCCTCTCCCCTCCTGAAATCCTCATCTATCTCAATTCCAGCACTGCCAATTATAACAACTCTGTGTATTCTTAATTTATGTTTAGCTGCTGGTACTTAGAAAGAAGCTGGAAATACCACTTCTCTCAGATGTCTGTCTTGGCAGTAAACTGGGGACTGTAAATTTTGGTTTGCTTTTGTCTTTATCTCTCTTAAGCAGGCTGCATTAAAGCCAGATTTTGCTGCTGTGACTAGATCTTTTCAACATGAAACTCCCTGAACTTGTCTGCATCCAGGAGTGCTATGGAAAAATTTTCACCATGTAGAAGGAATTTTTACATGTATCTGGTAGTGCCAGGCAATATTTCATTGACACAAAACCAAAAATGAGTGGAGTAGCAACACCCTATCACCGAAGCTCTGACAGCAAACAACAGACTGCAAAGAACAAACATGCTGGAACTAATAAAATCAGTATGAGAGCCGTGGTGACAGGAGGTGCTGGCTATTGTGGATACAAACTGGGATGTGCTCTTGCCAATATAGGAGCTTCTGTTGTTCTCTGTGACATACACAAGCCTTTGTGGGTGATTCCCGGTGGAGTGGTGTGGATCCAGGTATGATAAATAATATTTTCCCAACAGTCAAAGTTAGTTCATTTGCCTTTTTCATAATGTCTTCCTAGTTTTCACAGAATCCAAATACCTAACTGCCAATTATTTCAAATTTCAGTAACCTTTTTAACTGTGTGAACATACTACATGAGTTTTGGTGAATGGATTTTAGTATATCTGAAATGAGGAAACCAGCAAAACCTGTAATGCATGGAGCAGTTTCACTGCTGACTCCTCAGGATCCTGCCTTCATCTAGGCCTTAGTTTAACCACTTGTAGAATAAACACAGGACTATTGTGAACCTTAATGAATGTCTTTAAAGTTCTTTGGGTTCTATGGAAGAAAAGCATAATTATCAGCAAACAGGGAGGTGTGCCCAGTTTTGAGTCCCAGGACACTTGTACAGCAGGTACAGTTCTATATATACATTCTATACATGGATTCCCTCTGTGCTAACCCACTGTATGACAAATGCTCACCTGCAGCTTTGATCTCATGTCCAAATATCTTTTCTTATGTATTACAGACAGATATCAGGGATTACAGTGCCATACTGGCAGTCTGTGAAGGGGCTGACTGTGTATTTCACGTAGCTTCATATGGAATGTCAGGAACAGAGCAGGTGAGTCCACATAGTTTTGGTTTTTTCTGTGTGACTGCCCAAACAGATGGTGAGAGACTTTGATGCTGTAACACTGCATGAGAGATTTCATCTCTTCATATTGCCCTGGTCTTTTGGTAAATTGCTCTGTGCAAACTGGAGTGACAGCTGCCAACAGGCTGCTTGCAGTGATTTCCTCTCCATTAGAGGTTCCACCAGCACCCTGGGAAGGTGTTTGAGATGGAAATGGAATTGAAAAGTTCTGAAATACTGTGAAGACAAAATGAAGGACAAGGGTGGCTGTTCCTTCCAAAACCCTGATTCTTCCCTAAACCTTCACATGGATCTCCTAGGTGTAAGGTTACTAGGAGGAATAAAACCTTAACTAAATTATAAATTATTTCATATATCTTAATTATAACAATAACAATATTTCAAGTCTTTATTTGTTTGCCATTGGGTAAAAAGCTGTACAGATGCACTTGATGTAGGACTCTGAGTCACAATTTTATAATTAGAGTTACAAGCACACACACACACACACACACATCCACACAAAAACACACCCCTTTCTTACTTTATTTAATAAGAGGAACTTCAGTAATTACCCTGTCTGGATAGTACAGCTCACTCAAAGTTGTTTGCCACTGAGCAATGTGTAATTGGAATTCCTCTGCTCCAGAGGCAACTGGTCACTAAAGTGCTACTGAAACACAGATATTTAACATACTGTTGCAAGATATATAATAACTGGACATATATTTTTAGAAGCACTACAATTTTCTTTGCTTCAAGCAGACTAGTCTGTAAAAATACAAGAAAAATACAGGTATAGTTTAAAAATAATGATTAGACTTCTTTAAGTCTGAAACAGAAGCCTAAATGATATTTTTAATAATCAAAGCACTAAATTATGTTTATCTGGGGACATTTATAACATCGCCCTATTGAATTGAATATGTATTATTACTATAAAATGCGCAATTTTTTTCTTTTCCTAGTTGCATAAAAAAGAGATTGAAACTGTAAACATTATGGGAACAAGATTCATCCTTAATGGTATGTATTTAACTGTGCCATTGGGTGTTAGTACAGCATATCAAACATCACATCCCATTTAGAGAAAGCCAGTTGGCCTTTTTGGCACACTCTATCTGTCACCAAGTACTTGACATTGTTGGCAGAAAATGAGGAAATATGTCATGGGGCAGGGGGGGTTATGCTCAATTCTGCTACGAGGTGTGATTACAAGAGCCAGCACTGTAGTTCAACTACTTCAGCTTTTCAACACCTTGTTTGACTGATGTCAGAATCTGTATCCATGTAAGGAGTTACCCAACTCCTTGTGTATTTTATAGCAGTTAACCTGCCTGCTAACAACTTGTGCACAGGCAGTGGGCAGCCCTCGAAGCAGGACTTCTATCCTGATGCCCAGCAGGCTGGAGGAGCTCTTCTGAGGCACAGTGCTGGCACCCAGCTAAGGATCAGCCAGCGAGTAAAGCACTTGCTTCTACACTGATGTCTTCCCTTTAAATATGCTCTGAATTTCAACTCACCCAGTCACAGAATGGAAGGATTTTCTCTTTTAAGATTTGACACTTTCTTAGAAAAAATGTCACACAAACTTTTTTCCCAAATAATTTTCCACTAAAGTAACTGACTTTTTTCATTGCTGCAGCTTGCAAGAAACGAAACATCCCTCGGCTGGTCTACACCAGCTCAGTGAACGTGGTGTTTGGAGGGCTTCCTATTGAAGATGGGGATGAGGAATCTTTGCCGTATTTCCCAATTGACAAGGTATTTTGTTGTATTGTATTCTCAAATTTCTCTGTTTATGTCCACGTTTCTGAAAAAGCCTGGAGTTTTTATGACAGTGTTTTGCCTGATGCAAGCATCCAGGCACAAGAAAGGCCAGGTGGGATGAGAGTTTGAGCAAGCTGGTCTAGTGGGAAATGTCCTTGCCCATGGAAGAGGGGGTTGGAACGAGATGATCGCTGAAGTCCCCTTCAACCCAAACCATTCTGTCATTCTATGAAAGAAAAAAGAAAACTCTTTAAACTCTTTGAAGATGCTATTTACAACCTTAGCACATCAGTTTTATGTACATCAAAGTATATATTTCTTTGTTTCCCTATTAAGGCCTTGATTTTGGAAAGTAAATCCCACAGTGCTCCATTAACATCAGGGATACTCCACATGAACATGAGGATTCTATTATATGGCTTGGTACCTCTTTAGCTATTTGTTATCTATGTGATTTTTCTGTTTTTCCTTTAGAGGATGACATATATTCAAGGTAGAGTTGATCTAGAAAAACAGCCTATTTTTATATGGTTTTATTGCATTTAATTAAAAAAGAGAAGGTACTTCTGGCTGCTTTGCATACACAGTTGGTTTTTGTGTCCTTCCTCTCTCTATCAAGTATTTCACAGTCTTTCAAATAGAGATGGAGATAAAATATTAATATTTTTAATAACATTTTCTCTGGGACAATGCCACATAGAAGTGAGCAGGATACTTCAGACCAAGTGCAATGACTTCAAAACTTGGCTTTTGACTTTTCCGTTACCTGAAGAAGAAATCCAAATTACAAAGCAGTGATCAATTACATTCCTGGCAGCATTCAAAGCATACATATATTTATTGCTTCTCAAATGTGCTGAAATAAATTAACCAGATTTGCATACACAAAAATGCTTCCTTACCCTAGAAATATTCATGCATTTTACCCTGAACCTAATACCCCACAACTTCTGTATTGTGAGGTATTTGTTGCCATCTGCTAAGCAAAAACTAGTGAAGAAGAGATGTCTCTCTGTCCCAGCATTTCAGGAACAGATACAAATGTATTTGCTTTTTCTCTGTAGCTCATTGACCATTATTCCAGAACAAAATCGATTGCAGAACAAATGGTACTAGCAGCTAATGGATCTTCACTAGAAGGTACTTTTGTCTGAGCATGAATTCATAGTAGAATTTACTCCTCCTCTTCTTGTTCCTCCCCAAAATCCTGTGTCCTGTATCAATCCTTAGTGGACAAGATTGCCTGGCAGTTATGAAATTAAGTTACCAACCCCCTCTGACAAATTAAAGTATTTTCATTTAAAAATTACTTTTAATTGGTTTTAAGTTCCCACAATGTCTGTAAAAGGTTTTAGCATGGTAGCAGTAAGTTCAGTATGTCAATGAAAAATAGTAAGACAGTTATAAATTAAACAAAAACAAGTGTTTAATGTCACTGTCTCATGCAACATAAGTAAAATACAAATGCTGATTAAATTGTTGCACACCACACACTCCCTTAAGTTATATATTAAAATCTGAAGTAGGTACCTGAGCCTAAGGCCTGGAATTATTTATTAGTGCTTCCCAAAGTTTTCCATGTTGAGGAAGCCAGTTATACACTTGAATACTTAAGCTCACCTGTGAGATACTATAACTGCCAGTGCAAAACAAATTAATGTAAAGTGCAACATGATTCTATGTGACCAAGTGATACTGAGCTAAATTTAGCTGTGGACAACTTACAGAAAAGACTCTTCACTTGATACTTGCAGAGGGCTATAACAGATAGAAAGTCCATGATGGGAACTCCATCCCAACAAAATTATTTTGCTTAAATAAGAAAAGGGTTTTTTCCCCCTTTATTTCCTTAGCAGCTCTTCACATCAAAGTCTGTCCTAATTTCAGGACCAGTACACAGTTCTGCATTTGTCTATGTAATAGTAGCCAGTGTTCCAAACATCCCATTTTGATTCTGTGCCATAGCAGGACTGAATATTTTATATGTTTACAAGTACAATTAAGAACAGTTATTAGCAGATGATGAAACAGATAACTGATGTACATGGGAAGATTTGATTATGATCCCACTGAAATTGTTAAGGGCTTCTACCTCACTCCAGTGGGAGCTGCACCTGCTGTTAAGGGAATCTTTCAGCTCTACCTTGTACTGCTAACAGGTCACTGCTTCCCATCAATAATTTTGTGTGGAATTAGCTGGTTTCATTCTACTATCCAATATATTTTTGAACAACCTGTTCACTTCAGCAAACTCATTACCACAGCCAACATATTCATTCACTGCTCTGGCACAGGGACAAGGGACTGATTAGAAAGAGATTTTTAAATATCTGGTGTTTTCTAGGAACTTAACTATGCTTGCAGGACTTCTCTGAATCTTTTCTTGCTATTTTGAATGCTCTGATTCTCCCATCTTATTATCCAACTACTAATGCAGCACCTTTTGGTATGTATTTTTTTAAGGTAGTGAAATGAATTCAGAGTAAGTTCTGCTGCCTCAGCCTTTGGTACCTACAAGCAAAGATACAATGTAGTGATGTGAAGGTCTCTTAAGAATGATCTTATCCCCTGTTCTAGGAGGTGGAATACTCCATACGTGCGTTCTTCGCCCACCAGGAATCTATGGACCAGAAGAGCAGAGACACTTGCCAAGGCTAGCAGTATGTCATCTGAATTTTTTAACCAGCAGAGTTTTCTATGATATGTAAAAGAGCATACTTTTACTCCTTTGAGTAAAAAGCTCAAAGGAGCATCACTTCTTTGTGTTATATATTGACTGATCTTATTGGGTAGCAATTCAACAATTCAATTGTCTGCTGAGGATATTATAACTTTTTTAAACAAGCATTATATCTCTAAATTGTAGATTTTAAAAGCCTTTTTTTTAATACAAACACATGAAAATCCAGCTTTATAATTTAATGATTACTGTAAGATTCAGGCCAATCCATGATATTTCAAATGTCTGTTTACATGCAACTTACACCAAATGGTTTTAAATATTAATGAAAAGAGATACAGCAAAATATCTTATTTCCAGTCTCAACTATTAACAGCTTTCACTGTCCAATGAAGCAGGTTCCAGAGGTGGAAGCACCCTATGGTACAGCAGATTATTGAAGGGCAGCAGCTGAGGTGTCCATATTTTACTCTTTTTCACTTGATTTTAAACTGCAGGGCCAACAGATGATGTTTAGAACATGATCCCTGTAGAATTCTGTGAGCCAGTTATTTTAAAAGAATTAGTGTAATATAAACTTATACACAGCTTTCAGGAAATAATAGATTCAAGTTGACCACATAATAGATATTTTTGGTTTGTGGCTGAGGTGGGAAATTATATTGCAGTCAGCCAAATTATATGTTATCATCTTGTAAATAATTTTAAGAATGGAAAATATAATTTTAGTTAAATCTGAGATTTTATTTTAGCCCCTTTAAAAATATAATATTTTAAAATTTCTATTTGATTTTGAGCTTTATTGTTTTGAGCCAATTTTAAGGCATTATGCAAATGTCATGTTTTGCAGTTTCTAAAATTTACCTGTTCAATGAAAACTGGGACGCTTTCCTTCCAGCCAAAGTATATATTCCAGTTTTTCCTAGCCAAAGCTATTTGATAAATTTGATCCCATTTAGTCAATACTTTTGATCCACTCAGAACTGTAACTTACCTTTCCATACAATATTTTACTTATTCCTAGAACAGACTTGTATTTTTTGTAAATTCAGGACATATTGCAATACATCTTTTGACATTTTCTCATGAGCAGTTCCCTTGAATATTTTTAATTGATTCATGTATTTCCTTTTTGTTTTTTTTTTAAGTAGAACTAAACCTACATTTAGCTGGACAAGAAAGTACACTTTACCTCATTCTAGAACTCATTTTCTTATGGTTTCATGTTTGTTTATATCTACAGAAGATTATTGAGAGAAGGCTACTTAGCTTCAAGTTTGGGGACCCTACTGTTCAAATGAACTGGATACATGTAGATAATTTTGTACAAGCTCATATTCTAGCTGCTGAAGCTCTCACCCGTGAAAAGAACTACGTAGCTGTAAGTACACAGTAAAAGCACCACAGATCTCACTTGACAATGAATCCTGCCACTGTATCCTGTGCTATAGTAACCACTGTAGTAAGTAGAGTTATTGTCCTTTGGCTTGTTGTCTGTGTTTTCAGCTGATCAGTGTGCTAGGAGCAATGTGGGATGGGGAAGAGTGTTGGCTGTTGGTGTTGGTTAAGAGATGGAATATTCAGTTCTGTAAGAATGTCTCCATCTTTGCATTTTTAAAATGCAATATTTGTGATTTCTGGAAGATGAGCAAAGAATGTTTGCTATGTTGGAAATGAAAGTGGAAGTTCAGGCAGATTCATTCTGTTCCCCTGTACAGGCCCAGATTTAATGTTCTGAACTGTGATGGTCATTTATTCCCATACCATGTGCCAACAGAGGCACATTTCATTTGGGTTCATTGCTTTCAAAAACAGTCACAACTGTTTTCCTCCTTGTACATACAGGCTTTTAATCACCTAGAAGCATTGCCCTGAGAGTATATTAGAAAGGGGTTCAAAGTAGATTAAACTACTTTTTCTAAAACCCTGAAAGCAAAAGGAAAGCAGGAATGTAGAGCTTGGCTACACAGGTGTCTTCTGGATGCCAGTGAGCCTTAACTGGACCCAGAGCAGAACGTGTCCCACCCTTTGGTGGACACGTGCCAGCAGCACCAGTGAGATCCAGCACCAGCTCCAGTGGTGTCTCTGCACAGTCAGTACAGCCACTCTGAACATGCACATCTGTAATAAACCATTTATTCCAAAGCATGTTAACCACACAAGCCACCTGTTCACCAATTCTGTTGCACCCAACAGTGCAACTGAGTAAAACACAAAGCAGAGGGTTTGTGACTCGTGTGTGCATCCACTCATATTTGATACTGCTGTATTATTTTTAAGCTGTTCATAAGGAGTGAGATAAAGAAAAAGAAGTCAATATGTATGCAGTATTATTTTTAGTGACTTGTCTCTTCTCTACCTCTTTAACAGAGTGGCCAGGTGTATTTCATCCACGATGGCGAAAAATCCAACCTTTTTGAATGGCTAACTCCCCTTGTACGTGCAATACTGATCTCCAAGTACATTAATTTCTTTAACTGTATGCAACTCCAGCTTTTGTGTGCATGCTACATTTTGTGTCTTTGCTTTGGGTGTGAGAGCTCCACATGGAACTCTCTGAATGTGGGTTTAATTCCTGCTTGAATTTCAGTGTGATTAGCACTATAACAAAGCCCACCCAAAAGACTATGTTAAAGCAAATGTCTTCCCTGAGACCAAAGGACTATCTACACCAGCACCCTGTCCTGAGCTGTTACTGTCTTCATTTATGGGGCATGCAGATGGGAGTAATGGGCATTTTGGGTGGGCAAAAAATATAAATTTGAAGTATTCATCTGTTCATTCTTTTCAAAATACCATGTTGTTGTTAATGAGGCTCAAAACCATAAACATGTCATGATGTTAAATTAGGTATCAGAAATCCATGACATTTTGATTAATTATGGTCATTTCTTTCCTTCTTTTAAGATAGGAAAATGACATAGTGTCTGTGGGTGACATTTAACTGGCATCTCCTTAAAAATGAAAAATAATAAATACTAAGAGCCATGATTAATTTTTCTGTTATAACAGTAAATATTTCCATAAATATCTTCTGTATTGAAACTTTAAAACTTGTTTTTTTATTGATCTTTTCAGTTTGAAAGATTAGGTTGCAGTAAGCCATGGATACGTATTCCTACTTGCTTAGTCTATGCATCAGGTAAAATATTTTATCAACATTTCTCTTTCCTGTTCAAGCTACTCTCATTCCTAACTGCAACATCATGTTGTTTTATTTGCCCACAATTTTCATTTTCTTGTATAAAAATGCTGTGTGCTCACCTAGTGTTCTGTGCAGTAAGTTGAAACCAGAATGATCTCTTATTCAAGTCTCACTAAAAGAGGTTTTATGTAGAACCTAACAGATGTATAACTTTGTGGAGTTAATGATACTAAAAGTTAAATGTAAAACTCCATGACTTTATGAAATATGCTGAAGAGTATCTGCTTTGCTGCACAGGTAAATGTCTTGCTCTCTCCAGAATCAACCCCGCAGTGCAACTCAGACAGAATCCAACTGAGTTGTCTATTGCCATATTTTATGAAGCCTCATGACCTTTTCACTAGATCTGTACCCAATTTTTTCCCTTTTCCAAATCCTTTTTCCACGAGCACAGTAATTAAGATTAAATCCAGCCCCTTGAGAGCTAGTAGTTAGATGGTGTTAGAATGGTGCCCTGAGCTCTCAGGTCTGTGATTATCCTTAGTGAGCATTTACAGTGTGACATATGTCACAATCACAGTGGCAAAGCAATTTACTGTTCTTACCTGAAGTCAAAATCTTTTGCTATGCAGCCACTTTCATGGAACACCTTCATGCAATTCTGAGACCGGTTGTTGACCTGCACCCACTGCTGACCAGAAATGAGGTAAAGTCTGTGTTTGTAAACTTTCCTAAATTCCCACGGGATCCACACATGTTAATCTGAGGGAGACTTTAAGTCAGTAGAAAGTAAAATCCACCCAGTGCTACTTCAGCCTCCAGTTTCCAGGGCAAATACACGCATTGTGTAGAATTTAGGCAATATATTGTGCTTGGTTGACATGATTTTTGAAAAGAGCTTATGCTTGCAATCTGGGAGAGGCTTCTTCAGCTCCTCTCTTCCAAGGGTCAGTATCCTGTATGACTTGGCTTGGGCCTTTAGCAATCTACAAGATGGCTTTGATCTGACTCTTTGAGTACCTAAGCAAGAGAACACTTGCAGAACATTTTTTGGGGACATTTAAAGATTCTACTTTGCATCTTTTAATGTCACTTTGTGCTTTCAAGTGGACAATTTTAAAAGTAATGTGTAGAATACTCATAGGACATTGATATAATGTTGTGGGTCTTTTTGTATTTTACATTTCCTTTAACTGTGTCTTTGCTACCATTTACAGTTTGTTCCAGTTCCCTGTGTAGTCATACCTTTGTATGTTGACTCTTTTGCCCTGCAGGTACAGAATATTTCTGTAACTCACACATTTCGAATAGACAAGGCACGAGCTCAGCTGGGGTACCGCCCACAGAAGTTTGACTTTGCTGATTCTGTGGACCACTACATTGAATCCAGACCACCCTCAAAATTTAAACTCTACCTCAATATTTTTCTTACTTTAATTGTTACTTTAATTTTGGTTTTTCTTTCTTCAAAATTTGATAGCCTTTCAGTTTTGCGTTTTTTTAAAAAAAGACGACACTGACCTGCATAAACTGCACGGTCACAGTATTGCTACTCAGATCACTCTAACTTCCACAAGTTACTGGCACAGTGCAACAAACAGGCAGCTACTTTTGAATTTACAAATAATATCGTAACAGATGAGTGGCTGGACCTGAGAAATTAAAATACAGTAAACAATAATTGCCAAATCACTGAAACACAACCAGAGTCAAGATTGTTGCCTCTATTTCAAACCAAAACAACAACTTTCCAAATGGATTGCTGAAGTAAATGAGAACCTGCAGAAAAAACACGAGCTGCAGACAGCCTGCAGTGCTTCACCAGTGAAGAAAAATGGCCGAAATAAGAAGAAATACTGACCCCAGCTTCTGTCATGGCTCAGCACCTTGGGGAACAGAGGAACAAGCAAAGGCACAGACAGAACAGATTACTGCATATCACACACCAGGCCTACAGAGACTTCACGTTGTGTGATTTCATGAATTAGCTCTAGCACCACATCTGAGGGAAAATAAAATTCTACTTGAAACATTGGTGAAGTCTGTGCTGCGCCTCTGCACAATTTCCCAGAACTGCTCCCTGCCCTGCCCCTGGTGCAGAGCTGCGGGTACGTGCTGGCAGGGCTTTTCACAGGTCAAAACTGGGTATTTTAGTTAAATTGGAAGTTACTAAGTAAGTTACATTAGTTAAGTATTTATGACACAGTAGAGGAATCTGCTGCTCTGGGTCGCACAGATATTTCTACAGCTTCCTTCACCTCCTATAGTAAAGGGCAACAACTCACACAGTTCAGTTGCTCCTCAGCTGAAGTTAAGGCACAAGTCTGTTTTGGCACCGAATTTCTGAAGTACGGCAGTTGTACTGAGCAAATCCCTGCAGCAGCTAAAGTGAACAATGTGCTTTTCACATTACTGTTCAGCTAAAATGGACCTAAAGCACAGTCCAGCTCCTTCCCATCCACCACTCACGGTGGGAATTTATCAGAGAAATCTCTTTCCCACGTGCAACTTTCCAACCTTTAACATGGAGAGGGAACAACCAAGAGCAAGATGCGAACAGTAGAGAGTTTGGGAAAGGACTAGGGATGAGAGCTTGAGAAATAAGGGTCTGGAGGGGAGTAATCGTGGATGGGTTTGAGAATTCTGGAGAGGGTGCGAACACTGGCACCTCCCCTCCAGAGGAGTCCAGGGCAGGCCACAAAGCCCAGGTGCCAGGCCCGTGGGTCGGGGTGCTGTAACACAAAAGCAGCGCGAAAAGGCAGAAGCCCTGAAAATTACAGTGTTTCTCGTTTTATTCTTAAAGCAAGAGACTCACACAGTGGATAGTCACTTTTCTCTAGTTCATATCACAACTTACTACAGTATTTATTTCAACGACTGTGACAGACAACCCCTGGCACCTACGGCACACCGTGCGCGGCCCGGGCAGTGCCACTCGTACCGTGCCGGCCCCGGGCTGCCCCCGCGCCGCCCCCGCCGGCAGCTCTCGCATTTTTGCTGTGCGGGTGGCGAAAAGGAGCCGCCGCTGCGGGGACAAAACAACCTGGCAGCGGTGGGATTCGAACCCACGCCATCGAAATGACTGGAGCCTAAATCCAGCGCCTTAGACCACTCGGCCACGCTACCGCCTGGCTGCTCCAGCGCCCGCCAGGCCTCTTTGACGGGGGCAGCGCTGCCGCTCATTCTATCTATCTGTATGCACTGTCCGTCTGNGCCGGACGAGCGGCCGCCGGCCGGGCTCGCAGCGGGGCTCCGGCTCCCTCTCCCGGGCTCGGCCGGACCTTGAGCTTCGGCCCCTTCCTCCTCAGGCGTTTCGGCCATCGGGCTGCGCCTCGGGGTACTTTCTCCGCGGCAGGCCCAGGCCGGCACCTCGGCAAGGCGCTACCGTGCGGTCTGTGCCCCACAGCGGCCGCGGCTGTGGTGGATCAGCTCCAGCTGGTCCTTGGGAGGGCTTTGCCCGTGCCGGTGGTTCCGCAGGGTAGAGGGCAGCCCTTGGCTGGTGCCTTCGCAGCCACAATAGCAGGAGTGCACACAGCTCCCGGCCAGGAAGAGCGTCCGTCCTGCCCCGTGTCAGACACCCAAGTGCCTTCCTTGCCCGCTGCAGTCGCCTCTGGCCCACCAGAGCACACGTGCTGCCCAAGAGCTGCCAGCTCGCTGCGAGGCCAGTGACCTTCCCAGGCAGCTGCTCACTTGGCATCGCAGTGTATCCTCAGCTGAACCATTCCCACCCAACACGGGAGGCCCTGCCGCCTTTATCTCGCTGGCAGCTGGTGGTCGGGCTGCCCGTACACAGATTGTTGTCCTGCCCCGCCGGTGCCTCGCTTACCTGCTGCTGAGCTCGGGCACGGTGTGGGCAGGTGGTTTCCCTGCTCGCCTCAATGAAAGAGCTGGCTGCGGCAACCAGAGCCAGATTCGGTCACTGGTGAGTAGAAAGACGAATTCTCATGTTCTGGGAGGCCTGCAGGAGAAATTTGTATAATTATTTTGTGGACAGAGCTAAAAATATCAAGACTAAATGCAATGCAATTAAAACAATATGGAGAAATTATGTCCACCATTGCCCTTCTTCCCGTAGAAAGTCATGCATTGGTGCTCCAGGAAGTTTTAGGTGTGTGTGTTACATGCACCTCCCATATGATTGGAGTGAGGTTTATGACCAACTTGATTTACCTTGTAAGACCAGATTGTCATAGGAGTATGAGGGCAAAAATGGTCAGGAAATTGATTGATTTAAAGGCAATTTTAAAATCTGCAGATTTAAATGAATGCAGAATAAAATTGTTCTGAAAGTTAATACCATATGGGGTGTCCTTTCCTTTTTCCTTTCAAAAATCACACTTCCCTAGAACAATGATTTCTAAAGGAAACCTTATTTAAAATGAGCATAATGAACCTTTACAAGCTATAATGCTCTTGGAAAAAATACATGCAGTGCTGAACATACTCAATGGAAGAATAACATACTAGACTTGCAAGTCACTGATTCCCTAGGTTGCCATTTCTAATTTAATTCTTCATATTTTCAAATATCAAAAAAGTGAATCAAATTCTTTAAGTTTATACATAATATATAAATAGAAAACTAAAACTAGAAGATACAGCATGTCTGGGCCAATGCCTGATTTCAACATGTCCTTAGTTTTTCATCATCACTGACTGTTCTTTTAAAAAAAATGTTACAAAGAATAGAAGAGAAGCTCCAGGCTTAAACCTGGGAATAAGTACACACTTGCACCAGGGTAGCAGAGCTGGCTTATTTAAAAGCATGAGAAATGTGTAGCTCGACAAGGCATAACCTATGTTCCTCATAGAGCAGAACGTTCTCCGTGAGGATTTATGGCAGAAGGCGGCTGTGGGGTTCCATTTAGTCCAAAATAATGCCAAGTATTTTGTGTGCAGAGAAGGGCAACAGAGCTGGTGAAGGGTCTAGAGGGTAAATCCTATGAGGAGCAGCTGAGGGAGCTGGGGGTGTTCAGCCTTAAGAAAAGGAGGCTCTCTGCAACTCCCTGAAAGAAGGTTGTGGCAACATGGGGACCAGTCTCTCCTCCCAGGTAACAAGACAAAAGAAAATGGCCCCAGCTGCATTGGGGGGGGGTGGGGATGTTCAGGTTGGATATTAGGAAAAATTTCTTCACTGAAAGAGTGGATTAAGCATTGGAACAGGCTGCCTAGGGAAGTGGTGGAGCCACCATCCGTGGAAGTGTTCAAAAACAAGTAGACATGGCACTTTGTGACACAGTCTTGTAGGTGTGGTGGGATTCAGTAAAAGGTTGGTCTTGACCTTGGAGGTCTTTTGCAACCTTAATGATTCCACGATTTGCCTGAGTTTAAAACGAGCTACTCTCATGACGTGTTCAGGTGTGCTCATGTATCACACCAGTTACAGTATTCCACCATTATCAGTAGCCTACCATGGCAGGTGGTGATTTTTTAACCATTATCAACACAATTTCACACAGTGGGAACCAGACATCTGGCTTCTTCTAGGCTTTCAGAATTCATTTGATGAGTCTGTGCTTTTCCCAGGCCCTGCCATGAAGCATCCCAACATCAGCCCTGCCGGGTGCTGCTCTCCTCGGGGTGCTCAGCTGGGCTGACAGCACAGTGAAAAATCAGGAAATGCATGTTCTGGTGCTCATGGGGCAAAACTGCTCAGTTACTGATAACTGCTAATATTTACCACAGAGATTTGCAGCTGGGAGATGAATAGGACTTCAAGAGTTTTTTCTGCACAATCACTAATGTTGCAAATGTGTTTCAGTTTAATCTCTGCGCGAATTTGAGAAAAAAATGTGCCCTTAGGAAGCAGCATTAAACAGGGGCTGTCAAGTGTCTGCTTGACATTCTCAAACCAGGGCTTGCAGCCTCAGCATGGTGCTGGAAATTGGTGACAAAATTACAGGTACTGTCAACTTGCAGGTGATGTTCCTGCACATGTGTGCTGCTCCCTCTAGTCCCCATACTGAGACACAGTTTAATTTATGTAAGTTCCCCATACTGAGACACAGTTTAATTTATGTAAGTAATGGCGGGTTTTCCTGGCAGAGAGTCAGAGCATCTGCTCTGTGTGTTTTTAATTAAATATTGGTAATCTTCCTCCTGAAGATTATCTCAGCAGTTTTTCTGCTCTCTTTGAAGAGCACAGGGATTGTGCATTTTTCTGTCTGTGGTGCTGCAAGAGACCATCCATCTGTCACAAAGGACGTGCTCACATCTTCCAGTCTCGGTTCTGTAACCCCTACTCATGGTAAAAAGCACTAATGAGGATTATTTACATGAGTAAGGGATTGAACGACAGTAAAAAAGACAGATTCTTTGCAGGCTGCCAAGTAATACAATTAAGCCAGAACCTATTTACATTAATTTCCATGTAACTCATGAAAGGATAAGGAGTTTTGTTTAAATTTCCACAAATTCTAGCTTGAGGAAAAGCTTAAACATGGACATTTTTCAACCCAGAAAGCCAGTGTTTTGAGACAAACGCAAATGTGGGTCCTTTGAGGAAACATGGTCTTTAGAACATGAATGTGGTGCATAATACTGCCATTTCTTATGGGGAAATGTGCAATAGCGCAATTTAATTTAGCTGAAAAGACCAACCTGAAGCGCAGGCAGGCCCCATGGTCGCTGCCCACATCTGCTCCCTGTGCCTTCTCCCGGGGCCGGGATCTTCGGGGGGCTGCCGTGCAGTGGGTGCTCGCCATGGGAGCACCTGCCCCAGGACACCCCCTCCTTTCGGTTCCGCACTCACCAGGCACAGAAATTAAATTTAGGTAAACATGGACATAGCAGCGGACACCCGTGAGACCTGTTCTGTGAGACCTGCATACCCGCTCTCCTTCCTGTCCGCACTCGCCCCGGCATTCCCCATCGCTAATACCTAACGGTGTTAGTTGAGGGTTCTGCTCAGATTTTTATCGGTTTTCTCACTGGAATAAAGTATCTGGCAGGGTCCCGGCGCCGTGGTGCTGTGAGGTGGCGCGGCAGGCGCCCGCGGGGCCGCTGAGGGAGCGGGAGGCGGCGCCTTGCCAGGGCCGCGGGCGGTGAGGGGCGGCCCCGCTGCCCGGCTCCCGTCTCCTCCCTCCTCTCAGCGGGTCGGCTTCTCCTCCCACCGCCTGCCTTCCCTCAGTGGGGCGGTAGCTGGAACTGGGTGCAGGGGTTGTGGGATCGCTCCGTACCGGGTTGAGCGGCGGATCTGGGCTCTCCTAAGCCGGTAGGTGCCGTCGCGGTGCGGGGCCTGACCCGGCGGCGGTGGGAATGAAGCTGCCTCAGCGCCGCCCGCGGCGGGAAGCGCGGGAAGGGCGTTTTTATTGCGGAAAATGACGATCAGTGGGGTGGTCAGAGCCTGCGAAAGGCCGGCGGGCAGGCTTCTGCGCGGGCCCAAAAATAACTTAATTTGTGGCATTGGGTAGCAGTGCTGCGCTCACACTTGAAGATTGGCTTTTCGTCCATTTATGTTTCCGCGACAGTGCGCATAATTTGGCGCTGTCTGTGCCCGTGGAACAGCTGCTGACTGCGGGGCTGACTGCGGCTGAGTCCGCCCTGACAGCTTGGGACTGCTCCAGGACGGTTCGTGTTCGGAGAATTCTTCAAATACCACAATGCACATAAAGCACGGAGTTAATTAACAACGTGGGGTACTGAGCAAATGCTTACCAAAAATCAGCGATAGGTAATTGTACAGAGTATTTAAAGCCAGTTGAAATGAGAGGTCTATTAGTGTTAATGGAAGGATATTTTAAAGTTATATTGGAAGTTCCTTTTCTGTCCTTTTCAACCCCCGTGTTTTGGATACTCTTAACGTAGTGTTTATTTGCGTGTTTGGCAGCACTTGACTTGGAAAGGCTGTTCTTGTGCCTTACTGCCTGCAGTAAAACATTTATGTGTTTGAAGCCGTGCTGTGGTTCCTTGCACTGGGTTTTGTCTCAAATGCTTCCTATTCTGAGCCGGTGCAGTTGAACTCACCCCTTTGCTTCATGAATTTTGCATTGTTGCTCTCTAACACTCAGACAAATGCAGTGATTATCCCAGCTGTGCTTGCAGGCAAACTGAATGGGATTTATGCCATGTTGTTTGCAGTAGTGATACACTGAGAGGGACCTGTGTTAAAGGCTTCTCATTAGAAATCTGTCTTTGGTTAGACAAGGTTTTCAAAGATGGACAGCAAGTTGAGATATCTCTGGGATTTTTATCTTGTTTTTTTATCACAGCTCTTACCTGGACTCACTGAACCTGTTTTCTTGCAGTGTGTGGTGCAGATGAGAATAGACATTTACTGTGCAGGGGTCAGCTGGGTGTTTGGAAAGCACAGTAGTTCTGTAATATGCTACAGGACATTAACATAACTAGTGGGGTTGTTCTGGACAAGTTAATAAAGCTTTGGATCTGTAGCTCACCAAGGTGATAATACTTTTTAAGGTGCATAGTCCATGTAGTTGCTTAGGTTAAATTTTTTATCTGGACTTTAAAAGAATGTTAATCTGAAAGGTGACTTCTCTCCTTTAAGAAAAAACTGTTTGTTACTCTTGCAGGTATCCTGTTAAATGGCTTTAACTGATGTGGTATTAAACCAAAAGGGATTTAGTATTATACCAGGGTGAGCTGGGTCATGCTTGCTTTAATGCTTCTCCACAAGACAAGCTGGGGCTTCTGTTACAGGGCAGTTCCTGCCCCCCTGTTCTGTGTTCAAGAGTTGCAAGGGGCTGTGTCTGAGCTGAAACAGTGAATTAGAAGGAACTGGAGATGCTCCAGTTGTCCCCTCTTTTGCTGACTGTAGTATTCCTATCACTCAGCTCTTTGGGATGAATCAAGGCAGGTTTAGATGCTGAGGCCACTGTAGAACATTGGCCAAGAGTCTCACTAAACCCAGCAGTGCTTTGTAACAACAGACAACTGCAAGAAACAAGTCATGCTTTAACAGTCCTGTGATGTGAATTTTCCCTGCTGTTTATCTGTGTTCACATATTTGCATGTTGTCCTTGCCACTCACCTGCCCCTCCTGGCCACGTGGCTCTTGGATATAAAGGCAAGAGAAAGAAAAGTACTTGAAACAGACATTGGAAAAATACAAATTAATACAGACTAGAGTGAATTAAGAACTGTGTTTTAAATTGCATTATCTGCATTTTGAATCACATAGTACAAGGTTGATAAAAAATGGAATAAATTTTCAAAGTGGGTTGGAGTGGGTAGTTAAAATTATAGGTTGGGTGTGATAATGCAGGCTGGCAGGCTTGGTTCAGTGCAGTCTCACTCTCCTTGTTGCTTAGCCTTAGGAACACTTCTGTAATGGGTATTAAAGATTAAATGATCAAAACACAACAGAAGTAGTAACAGAAATTCCCATATAGTACAATTTCTGTGCTATAATGCAAAAGCACAGAATATAAGCCTTGGGACAAAGCTCAGGCTTTTTATTAGGCTTTTCGTCAAGCAAACTGCAAGGTTTGGAGCAGTGTTTGTGTAGTTCAAAGTGTGGTTATTGAATTCTGTTTTAAAGAGCATTTTATGTGAGTATGATTCTTGGTACATACATGTCCAAAGTAAACAGCACAACTACTTTACAAGAAATATGGTTCCAAGAAAAACGAGAGACTTTCATAAACACCATTAGGTTTAAATAGAAACTGATTTGTGTGGTGATATTTCATTTACACAAGTCACAGAAATCAGAATGTTTGCAGTCACTGCTGCACAAACCCACATTCCTATGTTACTGCTGCTTCTCAAACTGCCCTGAACCCCATGGATCTGCTGATGTGTGTGACAGCAGAAGCAGAAGGGAGTGCAGGACAGCACTTGGGTGTAATGGGGCTGTCCAGTGCTGTGGTATGTTTTGGATTAGTCACGTCCTTGAAGCATCATTTGACAGCTGCTGGCTGTGTGTGTGACAGGCAGTAGGGGTTCTCCAGCACTCAGTGCACACTGGTAGGACTTTCACAGTAAAACTGGCAGTGGCAGCTGAGGACACCTTCCCCCTGCCTGGTATGTGTGCAGTGACACCTTCCCCCTGCCAGGTGTGTGTGCAGTGACACCTTCCCCTGCCAGGTGTGTGTGCAGTGACACCTTCCCCTGCCAGGTATGTGTGCAGTGACACCTTCCCCTGCCAGATGTGTGTGTGCAGTGACACCTTCCTCTGCCAGATGTGNACTTTCATAAACACCATTAGTTTTAAATAGAAACTGATTTGTGTGGTGATATTTCATTTACACAAGTCACAGAAATCAGAATGTTTGCAGTCACTGCTGCACAAACCCACATTCCTATGTTACTGCTGCTTCTCAAACTGCCCTGAACCCCATGGATCTGCTGATGTGTGTGACAGCAGAAGCAGAAGGGAGTGCAGGACAGCACTTGGGTGTAATGGGGCTGTCCAGTGCTGTGGTATGTTTTGGATTAGTCACGTCCTTGAAGCATCATTTGACAGCTGCTGGCTGTGTGTGTGACAGGCAGTAGGGGTTCTCCAGCACTCAGTGCACACTGGTAGGACTTTCACAGTAAAACTGGCAGTGGCAGCTGAGGACACCTTCCCCCTGCCTGGTATGTGTGCAGTGACACCTTCCCCCTGCCTGGTATGTGTGCAGTGACACCTTCCCCCTGCCAGGTGTGTGTGTGCAGTGACACCTTCCCTCTGCGAGGTGTGTGTGTGCAGTGACACCTTCCCTCTGCCAGGTATGTCTGTGCAGTGACACCTTCCCCTGCCAGGTGTGTGTGTGCAGTGACACCTTCCCTCTGCCTGGTATGTGTGCAGTGACACCTTCCCCCTGCCAGGTGTGTGTGTGCAGTGACACCTTCCCTCTGCCAGGTGTGTGTGCAGTGACACCTTCCCCCTGCCAGGTGTGTGTGCAGTGACACCTTCCCCTGCCAGATGTGTGTGCAGTGACACCTTCCCTCTTCCAGGTGTGTGTGTGTGCAGTGACACCTTCCCCTGCCAGGTGTGTGTGTGCAGTGACACCTTCCCCTGCCAGGTGTGTGTGTGTGCAGTGACACCTTCCCCTGCCAGGTGTGTGCTACTGCCCCATTCCAGAACCACTGCTCCCACATGGTCTTTGCTGGAAGAGAAGGTGAGCACTCCAGAGCTGCTCCAGTGCAAAGTGAAGTGAGCTGGCTGAGACCTCCTCCAGCAGTGGTGTTCCAGAGCAGCTGCTGCCTGATGGAGTGCTGGAGTTACCTGTGTTACTAGCTGAAGTGTGGGAATGCTGCCCCTGTCAGAAGAGCAGTAACCAACAAGATAATGCTGCTGGTGAAAGCTGCCACGTGCTAAGGCCTTGTTTCTGTGGTGACCACTTTCTCAGTAACTGGGTAGTGAGGCCTGCAGCTGTGAATACTTCTGTAGGAGTGTATTCATCTTCCTGTTTCGTGAAGAAAGAAGACCGAAAATGCAAAGGGCTGAGGAATAACTGTAAAGCAAAACTGAAAACCTTGGTGTGTGGTTGTTTTATTAGACTAGCTGTGTGAAAAATCCCTGATTTTTCTGTGTGGGTGAAGAACTGAACAATGTGACACTTAGAAGTGTCTGTTTTAAATTAAATGCCGTTGCTCAGCCAGCATCAGGGCCAAATTTTGAATATTCTCGCTAATCCTCTATTTTGTGCATGCCAGTATTTTCAGAGTATCTGTGTAAACTTCCACCTCTTCCAAGAGCTTTAATCATTCCTCCACCTCATTTTTCTGCAGTGTGCTGCACTTTCAGCAGCCTGTGGGCCATTGGCTGTATGTGAGCTAAAAGCCAACTTAAATCTTGTGGATGGTGGAAAATGTTTCTATATTGTTCTTATAATACTCTAATTCATTTGACTGATAATTTGTACACAATATCCTTGAGAAGACTTGTCCTGAAAAGATTAGAAAATTTGACTGTGATGTTCGAGGTAAAACTCTCTCAAGTTTCTAAGACAAGTGTTGTGAAACTCAGTATTTCATATAAGGAAGAATAAAGAGTCAGGTGCAAATATATTTCTTTTCTGCCAGTGTGCTGACATCAGTGTCATGCATTTATATTCTTTTAATAAGAACCTTTTCCTTTTCTCCTCTCTCAACCAGCATCTTCCCCCTGTTTGCATGTGCATTGGAGTAGTGGGTGTTCCAGTCCTTGCAGGAGTTAAACCAGCCTCCTGCAAACATGGCAGACGAGGACCTTATTTTTCGTATGGAAGGGATTGATAATGCCAGAACGACTCCAGTGGACTCTGGGAATTATCTTGATGCTGATAGTGATGATGAAGACAATTTTTTTATCTGTCCAATAACTGATGATCCAGTTTCTAACAAGTCTGCCAATACCAAAGTAGACAATTATTACAGCAGCTTAGCAAAAACTGAGCAGTACAGTTCAAGCTCTTCTCCCAGAAGCTTTAGTTTTAAGGTAAGTATTGGCTCCAGTCTTCATTAAGGTTTTGGTTTTACTTAGTTGGCATGAGGCATTTTCTAACTGTTTCATCTCTTGTAGCTAACACTTTTCAATGAAGATACTCATCTGTTTTTTCCAGACCTGCAGTTAATTCCATTAAGCCAATAGTCTGACACTGCCATGGAATTGCTTACTGTCCCTTTCAGTTCAGGGGGGAATCTTCCTCCACTCAGTCCAGGAGAAAATTCACTGCCGTTAGGCTCAAACCATTTACAATGCAGTATGTTGATTGGGAGATTCAAAAGATAATACAATTGGTGTAAGAAAAACTGGGGCCTGTCAGAAGATAATTTATTATGAATTTTGCTCGTCTGTGATATTTTTAGTTGGACAAATAAAATCGTAAATTATAAAATTGTAAGGGTAAGTTTTTACTTGCATGTAAGTAAAACTTATATGTAATGCATGAAGCATTACACTGGCAGTAGTTCCTTACAGTGTACACAAGCAGTATCTGACCTTTTTGGGATGAACAGCAGCTACAGCATTGCAGGGAGGTCAGAGGGGCTGTAGCTGGTGCTTCCTTGGCAGTGTGTCCTTTTTCCCTCAGCTCCCTTCACAAATGTCAGCCCAGGCAATGGAGCCTCAAGTGACATCCACTCTGTAACTTACATATCCTAAATAAACACAGTTTGTGTTTTGTTACTTGTGTTTACATGCTAAACTGGCATGTCCCTTAGATTTTCCTATAATTGATGTGTTTTATTGACACACTTCTTCTTATGAATATTAACATTTATTTAATAGATACTCTAAAATCTCGGTTATGCCTAATGCATGCTTTAATTGTTAAAAAATACTGGGGTTTATTTCAGTCAGATAACATAGTGAGTAACACACTGAAAGTGAAGCTGGCTTGTCTGCAGGAACATTTTTGCCAAAGCTAGTTAATAGAAACATTAAAAGGTACATATGCCTAAGGAAGATGAGGAGCAAAAGCTTAGTATAGAAATGGGATAGATGTTGATGTATGCTAAACTAAGCAAGTTAAGACCTGACAGGGAGCTTAGTCTTCATTTGTGTGTACATTTTAACATGTACATTTGCCTCTGGGTCTGCAGTGCAATTTCTGAGTCATATGGTCTGAGATAAAACTGATAAGGACTTCAGAAATTGCAATTATTTCCTCCTTCCTAAGCTGTCATTTTGTTTCTGCAGAACGTCTGTACCCATGTTTTGGTCTCTATAATGTCTAGTTTGGAATTGTAGCTCCTATCACAGATAAATAGGTTTGTGTTGAGATGTGGAGCAAGCAGTCTCCATCTCCTGTTGAAGCTGCAGGAACGGTGATTTGCAGCACAATGAAGCAGACAGGCAGGGCTGATGACATCCTAAACCTCACAGCCTGGCCTATCAGAGTCTGCCTGTCAGACCTCAAAGCTAAAGAAAGGTAGTGTGGGCCACTGATAATGAAAGGCAGAGCCAGATAGAGAAGTTAACTCTGCTTTAAACAGGACTCAGCAATGTTTAATTAGCTAGTTAACAGGCAATACCCTTTTAATAAATACTTTCCAATTAAAAAAATTACCAACTTACCTCAATAGGTTTCTTCACAGGTGTTCTAAGAATGAACTTAAATTTGGAATATAAATTGAAGAGTGGCTTTTAACTGGAAGTTTTTTGGGTTTTTTTACTAACAAAGAGAACCAAGACTCTTTGCCAATCATTTGTCTTATCACATGTATTTTCCTACTTTCATGTCTCTCATGGATCCTTTAGAATGACACACAACATCGTTCTAAGCATGGCTCTGTGGTTGACCATGGTCGGGTAGGTTAAAAAGAAAATGTCAACACCATATCTAATAGCTTCATTATGATTTTTTGCTTTGGTTTTGTTGGTTTTTTTTTTTTTTTCCTTTTATGGACTTTTTTTTTGTTCATTATTTTATTGTTTGGGAGGACTGATTGCCTCAGCCCATAAGAGTCATCAAGTCAAAACTAAAAGAGGTACCTGTTAAATGGAATAATACCCATCCTGTGTTCTCTACCCTGAAATTTCACTGTGTGGCAGCCATATGCCTCCAGCAGGAGAAAAATTGCACTGTTAGCACCATTTCCATGAAATCCAGCTAGTGTTTGTTTGAAGATTAGGATACAGCTTTTGTACAAAACACCTCAAGAGATCAAGCACAAGTAATTAACTTATTTAAATTATTATATGATAATTTAAACCAAAATCACCTTTTGGAGAGGGAATCTACCCAAGAACAATTTGATACAGCTGAACAACCAAGCAGTTCTTGTTGCTGTCTCTCCTTATTTCTGTCATAGGTATTTAAGTATAGAAATTCTCAGGTCCATATGACTTGTCATTGCATGACCTGAGGCAACTTCATTTCTTAAGAAACATGTAGGAAATCTTTCTCAACGTATCCTTTAAAGTAGTTTTCTTTAATGTCATATTGTTTTCATTTTGTGTAACTATTGTCAGGGGAGCATTTAAATTGTTTGCAAGGTATGCATAGTTAAAGCTGAAATTCAAAATAAACACGAACATTTAAAGCTTAGCTGCCTCAAGAACTTCCTTGATGCCATTGCTGACACAAATTTTTAGTGTATTTTTTAAGACAAAAGAACTGATTTTAATTCCTGAAGATAAAAAGCAAAATAATCACAAAATTTTTAAAGTTACTGTTTCTGCATACTTGGAGTTCAGTCAGAGAGACAGTAATAATATCTCAGAGCTCAATACTTCTTTATTGACAGGATGCAGAGTGCTTTTTCTCCTGCTCACTTTGCAGAAGGCATTTGGCACATCATAGGATCATATCTCCAGTTTTCTTGGAAATATACAATGTAAGAGAGGGAGAACAAAATGTTAAGAGTAAAGCATCCAAATTGGCTGGTAGAGAGAGACTACTTGTACTCCAGAAAACTTCTTTGGTATTTTACTCTTGACTTGGTGAACATTGAAATAGCTACTTGTCTGGAATTGTTATAATAATCAATTTTTACAACATTCTGATTTCTTCTTTCTCATGCCGAGCACAGTCTGGGACCCTGGGGTTCACAGAACTTCTTACTTTATCCATATTGATTATATCTTTAATGGACTTTTTTATACTTACTCTTATGCATGCAAAACCAGCATATGCTGCTACGTATGAAGAGCTAAAAATCAAACCAGAAAAAGTGAATTAATATCATCTGGGTGTGCCTTATTGCCATTTGCAGAACATGTTAGAGATATCTGCAAATTACCACAGTTTTTGTTAATTTTATCTGGTATGTACTGTGCCAGATTCTGTTCTCAGTAACTTTACAGTGGTGAAAATTAAACTGAAATCTATGCTTTATATATCTGAGCTGGGTTTGATTGTAATTGAAATTATAAAAAGGTCAGAGTTGTTTTTGGTACTACTTGGTCCCTGCTCTGAGTAGTGCTTTGGGGACTTGTTTAGTTGCACATCTCCATAGCATTGGGAATCCTGATGTGCTCTAGAAAGTGCTGGTTTTGTGAGCTGCTGCTGATTATAAATAAAGTACCAATCTGTAACTTCTTCAGGAAACCTGGAAACATGCTATTGAGAAAGCCAAGCACATGCCTGATCCCTGGGCAGAATTTCATCTGGAGGACGTTGAGACAGAGCATGCCACTCGCTACAGGTCTGTGGGTCTCCTGCTTTGGATGCTGATATTAAGTAGGACTGCTGGTTTGTGCAAGGGCTGAGTGTGTGTTTAATGCAGAATATCTGGCTAAAGAGCTTTCATAATGCCCAAAGTGAGTGGCTCTTAACTCAGTCTCCCAGGAATATGTAAATACTGCACATCATCAAAAAATAAACTTTTCAGCAAACAATTGTCACACTTTCTCTCCCACCTAAGAAGTATATAGGACTTTCACTGTGTAGACAGGAAGAAAGATATTTTCTGGTTGGTTTATTAATGCCATAAATGTAATCTAATAAGGAAATTAATCCCAACAAAGAGGCAGTATACTTAGTTTAAATAGTTTGGGAAACAAAGCAACGTAACCCTCCATGACTTTCCCAAAATAGCAGTTTCAATTTTGCTAGTCCTTGCAGTATTGTTGCATGTGGCTGGAATTTACATCCTTATAGAGCCCAGAATAGCTCAGTGGGTCTACGTGCTAAAAGGGAGTTTGGCCCTGAAACTGGTTTCAGTGCTTTAACACAAGCTTTGCCAAAATATTTACTCTACTGATACAAGTTTCTGGGAGGAAGGGTTAGAGGTTAGAGGCCAGTTAATCACCACTTAGCATCAGTGTTTGGGGGGCCTCCCTTCCAATTCCATACCAGTCATGCAGTGCTGCTCTTCCCCAAAGACTGCATCTGTCCCTGGTCAGCCACACAGTCCTGAAATAGTTTGCATGTTTTGAAATACAAATAAGTGATAATTTTAGTTTAGGGCTGCTCAATATCCTGCTATAAAGAGATGGCTCTGATACTCCTGTTTTTACCTCTTTATTTGCTGCAAGCTGGGGTATTATGTAATATATAAGACTGTGGGGTGCCTGCATGCATGAATTACTCTGTGCACACTGGGGGAACCAGGCTGGAAACCATCATGTGTTGATGACTCAGCTGCTGTGGTTCCCAATTTGGCTTTCACTGTGTTGGGAGTTAAAGGGGTGGGGAGAAGCCACAGTCGTACTCTTTGTATTATCACAGGGTTGTGCAGGGACTCGCTCCTCCCTCAGTGCAGTGTTGGGCAGTTCCTGGCCCCACTGTGTCTCACAGCTGGTGCTGCTCACATTCTCCACAGCCCCAAGGGAAATACCCAGCCAGAACCAGGCTTATGCAAGCTCAGGGTTGGGGGAGACAACCTGTCCAGTGTAGAGCTTGGTGAGGACCTTTCTGCCCTCAGTGTGTTGCCCAGGCATCACAGAGGAGGTTTCAAAGCAGATAAAGCCTCATTTTTAATGTTGGAGAAGTTCACATTATGCTTTGAAATCTGCTCATTGACAAGAGGATTCAGTGTCTCTTTAAAGAACTAAATGTGTTTCTGCTTGCCTGCCCAAAATGAGGAGGGCCAGAGTGTAGTGGGAAGACTGGAAGCTTTGGTGTGGTAGTGGCAGCAGCACTTTCCGGAGTCAGTTACAGATAAGGAAGGATAGGTGCTGCTAATGGGAGGAATTTGGGTTCCCTTTCCATTCTCCTGAGACATATCTCCTGATTTTGCAGGTACAATGCAGTTACTGGGGACTGGGTTGAAGATGAAGTCCTTATCAAGATGGCTTCTCAAGTAAGATCTCACTGTCCTTCATGTTTACTAACAGCAAGTTTGTAATTTCCTTTCTGTTCATGATTAGTGGCAGCAAGATGTTTTTCTCATAGAAATTTTGAAGTCTTAGTGTAATTCTTTTCACCTACCTCTTTTTCTTTGTATCCTTCTCTCCAGAATAAAGTAGAAAATGGAGTCAGACCTTCCCTGTCAGCAACATGAGGCATTTGTTCCATTCCCAGTGATTTCCTTTCCATGTCACCCCTCCCTTTTCCTTCTGGCATCATTTCTCTGCCTGGCAGTAGTCCTACTATTTTGTGTGCTCCCAAATAATTTCTGTTGTTAGAATGAAAACCAACTGAATTTTCTGTATGTGAGGGTAGAAGGCACTGTCATTTCCCAGTTAAGTCCTGGGGTTGGTTGTGTGTTGGGGTTGTCTTGCTCTGTGCTGCTGGCCGAGTATCTGGCATCTGGGCAGATGATGCTCTCTTTGGCACATCCTCTACAGAAGCCTAAATGCAGAGAGCATGAAGTCTGTGAAGCTTCTTTAGACAGTCACACAGAGCTGACTCCCAGCTGGGGAGAGAATTTAAATACCTTATTTCAAAGACATACCATTTCTTCTCCATGGGATATTGGTGGGGGGAGTTTATCCAAATGCCTTTTCCTTAGATACCTGCTTACACTACCAGTGGATTTTCACTTTTCATTGTGGAAATATTTTTATAGAGGCTGTTTGAAAACTGCTTTCTGCATGGTATAAAGGGGAAGTCATGGTTGTGTCTCTTATTGGTTATAAATCAACTTTGTGGAAATGGCAATGCTGGGTTTTTGTTTTTTCTTTTTCCCCAGCCTTTCGGCCGTGGAGCAATGCGAGAGTGTTTCAGAACGTGAGTATCTGCCCACTTCATCTTTGCTGGCCTCCTTGCAGTATTTTTTTTCTGTGATGACTGGAATTTCACTTAGATGTAGTGGAAATTGTGTAAAGCTCGACTCCTTTCTAAAAAGCTTTGTGAGGGGTTTATCCCTGTTTGTGTGACTCCACCTGCAGGGAGTGGGGTTCAGAAAGGAGAATGTTCTCTGAATATTCTACTTCAACCATCCCTGGGAGGCAAAATATTCATGAAAGTATAGTAATAGCCACTTAATTTCTGTGTTCCTTGTGTGCTAAAATATCTTAAAATCTGATATGAGGTCATAGGTGTGTGCAGCCTGGAGACCAACTTGAGGCCTATAGTTAGGCAGAGAAAAGAGAAAGAAAGAATATCTGGATGGTGCAGTCTCAACTGGAAAAGCCTCTGTTGGTAAAGAAGGTTATCTTCCTAGAATTTGCTTTGGATCACAATATACCAAAATAATGATCTGAGTAAGGCAGAACTTGAGCACTAAGAGTTGTGCTTCCCAGAAAGATAAAGTGTGGGAGAAGGCAGAGGAGGAATTTTTCCTTCCTTGGAGAGTGTTATCGAATGTTATTGTGGGGATCAGCATCCAGCTATAAATTGGTGTCTGGTAAGAGATTACCCCACCCCTTCCAGGCTCTGGAAACAAATATTTCCTGGAAAATGTAGGAGGGTGTGTGTTTGAAAACATTCCCTCTCCTTCCCATATGTGGAATCCAGAGAAATTGCACTTCATGTGTGGTTTCAGCTCTGGAAGGATAGACACTCCTGAAAGATGGAAATGTGATGTTTTGAACTTGAGCAAAAAGGAAGAAAAGTAACCCTGCAGTGCTGCAGTTTGGCATTGGCATTTCAGTATCAGTTCATGCTGGTGGCTCTGTTCCTGCAAAGCCAGCTGGATACAGTAGTGAATGAAGCCTAGGAAGTAACAAATCTCAGCCTGCTGACATCGCTTTTAGTTCTTGTTACTTACAAACTCCCTATTATACAATATTTTGAGTAATGCCATAAACAGAAATTTGTTAGCAGTTTTGCCTCTGGTACTAAAAAAGCATAACTTGAATGTCAGCTTTCTGCTGCTGGGTTTCCCATATGTGTCAGTGGTACAGGGATATTTCCCATCTGGAGCTCTCTCCTAGATTTTTGTAGCTCTGCAAGTTTTTAGTTAAGACAATGACAGCATTAGCTGCCCCTGGCCCAGTGAACCAATGTGAGGATATTGACTTTAGAAAAACATGAGCTGGCTTGTTTTATGCAGAAGAGTGTGTTCCTTGAAGAACTGGGAAGGTTTGGGATCTGGCTTGAAATTCTTACCTCATTTCCTTGTTCGTTCTTTCCAAGGCCTCTGTTGCTGTGACTGTGTGCCCATCCCTGCAGGAGGACAGGCAGCACCAAGGTCTTGGCAGGGAGAGGAAAAAGAAGGAAGGAGAAGGGTTGAGAGTTTGAGTGCTGCTACTAATTAAAGCACCTGCTTAATGCATTTGTTGGCAGCCAGCAGATCCTTTCTTATTGAAGTTTTCCTGTCCTACACACTACCACCCCCCTCCCCCAGCCTCCCCTGCTTTGGAGTGAGCTGTGGATTAAAGATCTGCACATCAACAAAAGGAAAAAACTGCATCATGAGAGCTGTCAGGTGCAGTTTTCCTTCTGGGAGTATGTGGGTTACTGAGCAGCCACTGTTGTGTGTTGAGAAGCAGCAGATTGCTCTTATCCCAGGAGAGGTTTCTCAGTTCATGTTTGAAAGGCCACTCCCTGTTAATTTCTGCAGAAAATAGTTGTTGACATTAGAACAGGTTGTTGACAAGGTACCAACCCTTCATACTCCAGATTTGAGAGGAACAAGAAGGGAAAGGGATTGAGGAAAGGAGAAAGTTCAGAGCACAAGTAGCTGCAGCTAAACCAAACAGTTTGGCACATCACAGCCATTCCTGTGAGATGTATCATTTTCCCTTACCCCTTCCTGTGCTTCATGTTTCAGGTAGAATACCTGGTAAATGACTGAGGGTAATCCTGGAGCCTGGCTGTCCATGCAGGCAAGGAAATGGGAAAGATTGAGTTAAAATCCTTGGGTTTTCTTTCACCAACAATTGATTTGTCTTTCAGAAAAAAGCTGTCCAACTTCTTACACACTCAGAACTGGAAAGGTGCCTATAATTATGTTGCCAAGCAATACATAGAGAGGGTGAGCAGGGATGTTTATTTTGAGGATGTTCGACTGCAGATGGAAGCAAAACTCTGGGGAGAAGAGTACAACCGGCACAAGCCACCAAAACAGGTGCATTCAAAGATCTTGCTAAGCAAAAATGCAATATTGTTCTTCCATTGGGTTAGTTTTCAGACATAATTTAGAGGCAATTAATTACTTGTTCACATTCCATCACATTTAAATGCTTGGATAGATTCTTTTGCCCTTCTGTGTTTTCTGTTAATTGATAGCTGATTTTGAGTGGAGTAAATACAGAAGTCGCTTTATATTTCCAGGACTAGGGGCTGTGTGTTTGTGAATATCTGACTGTCCTTAGGTCTTGACTGAAAACCAAAATAAAATTATGTTTGTATTGCTCTTTTTGATGTGTGCCCAGATGCTTTTGTGGTAATCAGAGATGTCACAGAATTTATTGCCAGCAGCAGTCTCAGCAAGCACTTAACTGTTAGTGCTTCAGGAAGGTAGAAGCTTAAATATTCTACACCCACCCAAATATGTAACTAGCAATGATATTTAAGAAGAGCTGGAAGCCTGCTGGAAGCCGTAGCAATTTTAATGGCCAAAATTAGCGATTTTGATATGTGGGATATTTGCATTTCTTCCCCTATGAGGGGTAGTTAACAACTACCTGGCTCATAATGGCAAGGTGAGGTCTACAGTGAAGCATGCAGAGAGAAATCAACAAATCTAGAAGTTTTCAATGCCATGTTGGTGAAAATATATAAGTAGAGTGAGAGTTGTGATGGTTTCTGCTTTAGGAATGTGTGTGGGACAGAGGGAGGAAGTGAGGCAGGATACAGAGATACCTGAACAGTAGATACCCTCAGCCCTTCTCTGAAAATGCATTTCCTTGAGTTGTGCAGTAGTGGCTGTATGTTTTGCTCTCTGGGTGCAGACTCTTTGCAGAGTACTCTTAAGGTACCCACAAGATAAAATAGACAGCCAGCACTTGCTAAGAATTTTTTCAGAGGGGTTTGTTGCAGAAGTGAGCTGTTTTGAAGTGACTGCTTTTAATTTATGGAATTCCTCCAATAACTCAAGAAGCACATGACTCTTCCTCCACCCCCTTGTTAAACAGAAAGATCTTTGCAATTGTTCAGATTCTTGCATTGGGAAAGTTTTCACAGCTGGAGGATTCACACACACTTTGATCTGAAGGCAGTATTCTGTTAGTCATTGTTTATCTTCTTTCCCTCCCCAGGTGGATATAATGCAGACCTGTATTATCGAAATGAAGAACAGGCCTGGAAAGCCTCTCTTTCATCTGGAACATTACATAGAGGGCAAATACATCAAATACAACTCAAATTCTGGATTTGTGCGAGACGACAACATTCGACTAACTCCACAAGTGAGCCTTTATTTAATGCTTTCCACAGAGTCTGCTGCAGAGAATTTCTGGGCTCTCTCCAGGTCTTGCATTACTGCCAAGAAAGGAAACTGCAGGCTCTGCAGTACAATGCCAGATTAATTTCTCTGTTTGCAGTTTGTCTGCCCCTTACTTGGGGCCTGCTCTTTCAAGCGCTGAGTGCTTCTTTATTGGATTTCAGTTGATTACAGTTGAGTGGAACAGGGTTAATACTCTTTGGAAATCTTAAGCCCTTTGACTCTAGTTATAACTGCAGGCATCAAAATGTTTCAAACTTTCTTCAAATTGAGTCAGTGAAGGGATCTCTCATGTACTATGTACTGAAGAGTCTTTTGGTTCCTCATTCCTCACATAATGCACAAGAGGTAGCTGGTAATTCATGTAAATAATTCTAGTCCATTTGCATATAAAAATGTCAGTTTTTCCAGCTGCAGCCTCTGAATACCTGAATCTGAGATTGCATATAGAAGTACAAGGACAGATTTCAAGTGATTCTTGAATATTGTAAATTAAATTTAAAATATTATTGAAAAATACAGAGTGGTCAACATAACAAAGAGGTATTTTACTGAGACGGGGGAGTTTTATTCTTTACATTTTTTCCACTATTTTTAAGGTATTTTCATGAGGCTTAATGTAAGCCGAGAATTTGTGTTCTGGGCTGTCGTTTGTGCACTGAATCAGTGCTGTGCTTTCACAGGTTGGGAACAAAATGTTCCCGGGTATTTGCTGCAGTTAAAATGTTTGTCTATCACCACCAGTCACCTCCCCCAGCCCTGGCAACCCTTTTTTGGAGGCCTTCCCAGAAGATTCCTAATATCTCAACTTTATTCTAAAGAGAAGATCTTTTTATACCTGATTCTTGAAATGTGTTTTTTCAAGAGCACAAATGTACATTTCATTATTTGATACACAAATGTAGACACAGAGCAGTTGCTCAGGGGGATCACTCAAAGGGGAAGAAGAATTTGTGGGGATGCTTGCCTTTATTTATGGGGTTATTTTCCGAACTGTGGCAGAGCTAATGCTTGTTGGCAGAAGGAAGCAGTGTCCCAGAGATGCAGAGCTTGCAGATTCACAGGCACAGCCAGAAAGTTTATACAGAAGTTATTCTTTACTGGCTTCAGAGCCCACTGTTTTTCTCTCTGCCAGCCAGCTCCCCACTACCTAAGGTGAAGACTACAGTGGAAAACAATCTCTACTACAAAAATGAGGAATTAAGCAATCTCCTTTCCTTGCCTGTGCCCACTGCTGCTTTTCACTTTGCCTTTTTTAGCCTCTCTGCTAGTTGGAACAGGTTGGAGAGACAGGATACTACATGCTTTTTGTCTCTCTTGCTGCTTTCATCATGTTTATACCAGTTATATTTCACTGATAGGCTTATCAGACTTCTTTTCCCATTTATAACAGGGGAATATGTTTTGCTGTTTTCAGTAGATGAAGGGAGAGTGTTCTCAGACATCTTCTATGGTTCTTTCCAGGCCTTCAGTCACTTCACCTTTGAGCGCTCAGGACACCAGCTCATTGTTGTTGATATCCAGGGAGTTGGAGATCTTTACACAGACCCTCAGATCCATACAGAGAGTGGTACAGATTTTGGAGATGGCAACCTAGGTAAAATCAATGATTCTGTTTCACTAAGGGATGCTTCTCTTTTTCTTCCCAGCTCTGCTGAGTGGCCACTGCACTGGGTGAGCTGACACATTTCTGAGGGTCTTGCAAACAGCTTGGGAAGTCCTATTGTGAGGAGTCTGTACAGGTCTGCTGCCATGGGCAGTCTTAAATTGAGAGCTGATTTTGGATCATATCTCCTAGCCTACTCCTAAACAAGTAGTGTAGTTAAGTAGTTTCTGCATTGTGAGAACAATAGTCATGGCCTTTGATTTCCTTGCCACATTGGAGGAATGGATACAGCTGAATGCAGAGATAGGCACCATGTATTTTTGAAGTTCCAAGTGTCTATGTATGAAGTTGTTCATAGGACACTGCAAGTTTTGTAAGCAGGATGAAATTTAGGCACATTTCTCAGTGATGCAGTTGTATTAGGTTTTTGTTATATTTTGTTCATACATAGCTTTCCAAGATTTTTCTCACTTCTTTCACGCTCTCTTGTAGAGAGAGTGAAAAGCTCTTACAGATGTTGAAATAGGTTAGGCTGTGTGCTACAAAGCCTTTTTTCTCTCTTGACTTTTTAGGAAAAGCTTTGAGACTTTCAGCTTTTAATAAGTAAATTGTAATATAAAATTTGAGTAAACCCTTTCTTAACTTTTTTTAATGCCTTAGGTGTTCGAGGTATGGCCTTGTTCTTTCATTCTCATTTCTGCAACAACATCTGCAAAAGCATGGGGCTTGCACCGTTTGATCTTTCATCCAAAGAGAAAGATGCCTTGGATTATAATAAAAAATTGCTTGTAAGTGTTTGATGAAAAAGTGTAATTAAGCTGTAGATTTAATTAACAGGCAACCTTGTAACCAGCATATATTTGGGATCAAGTAGATCTTTGAATGCTGAAATAATTTATAAGTTTTGGATCTCGCAAACCTGATTTGATGCTTGTTGCAAACTGATCCCAGTTTCAGCTGATTTTAGTGGCAGTGAAACTTGATGTAACACTTGGAATGAAACTCAGTCCTAAACAAAACTCTCTCTGACAGTAAAAATGTCAGGGCTTGATATTTTTGTTCCAGTGTAGAACTTTTCAAAGCAAATACTTCTGTATACATGTGTATATTTATAGATGACTCCTAATAAACATTCACTTGGACTTGTGTAGCATGCTTAGAATACACAGAAGGATTATTGACAGGAGTTTCTCGTTGATTTGCCAAGGAATCTGCTCAAACAATTCTCCGTGGCACAGAGGAGAAGTGCGGCAGCAGCCGGGTGAGGACGGTGTCCGGGAGCCGGCCCCCTCTGCTCTTCCGCCTGTCTGAAAACTCTGGGGATGAAAGCATGAGTGATGTGGCATTTGACTCCCTGCCCTGCTCCCCCTCCTCTGCAACCCCTCACAGCCACAAGGTGGACATGCTTAGTGAGTGAGCCTCATACATCACCTCTGGGGGGGGTTCCTGAGCATTGGAGTTGTCTTACTTTGGTTTTGTCTTACTTTGTTTTTAAGCAGAATTGATTTAGTCCAGAACCGTTGTTTCTAGTGCTCCTCTTTGAGCAGAAATAAAACTGAATGTACTTCTATGTAGAAAATTAATGCACAGATGTGTCTGAAAAAAAAAATCCAGCAATAAAATGATGATATCTAGAGCTTTTTCCTCAAGCATGTTATCCTTATAATAACACCAATTTTTTTTTCTCCTAGATTGGCCTGTGTTCAGTGAAGTAGATAACTTGGATCACCTTGACAACAAAAGGGTGAGGGTCTTTCCAACAGAAAATGAGGCTGCAATTGCCTAATAAAATGTGTCTTTATAGAACTTCCCAAAGGTTTTGTTCAGTAAAAACACATAAAGGTGCTCTGCCTATTTTTATTGTTGGAGATCATGTTACCTCTGTGCATTTGCTGTTTCTAGTAAAGGAAGAACGTTTTATCCTAATATTTTAGTATTCTTTATTTTGCCACCAGAAATTTAAATGCATCTGGTGTATTTTAACAAGAAGTTAAAGCATGTGCTATTCCCCTGCCTGCATATTGTGTCTTGGGTGCTTGTCTCAGCTGCTGTGGTATTAAAGCTAGAGAACCCCTATGGATTGGTCTCTGCAAATACTGGTGCCATGGAATGTTAGAGAACCTTGCCTGAGGAGGTACAGGAAGTTTACAATGGGGATTTTCCAGTGCTGAGCCTTAGTTCCAGGGGCTGTCAGTTACTGGTTTATCACTGAAGCTGAAAACTATATTTAATGGATTCTTGATTTGATAAAATATGGAAGTCCTTGATTTGTTTTAATGTATGTAAGGGAGAAGACAATCTTAGACTACTTTATTTATCATTAAATCCTGCTCGTTCTGACACTGGTAGCACAATCATTTTCATCCAGTCTAACCATCCAGTATTTTTCATTGAAAGAGCAAACTGTTTGCCCTGTGAGAAATGTCAAGCTGAGGTCCTTACAAAGTATAATGCTAATGCTGTTCTGTTCTTGACTTCTGTAGGATTTTGAAAATGGTGGAGACAGTGGATATCCCAGTGAAAAGAGAAGTGAGACAGAAGATCTGGATCATAGAGAGAGGGTAAGAACCTGACTGGTATAGCAGAGTTGGGCCTGTTCATACTTAAACTGGTTTTGTAGCAGAATGTTCTTTTTTATCTTTCCTGATCTAGATCTGATCCTGATCTAGACTTTAAAAACAGAGGAAACAAATTCCCTCATGTTGCAAAGTTACTTATTCATATTGAGAATGACATTCTTACAGGAAAAAGATGATTTGTAATGAGTAACTTTATTTCAAATACCATATTTGATTAGATATTGTTGTGTGGATTTTTAAAGTATTACATACTGCATTTAGGAGGTGTAGCTATCTTCATGTCATGTGGAATCCATGAATATGATCTGCTTTCAGACTCGTTTACCTTCTCTGCTTTGTATGGCTTGAAATATTACAGAGCTTAATGTTGTTGTCAGGTAATAATGTGAAACTTTAGAATTCCTGGGGGTTAGTTGGTTACTCCTCTAAAATACAATTTTTTAAATAAATGCTTTTTGACCTGGAGATCTTAACAAGGTATTTAATTAGAAGACAGGAAGGAGAATACTGCTTCTAGAGATACCACTCCTTTTGTCACCTCCTTTGGCAAGGTATTTGTCATGGCATCTCCACCTTACAGGATTAAAGCCCACATGTGCCAAGTTCTTTATCATTTTGGTATGAGTCTTAATATATTGTGATAATACTGAAAGAAAAGGATCTAATGGAAACAGTTTTGGTCCTTGTCACTATTAATTCTGCAGGGTAGGAATAGTCTAGAGGCATAAGTGGCACACATCAGATTGAATGATGCAAATCTTTACATTAATGTAGGGCCATTCAAACAACAACCGGAAGCAGGAGTCTGATGAAGACAGTTTGGGAAGCTCTGCAAGGGTAAATAAAGCAGAAATGTCCACAGACTGAGTTTGCTGCTCTGCTTGTCCTTTGTTCCACTCATCTGCCACCTAACCACATCACTGAACCAGATGTTGGTTCCCCTTCCTTTTCAGCCACAGAAAATGTTTATTAATATCAACTTACCACTCTGTTATTTCCTTTTATAGTTTGTCTTTGTTTTCTCATTAAAGAAGTACTGTGAAACAAATTGTCACCTCTGTAGCTGACCTCTGTCATAAATTAGTGATTATGCATGGGTTTCTCACTTTAAAAAAATTACAGCTCTGTGGATTTATTTTCTGCCTAACTAAATTACATTTCCTTTTTGCATTTACTTTTGGAATTCTATCCTGTATGTAGTTGTATGATTTCTTAAAAACATGCAGTATTTGAAACAGGTACACAGTGAAGAGAGCTGCTGTCACCTAACTGAGTTAGGAAAGACCAGACCTTATATGCTTTTACAAAATATAACTTCTGTGACAATTGGTCTTGGGTATAAGCTTAAACAAATAACTACTGTGAAAGGAAAGAAAAAACAGAGCATTGACAACAATTAATAATTTACATAGATACAATTTTCAGAATTTCCTTTTAATTATTATATATTTCTGTTTCAGAAAATTGAAACAGCTTTAACAGACTGAAGTTCTGTGCCAGTAACCTTTCCTCTTGTGTTTTCTCTGTGTACCTGCAAAGGCCTTAATTGTGATAGCATTATTTTCAGCTACTTTCCCACTGATCCATTGTATTAAAAAATTTCTTCATTTGGGTTGCTCCTCCTGAGAAATGCCAATGCATATATCTGCCTGTAATCTTCTGCATTGTTATGTATTATTTTTCTAGAGTTCTAGAATGCAAGCTGCATTTAAAGTGTTGGGAACTGAAATTCTGGGCAGAAAAGTATGGGTTTCATTTTTTTTGTGCATGGATAACTTCAGTGGTTGCAGTGTGACTATTTGGTTGGTTATTTGTGTAAGTAACTTTTTCTGATTCAGAACTTTGAAATGATTCTTCAAAGTGATGATGTTCAGATTAGAAATAGAGGGGTTTACTCCACTTCTTTAATGAAGAATAATAACCATTTATTCAGCTACTAATGTGACTTTTGAAAGCTGTGTTTTAAAATACAGTATTTTCTATTAAGTAACAATATTAATAGAGGCTTTGATTCTTGGATGGTAATCCATATGGATGGGAAATGTAATTTTGAATATAAATAATAGTATATTTTGTATTTCAGATCAGTGTGGAGAAATGGAATCTTTACAACTCTTCCAGAGTCCACATCCACAGACCATCTTGTGTTGCCCAAGAAATTCAGAGGCTCAATGCACTAGAACTTGAAAAGAAAATTGGGAAGTCAGTCCTTGGAAAGGTAGGATGGATCTGCTGATACTGTTTTATCCAACAAGATGGGTTTTCTGATACTGTTTTATCCAACATCTCTTATTTATTACTTACATAGATGTGTTGCCCTGCTTGTATTTATTTGTGCAGTTGAAAATACATATCTGTACCTTTCTGTCACCTACCCATGTTGTATAAGGGACATCAGAATTCGGGAACCTGTGAATTTCATCTGCTTTTGGCCTTGCAACATCTGGGCTCCTTTGGGAAGAACCCTGCTGTTGTTAGTCTGCATTTCCAGAGGCATCATACAGGGTGGATACAGTGGGATGGGTGTGCTGTGCCTGACCCACATGCCTTGCACATAGGCATAGCTGAGCTCCTGAAAACTGGTAGCCTAGACTGACTCATTTTACTCCAGGCTATTCCAGATAATGCAAATGTGAATTAAGTTTGGGGTTATGTATGGCCTTAAGCCCATTCCTAAAACATGATGTAAATATGTCTGAACATCCTGGGAGCTTTAGGTGTTCTCAAAGCTTTTGATGTGGGAAGAAACCTCTTTTTCACAGAATCGTTTAGGTTGGAAAAGACCTCTAATATCATCAAGTCCAACCTCTGACCAATCACCACCTTGTCAACCAGACCATAACACTAAGTGCCATGTCCAGCTGTTTCTTGAACACCTTCTGGAACTGTGATTCCACCACTTCCCTGGGCAGTCCATTCCAATGTTTAACAGCCCCTCCCCATGAAGAAATTCTTTTTGATGTCCAACCTGAACGTCCCCTGGTGCAGCTTGAAGCTGTGTCCTCTCATCCTGTCACCAGCTGCTTGGGAGAAGTTGCTGACCTCCATCTTGCTAGAACCTCCTTTCAGATAATTGTAGAGGGTGCTAAGGTTTCCCCTGAGCTTCCTCTTACTCCAGGACTTATCTCTAAGACCTGGGAAAGTGTTAGCAGAGGGGTTTTGAAGGATGAGATCCCTACATCATGCTGTGTCTCTCCTGTGCAATTGTGTCCAGGTTCACCTGGCCATGGTTCGCTATCACGAAGGCGGGCGCTTCTGTGAGAAGGACAAGGAGTGGGATCGGGAGTCAGCCCTGTTCCACCTGGAGCATGCTGCAGACTGTGGGGAGCTGGAAGCCATCGTTGGGTTAGGCCTCATGTGCTCTCAGCTGCCACATCACATTCTTTCTGAGGTTACTCTCGAGGTATGGATGATACCAAAAAGCAGAATTGTGGTCCATTGTAAAAATAACATAAGAAATGGAGATGAAACAAAAATCGTACTTAGGTGTTCTGTAGCCTCTTCAGAGAGAATAAATTCCTTTGCAATTAAAGTTTTGGACAAAGCAGCAAAAAAATGTTGCCTCTTTCTGGTTTTACCAGCAAATTACTGCATGCCTTTGGAAAGCTTTTGAAGCCACCTTTACTGTTCAGCTGCTTTGTTTCTTGTGGCTGTGCCAATTTCTCAGACATACTAAATACTTGCTGACTTTGAGAAACTGCATATAATGGTAAAGAGATGGTTTTAGAAGCATGCATTTTAAAGGTTTTGTTTCCTTTACTAGGATACAAAAGAGAACAGGAATAAAGGATTTAATTACTTGCTGAGAGCAGCAGAAGCTGGAGACCGGCCTTCCATGATTTTGGTAGCAAGAGCATATGATACAGGTGTAAATCTTGGTACAGACAGGTACTGTGCATGGCTGAGTAGGTTGACTTGGTGGTACTTTACTGAGGCAAGGCTGGGGCAATGATTTTTCTGCTGTTGTATTTTAGTATGTCTTTGTTATTTATATGAGTTTTCTGTTTTGCACAACAGTGGTACTCTTTAAATTTCCCAGTCAAATAACATTAAACTTATAATTGAAGTTCACTGAGCATTCTCAGTGTACAAAATAACTGATTTTAAAGTATTTATGAAACAAGACACTGCAACTTGAGGTTTTTTTCTAAATGGGTTGCTGTCACAAATATAAATGCCAAAACCATACAACTTGTAATGAAGCTCAGACTCTGGAGTTCAGAAAAACACTTCAGTCTGATACTTTCTCCTGTAATTCCTGCATAAGGTGACCCCAGCCTCATTTTGCTGTAGTGACCTCATGCCACAGTGCAGTTAGTGAGTCTCCATGAGAACATTTGCTTTCTTGGAGAGCATCAAGCCTCTGAGAAGCCAGTACAAAATTGTATGCTGAATCTCCAACGCAAGGTACATTTGTTTCCTATGGAAACTATCTTCAGAAATTATTTTTGACTTCAGAGCCCAGGATTGGAAGGAGGCGCTTCACTGGTACAATGCCGCGCTGAACATGACCGACTACGATGAGGGAGGTGAATATGATGGCACTCAGGATGAGCCCCGCTATCTGCTCCTGGCCAGGGAAGCAGAGATGTTAATGATGGGAGGATTCAACCTGGATAAGGATCCACAGAGATCAGGTGAGGCCTCCTTTCTGTTATCTATAATCTTGCTTTTTCTTCTCCTCTCCCCCAGCATGTACCCCAAAAATAGATTTCTTGCTTCAGCTGTTACAAAACATAGAGAGGGTCAATACCTTCAGATTTAATGATGCTGGGTGTAACAAGGCTGGTAACAGTAGACAAAGAGATCTTGGCAGGGACAGGGTAGTGGGTGGTGCCAGGTCCAATCTGTGGCACACTGAATCACTGCCAGGCAACCTTCAGTCCCTCTGAGGTTGCTCTTCTGGGTCACTCCCCTGAGCTGCAGGTTGCTGCTTGTAGTTTGAGCTACACCCATGACTCCCAAGGCCCTACACAACATTCTCTTAGTTGCTGTGTAGCCTACATGCTACATGTCTGTCTTGGAGGGCTCCTACAGGCTGGTCCTGCTTCCAGTCCTTACAGATACATTGGGGAGCCATCAGCAGTCAGTTGTATAATTTTCAGCTTGAAGAGCAGAGGCCAGGTTCCCAGCTGATGTAACTGTGACCCTGATAAAACACACCCGTACATCCGGCCCGGCAGTTTGACCTCAGTTTCTCCCTTTGTCCTTTATTTGCTAAAGCCATATTTTTTCTTTACTCTGTCAACATAACTGATGCTGTTTCCTCTCTAGGTGAGCTTTACACAGAAGCAGCAGAAGCAGCCATGGAAGCCATGAAGGGCAGACTGGCAAATCAGTACTACCAAAAAGCAGAAGAGGCTTGGGCGATGATGGAAGAATGATACTGAAATTAAGCAGTTCTTGTATATAAATTTGTTATAGACTAGCTGCATTTACAGCTACAAGGATGTAATTTTTATGTGATGTTACCAGGTTGTTTTTTTTCATATTTTAGTTTCATAATTTTTTTGAGGGTAGAAATCTAAATGTAAGTAGTATGTAGGATGCCATAGCATACTTCTTTTTGTGTTTTAAAGTTGTAATACACACACACACTTGGAACTTTTGTACTTTTTTTACTGTTAGAACTGAGAGGCCTAGTTTTTTTGACAAAAGAAAGCGAGGCCTTATTGTTTAGGTTTTACGTGTCCTGTTTTTTACACAGCAAATGATCAGTGTGTTTACATTTTTCTTCTCCTCCTGACATATAGAAAAACATTTTCCTAAATTCTCAGCATTTCTTCATCATTTTTGGTGTATCTCACCAAATTTGCACATGAACATAAATTTTCAGTTTATGGATGCAGCTACTGATGTTAATAAGTAGTCCCATTCTGTTTTGCTGACATTGTTGGACACTTATTCTCAAATGAATTTCAGATGGAATCCTTAGTTTGGGGAGGGGTAGGGAAGATGATTCAGATTGGCAGTGAGGATATTCAGGGTGAAATGTTTTATTCATTACCAGCATTGCATATTATACCATTAGAAAATCATTCATGTTCCTGATGAGGTGAGGCATCCAGCTATCTCTCTCATTTTCACATTTTGCACCATATAAAAGTTTAGTTGTATAAAATTCTATTCATCTGATATTTGTCCAATAATGTACAGTAGCAAGATTTGTAATATATGGGTAATTTGAAGTTAGTCTTACAGTGGTATCTCAAATCTCAGTGAAGCTAGATCATCTCACTTAAAAGGAGAACACATTTTCCACCATTTCCAGATGGATGTTTGAAGAAGTTAGGAGATGATTCACCTATTTTTATGTACAGAAAACAATATATATGGTTTAAGTATATTTAAAAATGGTATTTTAGCTGCAAATACCACTTAGAGAAGAATTTTTGGTTAGAAAGGGAAAACAGTATTACTCCCAAACACTTGAATTTTTGTCCTCTTTGCCTAATCCTAACCAGTGAGGGGAGGACAAATACCTGGTGGTGGTTGAATTATCATTGCATAGAGATAAGCTTCTTCAAATCCAGATTTTTAATTCTCAAGTTGCTGTGCCATCATAGATAGTACAGAAGCTGTTCCTGTTCCTTGGTTGTGGTTAACAGTCATTTTGCAGGAGATTTAGGATGGAAGCCTCTGCCTCCTTGGCCTTGCAGTCTCCTGAGGTGAGAACTGATGTGCACAAGGGGCAGTCCCCGTGAAGTGCTGAATGACCTGTATTGCTCACCACTTCAGCCAAGCTCTTAAAAGCAGGCATAAAGCTAAGCAGGCTATGAGATGATGCAGGATTGATTAGGATTTCTCACATACATAGCCAAGGAATATTATTTTCTTGTAAAATGCATAAATCCTTCTGTTCATGGAACAGAAATCAGTTCTTCCTTTCCTGTGCAAGTGCCTGTCACTGGAATCAAATTGTGCTCCCATTTTCTCTTTTTTATGGCAAGTGGATCTTGAATTGCTGTTTAGACATTATCCAAGGGTGATGTCAATAACAACTGCCACTGTCTGAGGGAGGTGAACTCCTGCTGATTAAGGGAGAATTTGAATCCTTTCTAGGAGGGAAGGGAAAGTTACCTTTGGATGTTGTGCTTCTGGCTGGTGCTGTAACCACCAGGCAGTTTTAGCTGTGAGCAGCCTTGCAGCACATGGCATCATCTCTTTGCTGTAGATTGCAGAGATTGTGGGAAAGTAGTGCCCATGGCCCTTTTCTTTTTTGTTTTGTTTTGAGAGTAAGGGCAAAGCTCTTCACCCATTAATGGAGTAATGTCTCATTTCTAGATCTCAGTTGGTCTTAGGTAGTGAGGTACTAAAATGACCAGATTTTTGGACCTAATATTTTTTGTACCTAACATGTTGAAATAGAACCAGAGGACTGCAATTCAGATGAATGTTTTCAGTGCCTACCCAAAGCTGAGATGCCTAAAGCCTCTCTGGGATGTGGCCTTTTTTGCTATTTAAGTTCATAGCATTAAGGTACCAGCTGTCAGTGAAAGGTGAAGCTACTCACCTCTGAAGACAGTTGAATTGTCTGGTTTGTGCAGAACCTATACACTGTAGGGACTATAAATCAGACAAAAGGATTTGTTTCCCTCATAAGGTGGTGATGCCAAATCTTTGAGATTTTCCTTGAGAAGGAAGCATGTGACAACACCACTAATCATGTAGGGAGGAGACTGAAAGTGCCCAAAATGTGCATGCAAAGGAGGTAGAGTGTAATTACTGACACTTTTTGGTGTAGTTTAATTTGCTAAATTCAGTAGTTGCTAAAGTTGCTGACAGGTCTGTGTAGATCTGGTTTGTAAATGTGCACACAACTCAGTGCAAAATTAATTAATTCTTTGTTTGCAAATACTACTTTTTGGTGATGAAGACTACCTTCTGTCCTAAAGTGTAACAAATGATTTAGCCGTACAATAAATGGGACTGTCAATAATATGAAAATGGAAATTGTTTACAGAAATATACACAACTTATTCTGTGACATTCTTTTGAAGGGAAAACCTGTATATTTTAAAGACTTTTTGATGATATTGCTTCATGCTGTATTTTTAATCTATTCACAATGAATAAATAAAAAACTGTGTTTTTTAAAAATGTGAAAATAAATCTGAGGCTCAGCCTGCCAGAACTTACCTGGGTTCAGTGTTTCCAGATGTCAGTGGGAATATTGCTTGGGTTAGGACAGTGAGATGGAAGCTTTGTTTGTGTGTCAGACAAGCAAATATTGCTTGCCTGCATCACTTAGTCCTCTCACTTTTCTGGGTTCATTCTGGCTATAAATAAAATTGTTCTTTTTGTCACTTTTCTCAGTAGAGTTTTACTCATTGCTTTTGGGCATTTGCTTTTGGTTTTTTTGTTTCTTTTTTGTTTGTTTGTTTTTGTTTTTCTTTATAAATTGCGAAAATTCAATCCTACTGTTGCAAACTTCCAGAAATCCCCTCTCTTGTTTGTATTATTCCATTCCCAATGTCATTCCCTTTCAACAGTCAGAGGTAACTAACTGGGAGGAAATTATTAGATGTGTAACAACAAAATCTCTTTCCCTCCAGAAAACAAAATTGTTAATGTGCTGATTTGCATTTGATTGCACATGTAGTGTCTGTAATGGAGGATAAAATAGAAGGACAGGAAGGCTCATTTGCAGGGTGCTACAGAGGCCTCCCTGTGCCTTTAGCTTTTGTTTAGTCCTGAGAATGGGCTGGAAATTCCTGGGCTCTGTGATTTGAGGTGGGATACAACATCAAATGATACGCTGTCATCTTGCTATGATTTATTTTCCCTTTTGTGCCAGAATAACCTGTTTGATACAGGCCCTTTCAAACTGCTAAAAAGGGAGCTCAGTGTTGCTTTTTTATTGCTTTATTTAGACAGGTGGAACTCATACCTGTGTAATTTAAACATTGTGAAATTATCCTCTAGCAAAGGCACTGTGAAATAGAATTTCCTAACAAAAAAAGCACCATCTGGGCCTCTGCACTGTAGAATCACTAAGATGAAAAATGGTGAAATTTGGCACTGCTCTAGCTTTATAGCCTTTGGAGTTTTTAGATATAGCTGCTGTCACAAAGATGGAGTGTTTGGCAAATGTAACAAAGTAAGAATAGCATTCTTCAGAAACCATGGAGACAGCAAACTCTTATTTTATATTGCTTATAAAGTGTAAAAAGTACATTGCCTGTTTCTTTATTAGTCTGTGGGACTGATTTGAATCTCATTCTCTTCCCCACAGATACAATTTCACTCAGAGTAGAATGAGTGCTGACAGAGCCAGGTGTAGTTGCAATGGGTCAAATCAGGATTTCTCACCTGAATTTGGACAGGCAGAATTTCCTTTGAACCTCTCAGGATGGATGCAGGGCAGTGCTGCCAGGGGTGAGTCAGGGTATTTTCAGGTTTAATTCAGGGATATCTCAGTTGCTCCTGCTGATGGACCTAACTCCTCTGTGAGGGACAGCTCAGGGCTTTGTAACCTTTGGGCCTGGCCCTTAGTCTGGGAGTGCTGGATGCAGGTGTTGGGTCCTTGCTGTTCTCTGGCTATCCTCTGCCAGGAAAACAATATAATGAGCCTGGTAGCTTGTGTTATAGTTTGAATTCTCCTCTATGTTAATTCTTTTTTAATTTGGAAAAGGTCCTGTCATTTTAGCTAATGTTGCACAGGTGAAATGAAAAAAATGGTGACCCCACTGCCACCCCTGAGGGACAGCCTGTGCTCTTACCCCCTGTCTGTGTCACACATGGCTGATGTGAATAATCTTGGGTACACAGGCTTCCTTTGGTGCTCAGGAGAAAGGTCTCTGTGGCCAGGCACAGAAACATTTCAGGGACAGAGGCTGAGCTCAGCTGTGACAGGGCAGAAAAGCACTTTTCAAGAGGGTGTTGGTACCTTGCACTGCCTGGACAAAAGGACCTGTGGGACTGGGCAGCCCACACAGTAAGGAGCAGTTTGTAATGAGTGTTCCATGCAGCCTCCTGCACACAAATACACACACACACACATGCTTGGAGACTGGTAAAACTGACTCAGCCTAAACTTTTCTGCCTGAGCAGGTTACAGGGGATTTTTCTGTGTGAAGCCAGTTCAGGTCTGCCTACCTTCTCTCCTCCCTGAACCTCTCCTGCTGCTCTGCAGTCAGCACCCTCTGTTCTTAAAAAACCCCACATCCTGAAAAGGCACTGAACTGAGGGTGTGAAACTGGAGCAGCACTAGAGAAGTTTATTCATGTTTACATGTGTGTGCTGTTATTCCTCAGTACTTGTAGGCAGTGGATGAAATTTTTAGCCAGACTGTGCAGGGCTGCAGCCTCACACAGAGTGCTGAAATGCTGGCACAGGTTGCCCTGAGAGGTGGTGGATGCCTTACCCCTATAAATGTTCAAGGTGAGGTTGGACAGGGCTCTGAGCTACCTGATCTGGTTGAAGATGTCCCTGCTCACTGCAGGAGGTTGGACTATCAGACCTGTTTTAGACACTTCCAATCCCAACCAAACCATTCCTTGATTCCATTTCAGCAGCTCCCTGGAAAGAGAGCTGACACTGCCGGGTGCTGCAGGGACAGGCTGTGGGAGGTGCCAGGGGAAAGGGTTGAATGATGCTGTCAGCAGGGCTCCAGCAGCTTTATTTTCTCTATCCTATTTAAATGAACTGCTACAAGGACAGAATTAAATCAAGCTGCATTAAGGCTTTGTGGCTTTACCATAGAGAAGCTGGAATTTTTCTCAAAACACAACCCTTCAGTTGTAATTAAGTGGTGAAAATAACATTAATTCTTTAAGAAAACTCACCAGTCTTTCAGGCAAAATGCAGCCAGGGACTCCCAGAGCCTTCATGGAGCACGGGCAGCTGAGGTGTGCTACCACCTGTTTGCACAAGTGTGCTGAGTACTGCCGTGCTGATCCCTGTGCATTAAGCGAAAGAACACCCCCCAGCCATAAACTGCTGACTTTTGACTTTGCAAATTCAGTGAGCTGTGGATTTGCAACGGAAAATTAGAATTTAGAACTTTTTTTTAGGCTTTCAGAGGGGTGCCCGGGCGGTGCCACACGTACCGCGCAGGCGGCTCTGTTGCTCCGTGTCATCCACGTGGCAGCGGGCGCGGCGCGGAGGGCTCGGGCACGGCTGCTCCCGCTCGTCCGTCCGTCCCTGGGTGCGTCGCGCAGCTCCAAGTGCCGCTGCTTGGAAACGGGCTGAAAAGGACCCCCCGCATTTTATTTTTTGGGTAGAGGGGGTGTGTGGGCAGAGCGGTTGCTGGGGATGGAGGGGATGGGGACGATTGGGAAAGACAGGAAAAAACTGATCTGGACTAAAAGTGTTGCCAAAAGCCAGGCGAATCAGGGTGGTAGCGTGGCCGAGCGGTCTAAGGCGCTGGATTAAGGCTCCAGTCTCTTCGGGGGCGTGGGTTCGAATCCCACCGCTGCCAATAGCGTTTTTTTGCGCCGCGGGCTGGCGCCATCGCCCCCTGGCGGCGGCGGCGGCCGAGAGAGCATTGTGGGTAGGAGGAGGCGCCGCGTCCCCACGTGCCGGCCCGGGGGCCACCAACATGGCGGCTGCCTGACCGCTGCCCCACCGACACGGGGAGCGGGGGAGCGGCACCGCCGCC
>WBNO01012414.1:168435-180561 GCA_013400575.1 Peucedramus taeniatus | reverse complement strand
CGTGCCGCCCGGGGGGATTCGCTTGTCCCCGCGGGCAGGGCGGCTCGCTGTGGCCTCTCCGCGGGCCTTTCCCCGCACCCCTGCGCTGCCAGGCTGCTGTGTCAGGAGAGGGCGCGGAGCCGCGTCCGGCGGGGAGCACGGGACGGGCACCGCGACCTGCCCGGCAGGGTCACACAGCGGCGGGAGTGACCCCTGCCCCCGGCAGCGCAGGCCTGGCACGTCCTGTGCTACACATGGGCTGAGGTGATGCATAATCTGTTAAACCCCGAAGGTTTGCTTCGCTGACATCACCTCCAGAGAGAGGTCCTGGTGCAGAGGAGCCCTCTTGGGTTCACTGCCAGAAGATGACTGTGCAAAGCTGCTTGCAGGCGAGGAGAAGATGAAGCAAGTAATTGGGTCAAAATGATAATTGCCATAAATGTATGGAAGGTGCCGAAGCTTCTTTTTACAGATCCCATTTTACTGTGTGCCTTGGGCCACCCTGAGCTAGAGGGTTGCTCAGAGCCCCTTCTAGAGGAGCCCGGGTGCCAGAGGTAGTTGTGGTAGTGATTCAGGAGATGGCACTTTTCCCACGGTGCTGTTTCAGCATTTATACTTTCAGGCACTGGTCCAGCAGGAATTCTTGGCCTTTCTTTGGCATTGCGTGATTATCCTAAGAATATTTCAGGTTTCAGTGTTAGCACTTTGGGGGTCCATTATTACTGACAGATTTAGGTAAAAATGAAATACTGGAGCATTTCTTGCAGACCTGACTAAAAGTCTGTGTGTCAAACGATGTGCAGGTTTGCAATTTGCCCTCTTACAGTTACATTTAAGTCTTTGGTAGTAAAATAAAATTAAATCTCCAGTACTCAAATGCCCTTCTAAGCTCAGAGTGAGATGCAGGATTCAGTTGCTTCATCACTGATTTTTACAGTTCTTTAACCACAACATTTTTCTTCATTGTTTCTACATCGATGGTGTTATGGGCAGCTAATGAGCAGTTTCATGGATTGGTCCTTGCATTGGTCACTTTGCAGGAGAAATGAGAAGATTTATATCTCTTGCCCTCCTGGGAGCTAATAACTCACACTGATAGCCCACATTATACTTTAATTTGCACCTTAAAGGAAAGTTCTTCTTAAAAGAAAACAGTTCTACCTAAAGAAGTTTGAAGCTGCTGACCATGTTTGCTGTCTGTTAATGTTTGATTCCATTCTGTAACTCTTGTGGTACCATAAATATATGTATATGAGAAGTGTGGAAATTAACACTACATATGTATATGTATCAGACATAGGATTGTGTCTGCATGCCTTCATTCTGATTCAGAGGATTTCTTCCAGTTGCATGAGTATTATAAATTGTGCTGGGACACACTGCTTCCTATTTATAGATGTGTCAGTCTCACTTTCCAGTAAAGGGATCTGTAGTCATGCTTTGTCTTTACAGGACTAAGAGAAAAATGTAGTTTCTGTAATACAGCATTTCCCCTGAGTAGTGGCAGGTGGATTCACAAAGAGATTTTGTGTATGATTGCATAGGCAGTGTTCAGTGAGGGGCCAGAGACCAGGTCCTTCAGGCTGAGTTTCTCTGTCCCTCCTTAGCCCAGGGAATCTTAATTTCTCTTCTCAAAAGTGAAATAACTTTCTTAGGAGAGAACAAGCCTAGCAGATACTTGGCATGCAGGCTGTCAGGAAGGGAAGGGTTGTTCCCAGTTCTCTCAGGGATGTGAGGAAGGAGGGTTTGGACCCAAGTGTCCCCCACCTTTTGGGTGTTACCACACGTCCTCACACATCTTGGGCATCCTCCCACCATCAGCTCTGTGCTGAGTGCTCGCTGCAGTTGTTCCATGTCTGCAGAGTGTTGGGCCACCTGGAGAGATGTGAGTGGGGAAAGCAAAAATGGAACTGACAGACCTCATTTCTTTAAAACATATTAGTGTGTATTTCTGGGAGGAACTGGGTGCCTGATCACAGAAAACACTGGTATCAGTCAGATGTCACATACTCAGGGTTTTGCTCACAGCCCAGCCTGTGGTTAAGGTACTGGCTTTTTGCTGTGAAGGTCTTCTGCATTTCTACAAAATCACTTCAGATAGGAATCTGAAATACTGAGGCATAAATTTTCAAATACATATGTATGGTACAAAGACCCTGGGATATGCTGGTGCATAAAGAAATTATTTATTATTTAAAGAAACAAAGAAAATGCCAGCTCAGTAGTGGGAGGGGCACTTTTTTGGTAGCAGAGAGTCTGTAAGTGAGAAATATGGAATTATATTTCTAGGTAGAATGGCAGAAACACTGTAAGCCTGAATGGATGTTAATAACAGTTGTATCCAGACTGTTTAGCCTCTCTGAAAGGTTTCTTAGATACCTGTGTGTATATTAGTGTGATATTTGAGAAGCCTATATGCTGAAATATACTGAGCTGCCTAAATTGTGTGGTGGCTTGAGTATTTGAAAAAAATGCTGTTGTTCTAGATGTAACATGGATGCTGGGCTCCTTCTTTCCCAGCTGCTGGGTTCCCAGCTCCTCCTGGATACTGCTTGTTTCTCTTTCTCTTCCTCCATAGGAGGTCCAGCAAAGAAACAAGCTGTCCTCAAGGAGTAAGGACAATGAGGGAGAGTTCCTGAACACAGATCTTGTTTCTTTGTCTGATCATCTTTGTTGCTAAAACTTTCCTTGGTCACTTTGTGAGAGAGGTCTTGTTTTTTTTTATGCCTATCTTGCCCAGTACTGGCTGATTAACATAACATTGTTGCAGTGGCATCCCGAATAATTTGTAAATCCTTTTGTTTGATTTCGGCAGGGGAAAACTATTGTTGCTTTAGCTGAGAGATCATTTTTTATTCAGAGGTCTGAACCAGGCACGACACTGACTCCAGCACTGGATTGAACATAATGAACTTTTGTTCCAGTCCTCAGTTAATATCAGAGTCTTATTTTCATTGGAGTTGGTGTAGTTACGAAGAAAAATCTGCTGTTCTGCTGCTTCTGGAGGACTCCAGGAAAGGCTGAGCAATGTTCTGGAGCTCTCATTTAGCAGTACAGTCTGGAGTGGCAGGTCAGGAGACAAGACTGCAGCTTGTCAGGGAGATGAAATCAAAGTCAGGGTATTCCCAGACTGGAATATCCAAGACAGTGACCCTGTAGGGCCAGTTGTGGCTGGAAAACAGCTGCTACCTGTGTGTTACTGTTACACAGTGTAAAAAAGATACACTTTATGCAAGTGCAAAAGGCTGTCTTTCCCTCCTTAGGGCACTAGTTTAGGGCTTTCTTAATAACTGCAGCTTTCACAGAAGTTATAGCAGTTTACCTATTGAGACATTTGCTCATCTCTAGAATTTTGTGGCCTTTGGTCAAGATTGTTGAGTGTCAGGGACCTGTTCATGCAAACACATACATTCCTTCAAAATACAGACTAAACAGATTATCACTGAAAGGAACCAAGTTAACTTGAACAATACTCTAGGCTGCATGTGGTATGTGACACAGATGAAATTATTCATATGACATTCCTGTTTTCTTTCAGGTTGTGCCAAGGAATAAGCCAAGAAAAAGCTTTGTTTTATCCTAGCATGGCAAATGAAGAAGATGATCCAATTATACAAGAGGTAAAAGTTCATTGTGGCAACAGGGATTGTACATGAGAATTTTTTATTATTTTTATTACTACAATTCCCAGTGTTCCTGCATTGCTGAAACAATGTGTCATCAACATCAGTGATTGTCTTATAACCAATGGCTGAGGCTGTACAAAGAATTATGTTGTGTGGGCCAAGTGCATGGCTCATGGTATCTATTTTGTCAGAATAGTCTTGTCCATGCTGGCAGATGCAGCTCAGGTTTTTTCACATTTTGTGATCTGTCCGTGGCAGAAGAAAGGGTGGGGAATCTGCTTCTACCATTGTGTGCTTCCAGAGAACTCCACTGCATGTCTCTGGGAGCTGAAAAAATTGGAATTTCTTTGATGAGTTAATACCTGTTAAACATGAATCTACGGTGTTCATGCCTTCTGCTGGAGTAAGGAGTTGTGTTCTGAGTCTGGATTTCTTTAAAGGACTGCTTTGTCCCAAGAAGTAGCCACAGAGTCATGTCACTTGATGTGTGAGTTTACACACCAAAAGCGCGAGGAAGGGCAAATCCATAGAAGGTGAAAAGCCATGAGAAAAGGAGTGGCAATTGGCAGGAGTGTATCTGAAATGGCAGCTTCCATATGTCTTATTCATTAAACATCTGTGCATTTTCAGTTCTGATGAAATGCAAGTATTGAACCAGACTGAGGATGTGGGTGTCTCTTGTATAATTTAGAAATATTTTATGCCAAAATACCAGTAAGGAACTTACCTTTCAGTTGTGCTGCCAAACTGAGAACTTCCTTCTCTCTGTAATTGTGATAACAGATTTGCTTCAGATCCTTGGAGGAAAAAAATTCCTCTTTCACATTTGTTTGCCAAGTTTCCTTGGAGAGGAAAAACACAGCTAGAGCCACTGTCTGCTGCCTCTTTGTAGTGGGATTTTTAGGTTTGGTTTTTAAAAAGGCCAACTGCAGAATTTCACGTCAAAGTCAGCTGAGAGGAAACTTTTGACAGAAGAGTCACGAATCTATTTCATATTAGAGTTCATAATGAAAAGCTAATGTCAGTATTTGAGCTCTGAGGGTTATATTTTTATTACAGTTGGCATCTGATGAAAGTTATTTGTTTTGCTTTTTAGATTGACGTGTTCCTGGCCAGAAGTCTACTGGAGAAGCTCTATCTGTTTCAGGTATTTCAGTTAACTTTTATGCAATGATAATTTGTTTAAAATAAATGCAGAGCTTAACTTAATGCTTCAGTCTGCCAAGGTCATGGATATAGAGAACCTGTTTGGGTCTCAGTTTGGGGGCAGGAGTGAGGCTGGTTGGTGATGGGGTCTGTGGGTGTGCTGGAGCCCTGGCAGCTTTAGCAGGATGCTGCTGGGGCTGGGAGATATCACTGGGGTACCACACTGTCCTCTCAGCATTCCCAGAGGTCAGAAGAGAGACCCATGTGGCTAAACCTGGGTCTGCTCTCCTGATGTGGCCTGTACTTTCTAAGCTTACATTTACTTGTATAAACCCACAGATACTTTACTTCTAATAACTCTACAGAGAATTAATGCTGAGGGATAAGGTTTTCTTTTTCTACTGGACTAATATGTTCCACATTATTGTGGAGTGTGAGGGGCAGGAAGGGGATTGTGAAGTAACAAAAGCAGAGGGCTGGAGGAAAACAACAGACTTTCTAGGTCATGCTCCCAAATCCCCTGATGACTCACAAATCAGTCAATTAATGTTTTTTCTTGGTGTCTTGTCTCTGGAATCTGGCAAGTGAAACTGCATGTCAGGGGACAGGGGAAATTGAGTTCATTTCTGTGAAATTCTTTCATCTTTAAAAGAAGAGAGGTGTATGAAATGATCTGTTTTCCAGTATCCCATTCGCCCAGCTTCCATGACCTATGATGATGTTACACATTTGTCAGCGAAGATAAAACCAAAGCAGCAAAAGGTTGGTCATCATTTGAGTCCAGTCTGTAAAAGTTTTTTTTATGATGTGCAGAATGTACTTAAGAAAAGCACATTGTGTTGTTGAGCTGTTCTAACCATGCAGCTACTTGCAGGACTAGATCTTTGTGCTTGAAGCTATGAAGAGTCTTTTACTGTGTCTGTAAGGTAGAGTTTAGAATAAAAGTTTATAAATCATGGTGGGAAAGCCACTATTTTAACAGAAAACAGAATCACTCAGGGAAATGTAGTTACTAATGCTAATTCAGTCTGTGGATGCTTGTGTGAAAAGAGCTTGAATGAACAGGTCTGTACAGTATTCAGGGAAGGGTTGAAGAAGGATTGAGCCTTGGAGCCATCCTCTGTCTTTCAGTGTCAGTGCAAGTCTTGATTTCTCCCTTGCCTGGCAGTGAATCATGAGGAGTCCTTTTGAAATCACTGGGGCAGTACAGGTAAAGTATAGCCAAAGCCACAATCATTGCACTTGCTTGCAAATGTATCCCAGAACTCTGGCTATTATTTCAGAATATCTTATTTTAAAACTCTAGCAGTAGATGTCTGTGTTACTAGAATTTGGTTCTGGGAAATGGGAAAGGGAAACTGCTTTGGTGAACTTTGGAGTTAGAATGCATGTTGTGTTCATGAAGTCTTTTATTAAATTCAGCAAACATTTGCACTGTAAGCCGTGTGCAAACCTTTGCAAATATGCTGTCTCATCCAGGGACTTGAAACTAGTTCAGTTTATGAATAACATAAAGGGAAAGAAAAAATAAGATGGTAGCTGTGATACACAAATTTATAAGGGCTTTGACATACCCTGAAGAAGAATATGTGCTGTATTGTCATAGTATATAAACAGAAATATTATGCAGGAGGATGCTTATTTTTGGACATTTGTCTGAAATTTAAAGTTGAAGTAGGGGGGAATAGTTCTTATAACTAAAGATTTGGAGCTTGTTACAGTGCTGACAGGTGAAAGTCAGGAGTAACTGAAGTCAGTGCTGAGTGCTGCAGTCTCAAATTAGCAGAATTGAGGCCTTTGCCTCTGGAGAGGACAGAGTTAATTTGTATTCTTGGTAGCCAAACTAGAAGGAAATCCATTTTATGAGAGAATGGTTCCTTGGTGATGGGGAGGCTTGAAGGAGGTTGCTTGTGCACCTGATCTGTACTGATAAGTAAATTAGACTGATAGTGTCATGGAAGGAATCCAGCAAAGTGAATGTGTATTTCAGGGCTGCCTAAAGAACTCTGCTTTTTCTGATCCCATTCATGTACATGGGAGTTTATGTACCTCCAGCTTGTTGTTTAAATGACCTCACTGTACCAAACCCATCTACCTGCTGTTCAGCTCTGTGTGAGATTTGCCCTGTGGATTTGAATGATGCTGCTTATGTACTTAAATTTGCTGTAAACCTGTGGAAATGTTTGAAAGTGTGGGGTTGGATTTTAATTGATGTGTTTGGGGCTGTGCCATGGTAATTAGGTGTCTTTCCCTGATATTCTTTAGGTTGAACTCGAAATGGCCATTGATACTTTGAATCCTAACTATTGTCGCAGCAAGGGAGAGCAGATCGCTCTCAACGTGGATGGCACATGTACAGATGAAACAAGCACCTATTCCTCGTAGGTCTCCTCTTTGCCTTCCTTTCCTTTTTGGGGTGAGCACAGATACCTGTGTGTCCACCAGTGGCTGTACAGTTACAGGAGCTGTTTTGGACACTGTTCTGTAGCAAGTATTCTTGAGAGTAACCTACATTTTTTGGGGTGCATCATGAATTCAGATTTGCAGACAGAAGTGATGGATATTTGTCTGGTGCAGTTGTTGAGAGTCCATTTTGAGAATGGGTGCTTTCAGACTTTTGGCACCTGCAAGCCACATTACCTGTGGAATGCCATCTCACTGCCCTCCTCTGTCTGCAGGAAGCTGATGGACAAGCAAACTTTCTGCTCTTCCCAAGCTGCCAGTAATGTTTCCCGCTATGCAGCTGCTGTTTATAAAAAAGGTAAGTTTATTTTGTTTAACCCTCCCATCAGTGAAACATACTCATTTCAGTGTTAAGATAAGACCTATTTGATCTTTTTTTGGCCTAGATTTTAATTGACTGATGGGTCTTTAAAGAAAGGAAAATTTTCCCTTATCAGTGTCACAAGGGTCCTTGAGTAGGTCTAGCAAAACTGTAAATATCATGTAAGAACACCCTGGGTTTGTAGATGCCTCCAGAATCTTAACAGTTCATGGTGGCCTGAAATAATATACACTTGTAGCATGAAATTATCATTATTATTTATATTGCTTTCTTAATCTAATTTTGTCTGTCTCTTTTTCCTGTTCAGCACTTTTTGTTCCTCTCTTGACTGCCCAGGCCATCACAGAGTTTTGGTCTGGTGGTCATTTGAGATGACAATATGTAGATTGTTTTCAGTGATGAGTATTTTACTAGGGGTCTTCTGGACTATGGGTCAGGCCTGTGCCAGAACATGGCTCTCTACAAGATCTGGTTTCAACAGAAAAGGCAAAATAACNTTACTAGGGGTCTTCTGGACTATGGGCCAGGCCTGTGCCAGAATGTGGCTCTCTTTCAACAGAAAAGGCAAAACAAAAGAAACAGATCTTGGTCTTTCATATTCCCTTGAAATCCTGAGCACTGGATGAATTTTTCACTTCAATCCCTTTTTACGTTTTGCTGCATTAAATATTTATGCTCAATTGAAGCTGTGGCTTTACAGAGACAGGGAGATAATGAAAAGCTGTGTCCTTGTGCAGTGGAAAAGATCAATTTTAACCAACATTAATTCTCTTTTTCAGGTGAACTTCACTTGACTCCACTACATGGAATTCTTCAGCTGAGGCCAAGCTTCACCTACTTGGACAAGGCTGATGCAAAACACCGAGAAAGAGAAGCTGCTAATGAAGGTAAATTCTCCACAGTGTGTTTTCATAGGGGAAATAAGATACAAGTTCTCTCTATAATGTAGCTGGTAAGAGTCATTCTGTTCTGAAGGTGTTTATTCTAACAACACAGTCATTATTAGGCCATTTCTTAGATTGTTTCACTGATTTTGGTTTTTTTTTTTTACCTAAATGCTTTTATGGGCACAGCATGGGGGATTGGCAGAGGGATGGGAGGTGCTGGGTAGTGACAAAGGGTAGTGGTGGGGACTGTGTCCCCACTGCCACTGGGAAGGCCATGGCAACAGGGTGTCCTATCACAGGAACAGTGTGGTGCTGTCATTCATGGCACAGTTTGGCAGGCTGGGATTGAACCCATGCATGTGGAGTTCTCAGTGGTCTTTCTTCCTTCATGGGCCCCCAGACCAGCTTTGGCTCTTTCACTGCAGTGGTATGTTTATTTCTGTGTTTTCTGGCAGGTGGTGATTCATCCCAGGATGAAGCTGAAGATGATGTTAAGCAAATTACTGTATGTCCACATTTTCCTTTTTATGCTGGTTCAGGCAACAGTTCACAAGAAAGCTTGACAGTTCAGTGTGAAATGAAAGGACAGGAAACCTCAGCTAGTCCTGCTGACCCTGGGCTTGGGTGGGGAGGCCAGGTGGACTCGCCCTTGTTGCTCAGGCATAAAGATGGCACTGAGAATCACAAGGGTTGATTCACTGGAGCTAGGGCCCCTAGCTTGATACTGGGACACCAAATGCAGATGGTTTTTTTCCAAGGGTTTTAGGGTGTTTTTAATGATGGCCAAATCTTCTAGGTCCGATTCTCCCGCCCTGAGACCGAACAAGCTCGGCAGCGACGTGTTCAGTCCTATGAGTTCCTGCAGAAGAGACAAGCAGAAGAGCACTGGGTTCACCTGCATTATTATGGCTTGAAGGTAGGTGTGTGCTGGCTCCTGAGGAGGCTGCCTGGGCCTGAAGGCTGAGCCAAGTCCAGAACTTTTTAAAATCTGGGCCCATGGGAATCAGGGAATCATCAAAAGAATGAAGAGGAGGTCTGTAGGCTGGGAGAGACCCTGACGTGCTCTATATCTTTTCTGCTGGAAAATGCTTTGGGGTCTCCACACTTCAAATCTGAGAGATGGACAAATATAAAGGTGGGGGGTCTGAGTGTAAGAATCACTTGGGTCTTGGATTATAAACTGGACTTTGTGAAAGACTTGGGAGATCCATTAAGTCAGGTGTGAGAAGTCCTCTTTGGCTGACTTGTGCATGTCTGTCAGGAGGTTTCAAAGGCACAGCGAGGGAAATGTTCCCACATCACATAAACATCATACAAGGAAGTGAAAGCAGAACATCAGGTAGCAGGGTGGAATACTTGAGTGGTAGAATAATGACAGGATGGTCATAGTTTGGAATGAGAAGTCCTCAGCTCCCTGGCATTTTGTGTATTTTCAGTATGTGATAGTGACTCTTGTTTTTTCCCCATTTCCAGGATAGCCGTTCTGAACACGAGCGCCAGTATTTATTTAGTCAAGGCCATGGCCTTGCTGAAAACACAGAATTAATTAAATCTCCCAGGTAATGGTTCAGTGGTTTCCTACAAAAATGGCATTAATTAGTTGGGATTGTTTTCAGAGTAATAAGCAGGTATATTCTTTAAAAATCTGCACTTTGAAAATCCTATTCATGATAAACATTGAATTGTTTAAAAAAAACACAGAAACAAACTAGCTTTCATCTTACTGAGGTTGCTTTCTTTGTTTCCCTATACCCTTGAGATTAAAACCTCTTGTTTTTATTCAGGGTTGTAGCTTCTTGTACGTTATCACAGCCCTACATTATTTGGACTGTGAATACTGCAAAGGAAAATTAAAACAAAAGCTTCTCCTGGATAATATAAATTAATACTCTGAAGCCAATAACTTCCATTGTTAGCAAATCTTATAAAACTTCCCTTTGTTATTTGTGGGGACAACTGAAACTACTTGAAAGGTGTTTGTGTCTGTTTCTTGGTGACTGCAGCTCTACAGGAGCCTTCCATAATGCAGTCAGTGTTTCCCTGTCACCTGGGACAGCCATGGCCCAAGTAATAGTGAAATGGCAGATCCTGGCTCTGGTAATGGTGTTGGCATGTTTTTCTTGTAAATCAGTAAATCAGTGATAGGTGTTCTGAAGAGTCTTTTGGGTCTGATCCTTTCTCACAGACACTGGTAATTGAATGGGTGGGACAGAAATTTTGCTTTTTGCTGGCCTCATTTTCTCTGTCTGTGGGGTTTTGCATGACCCTGCTGATGGCTGTCAGAGCACATGTGTTTAATATATTTCCTTGTGCAGATCCTCTGTTTTGATACCTCTGCTGTACAAAAAGAGCTGAGATTCTGGCTCACATTTACTTAATATTCTCACTTTGGGCAGATGAATGTCAGTAGCTGTTACTAGTTCTGAGGAGATGGGAATGGAAGCTCTTTTCAGGCTGATGTTTGTTTTGTAGATTCACACAAGCAGGTTTACTCTAAGTGAGAAATGACTGTACTTAAACCTGGCAAGTCTCAAGCATTTTGAAGAATATGTTTCCTTTTCTTCTAGTGAATATTTAATGATGCTGATGCCTCCAAGTGTAGAGGAAGAGAAGTAAGTGTTTGTACATTTGTACATAATGTTCAAAGTCCACATTGGCTGGAATCTCCTTTTCATGGGCTGCAAATCTCTTTATCTGCAGTGAGAAACCAATGGCTCCAAGCAATGTGCTTTCAATGGCCCAGCTGAGGACTTTACCCCTTGCTGATCAGATCAAGATCCTGATGAAGAATGGTTTGTAGCTTTTGTAATACATTTGCACTTCACTTTGTGACTCCTACTTGCCTTAGATAAGGTGTCTTCCCTCTTCCCCAGTATTACCAGTTCTGTCACCCCATCAGACAGACTGTCTGGCTCTCTGATTCTCTGAAGAATCTAAATCCCAAGCCATTCCCTAAAATGAGCAGTGACAGCTGATCTGACTGTTGATACACTTGCCATCAATGTACTCTTAGAAAAATTTCTAATTTGATGATAGCTTTCTGGATACACATTCAGCAAGTATTTCCTGGAATGTGGGGGTCTGAGCATGTACAGCCTGCACTTTGGCGTTTTCTGGGAAGTTTTTAATGATACACACTTCATGAGTGTCACCTAGGAATTTTCTCTCTTCAGGATTACTCTCTAATGAGAGCAAATCCTGAGGATTTTGCCTCAGGAGCATCCTCCCTTGTCAGGTATCTCTGCTTACAGATATTGCCAAACATACAGTTGTTTTTTTTATTATTATTATTTTATTAATACATTAATTTGTGACCAGTTCAGCCAAACAACTCTGCTGTAGCACTAGCAGATACTCTCAGAATAGGTGATGCCTACAGCTCAGAGGGGTAAAACTAAGGCTTTATTTCTTTCCCCAAGATAAATCTTTGCCGGTGCACACCCTGAATCCCCGTTCCTGGGTGTGTGGGTGGTGTTTGTGACTCTGTGTTTGCCTTGCAGTGAAGGTGATGCCGTTCGCCAACCTGCTGGGTCTGCTGGGCTCGGGCACCGACCCCACGGCCGTGCTGCGCTGCGTGCAGCAGGTGGCGCTGCTGGTCCAGGGAAACTGGGTGGTGAAGAGGTAAGGCCCGGCTTTGTCCCCGGCACCGCCCGGCACCGCCCCGGGACCGCCCCGGCACCGCCCCGGCACCGCCCGGGGACCG
>WBNO01012414.1:137578-168253 GCA_013400575.1 Peucedramus taeniatus | reverse complement strand
CCGGGACCGCCCCGGCACTGCCCGGCACTGCCCGGTACTGCCCGGTACCGCCCCGGCACCGCCCGGCACCGCCCCGGCACCGCTCCGGGACCGCCCCGGGACTGCCCCGGAACCGCGGGCTTTGTGTCCCCGCCCTCGTGGCCCAAAACACCCGCGCTCGCAGCTCTGCAAACCTTTGGTTTCACGTTGTCTGCGTCTCAGTGCAGTCAGCTAGTCTGTATCCAAAGGGTTGCTGTGAAATGATAATGCCTTAGTACCGGTCCTAAGTGGGATTATGGCTGAGCAGTGATGTAATCTGTGTTTGTATCTGAGTTATGGCAGGTTTTTGATGTCTGCACTCATATTCTTTTGTGAGAGAGCTGTTCTGAGTTCTTCCAGAGATTAGTGTCAAATAGAGGCTCAGAAAATTAAACCAATGTCAGCTCTAGTGTCTCTTAGCAAAATCCAGTCCTGTAAGGATCTCTGTGCAGTCCTGTTGCTGTTCATCAGTGGATGCTGCTCTTGTCAGCTGAAAACTACCCTCAATAAGTCAAGCATGGGGGTACTGAGTGTACCACATGAATTGGAGTCTGTACCATCTTCCTGTTTATTAGGATTAGAGCATCCTATTGGGAATTGAAGTCTAAAATGCAGTGTGATTTTTTTTTTTGCCTGGATGGAGCCCTGCATGCAGAGATTTACAATCTCTGGAATAGCTGTGTTAAGATGAATGGCATCAGCTGCCAGTCCAAGTATGCCAGCAGGATGTTTCAGCTATTGTGGTACAGGCCTGTATTAGCAATGTGACCAGCTTTTGCAGCAACCCTGCTGTCCCTCCAGCTGTGACAGTAGGAAGCTGGGAGCAAGTTAAAAGACAGTATATTAGCATTCAGATTGTTCTTAGGTTATAACTGATTCTTTGCTAGTAGTCTTAGGAGGATGTGTGGATCTGTAGTGGATGGGGTGTTTGGGCACAGAGCAGCACTCATCAGAGCTTTGAACAGAGTGGGGACCCATTTCTTTGGCCTGGGTAGGATCAAGATCATGAACCTGAGTTGCTGTGGGGCTTTGGAGAGCCTGGTAACACATGTCATCAGCTTGCCCTGCAAGCAGACAAGGACACAGACACAGAGTAATGTTGGTCTTGGGGCTGTTGATTCAAGTATGACATTTTATAATATTGTTCTGTTAAACCCTTGATTGCTGGGAAGGAAATAAAAAACTCTCTTGCCCATACATCAGCATTTTGGCTGAATGCTGCCTTCAAGGCTGCATACCAGGTTAGCCTAAGCACTTCTTAGGATCATTCTGGTCTTGTTTACATGGATCCATGGGAGGGAAGGCTTTGCAAGAACAAAGCAGAGCTTGTAGCTGTGTTGCACACACCTGCTTGCCACAAGGCTGTGCTTTGCTGGTCTAAGCCTTTCTGCACTAGTGTAATTGCAGTGGTGTAATTACACCAATGTTAATGCCTTTAATGAAAACCACGCTTTGGATAAAGGTATAATTTAACTGCAGAACAGGGAGGGCATGTTTGTTATGTTAGTCTTCACTAATGCCTTTTTTCTGGAGTACCTAGTAACTAATTTCTCTTCCTTTTTAATTAACAGTGATGTTCTCTACCCGAAAGATACTTCTAGTCCCCATAGTGGAGTTCCTGCAGAAGTGCTCTGTAGAGGGAGAGATTTTGTTGTAAGTATAAAAGTGTTTGTTGCTTCTAAAGGAAAACACAGGTGAAGCTTGCCTGGGAGGCCACAGCATTGCAAAACTCTTCTGCTCTGCTGCAGTGAGGTGTTTCCTCCAAGGAAGTTGTGTGTGCTTTAATCCTGAAGGTGTTGTTACAAGTCTGCTGTGGGAGTGTTGGTGTAGGCTGACACTGTGTCTGCCTGGCAGGTTCAGATCATCTGTCATTAGCAGCATTCATCCCTTTCTAATACATGCTGTAGAGCACTATCACATTGCCCCCACAGTGTGGGGCTTGCAGAACAGCCAGGACTGGATAATGAAGTGCTTGTTTTTCCAGCTCTATTTCCATGGGCTCAGGACTGAGGGCTCAGGAGGGCAGTGTGGTTAAGCCCTGTGCTCCCTGAGCATGCACTGTTGATCTTTAAAAAGGACTTTATTCCCTAGGGCTGCTAATCAGTGAAAGGACTTTGTTCCCAGGCACCTTTTGTGAGCAGTAGCTGCACATGGAAGTTGAAATGAATATGGGTCTTGTAAATACACACATAACCACAGCAAAAAGGAACAACCTTTGCATTGTGTTTATTTTCACTAACCATGGAAAGAATTAAGTTCCTAAGTGGTTCCTAAGTTCATAATCAGTTTATGGCTTCCGCCCCACCAGAGCAAATCTGATGAGTGCACAGCTCTCATTTGTTTCAGTTAGACCTGAGTGTTTTTGCAGTTTGTTCATGAGGTTTAGCTCTGAACAGGAGAATGCTGTGCAGGAGACTTTAAGGGTATTACAGTACTACAGTAAGATCAAACTGATGGTGATTGAAACTGACTTTTCCTTGTCTCTTGATGTCTGCCCAAGACACTGCCATATGGAGACCTGGATTCAGGTGTGACCCAGTGACATAAGTGTTTAGGACACAGCAGATCAGGTGACATGTCATGTGTAAAGTTCAGGGACCAGAGTTATTATGCTCAGTAAAGTAAGGGATACTGGCTTAATTTAGGGTGAAAAGATACATTATTTTCATTTGAATTATGTCAAGTATACCTTCCATGAGAAATGGATCTGTGTTGATCTCAAAGGCAAATAAGAAAAAGTTTAAATTTTAGAAAATAGAAATGTTCAATATTTCTGGCTTTCAGACAAAGAGAAATGTGTGGTTTTAAGACTCAGAAATAGTATGTAATGCTGTGTTGCATCTGTGGAGAAAATGTATTCTAGCTTAAAAAGTGAACTTTATTTCCCTGGCTATATTTGTGTAAAGTTATTAACAAGTTCAAAAAACATTTATGGACTTCCTGTGCTTTAAAACAGAAATGCCCTGTGCCCTGAAGTGAGTGGATTGAGTTTGTGTTTGTGGGCAGAGAGAAGCTGAATGGGAGAGAAGGAGGCATGGATGACGTTGTAGGCCAGGAAGAAATTGTCAGTAATGAGATTTTGGATTCTTAACAACATTATTAATACACACAGACTAAAAGAGGCTGTAGCTTATTTAAATGGAGACAGGAAGAAATGAAAGGTCATGTTCAGTGTTCTGCCCAAGTCCTGTCAGCCTGCCCTCAGCAGCTGCCTCAGGATTTGGACCTCAGGAGCTGCTGTGCAGAGCACCTGGCTGTCCCCTCCCTGGGGACAAGTGTGTGAGTGGCAGGACATCTTGGCATAACTGTGACTGTGATGGAGGTGCAGGAAGGGAAGAGGCACTTTGTAGGAGCTCTGTGCTGCTGAAGGGCAGCAGTCATCAGCCTCCACAGGCCCCTATGTAAGAGTGCATGAAGAGTGTCTCTAGGCTGTTGATGAGGTATGTGAGAAGTGACTTCTGGGGTCACAGCATCACTGCAGTGGTTTTCTTGGTTTGTTTTTGGGTTTTTTTGTTTTGAAACTAAATGGAGTTTGAGTTCAAGAGATTCCTCATAGCTTTTGTAGTCATTGGTTTGCCAAGGCACACCATGGACTCTCAAAGCTTTTGGTCCTGTGTTCATGGCCTTTTGAGGACAGATTTTTCCTCTAGCTGGCTGAGAATCACTTACTTCTACATTCTTGAAAGGAATGGGGTTTCTATTTTTGTGGTAACATAGTTGAACAGGGTCATTGCTACAACTTCAGTAAAGCTACTGCTACATGCAGTTATTAGGTTTTCCTCTTTTGTTCCCTTCCTAGATGTGGAAGTTCACACAGGACCGCTGGGTTGTGAGAAAGGAGGTAGCAGCAGTTACAAAAGTGAGTAGATTCCTTTTCTTCCTAAATCCAAAGGTGGTGATAAGTTGGCCAAACGTTGCTGGGCATTGTGTGGGTGTAGATGGTGAGTGCTGCTGCAAGCCTTTCCTCTCACAGTGCCTGCTTTGCTCTCCATTTGGAACAGGTATAGATAATATTCTTTCTAGAGAAAAGCATTCTGAGCAGCTCCCACAAGTTTCCACAACTCCAAGATTGGCCTTGTAACTGAGCCACTGGAATGCATCATGTCCTCTCCTGTGTTTCAGTGGAAAGCTGGGCACAGTTTGAATTGAGCTGACTGAAGGTGCTTACACAGCCCACAGTAGCTGCTCTGCTTTGGGTATCTTAAAGCAACTCAGGCACCTGAACATTCTGTTAAAAGTGGCAAATGAATGAGAAACATTAAGTCAAAAGGACAAAACCCAAATTCTTTAAATGCACTAAAATGATAAAGCACAAGTCAGTTTATACACAGACCATCTATTTTTGGAATGTAAGAACCAGTGCTGCATAAAAGCTGGGCATGTGTAGGTGCAGCATGTCTGGCCTGCAGCTCTAAAATAAGATTAACATTGTAGAATATGCTTCTCTTCCCCATAGAGCCTTTTCATCTCAGTTTGGAAACTCCCTTTTCTTTGCAAAACATGCCACAAGCTATTTGACTCTGGGGTGATTAATCACCACGGCTCTCTGAAGTCCTGGGCTTTTAACAGTGTGTGAAAGTGTTGGTGCTGCAGAGCAGGATGAGTTTCTCTGACTTAGCTGGGTGTGTGCCCATGGAGGTGCTCCATACACACCAAATCAGCCCAGCTCTCCTGTCTCATGCTCAATGCTCACTGCTGCATCTGTCCTGTGTAAACTGACTTCCATGGTATTTATGCTTTTTCTTTTTCTTTCAGCTTTGCCCAGAAGATGTGAAAGACTTCCTAGAGCACATGTCTGTGGCAAGAATAAACAAAGGTTGGGAGTTCATGCTCCCTTACGATGAAGATTTTGTTAAGAAGCATCCAGATATAGTTCAGAGGCAGCAGATGCTGTGGATGGGCATTCAGGCCAAGTAAATAGTTTACTGTATCTTGGGGAATAAGCTAAAAGCAATGAACTGTTTAGTACAAGGGTTCTGTAGACACTGATAGATAATCTGGTCTGTGTTGCCTCCAAGTTTCTCCCTCACAGAGCCCAGGCAGTGGTGTGGTGGGAGGTGTTACTGCATCACTCAAATCATTCCTGGTTCTTGGCTCCCTGGAGAGATGGAATGTTCTAGCTAATGACTGCATGCAGACATTACATCTGAAACTGTCCTGGAATATTGTGTCTTTGTCTTTCAGATTAGAAAAGGTCTATAATCTCTTAAAGGAGCACTTGACACCAAAGAAACAAGAGGCACAATCAGGTAAATGGAATTCTGCTTGGATCATGTTGAAGCACTTGCATGTATTCATCTGCCCATCCATATTCCTGAGTGATGTTTTGGAGTTCCTCTCTGGTTTTGCATGTGGTGGAGACTGGTTTTGTTTAATGTATTTTCTTTCTTACTATTTCCTCTGGAATATTTAAGACAGATCTTGGTCTGTACTAATATCACTGAAGTTGGGGTGACAGCAGCTCCTGTGGCATCCTTGTAGCAGAGCCAGGAGGAGTCTGTGACCCTGGGGACCTTCTGTTTGACACTGTAAAATCAGCTGGTTCTCTTACCCACTTGCTCATTTAAGGCAGCTTGTGGGGTGTAACCAGCTCGTGAAGAGAATACAGACACAGCCAGTGCACAAATAATTCTCACCTCTCAATTTAATGTTAATGCAGCTTAATGTGAATGAGGTGATTTTTTACTTCCCTGATTTGCACTAGGCTCTCTGGTGTCATTGAGGGCCAAGCAGTTACTGGGGAATGTAATGGCAGGAGACTGTAAGGAGGTGTGAAGCTGTCTCTTTTTGACATCCTTCTCCACTATGGATGCCAGTAGAGCATTAAAGAAGCTGCTCCAAAATCCTAAAATATTGTGAAAACTTGAGATTCCAGAGTTTTAACTGGACATTTGGCTCAGTGCCAGACACTGGAGCAATTGAGGAGTGTAAGCAGAACTGACAAAGGAGCATATGAATCCATTTCAATGCCCTGTGTCTGGTCTGTTCAGAAGGATTTGGTGTTGGGTTATTTGGAGAGGATTAGTGAGCCTAACAGCAGAGAAGGTAACAGCATGTGTGCTGGGCATGCCTTTGCCTCAAACACTGCACTCCTTGCTTTGGCAAGGACTGGGTTCCTCTGCTGCCAGCACACCCCTTCCTTTCACCTTTGGATGGCTGGGTGTGTAGAGGGGAAGTGCAGGATTCCATGGGAAAGAACTCCTTCCTGTCCCTTTCTCCCTATTACTGGGTAAGGACACTAAGCAGAGGGTCTCAGCCTCTCTGTGCACCTCATGCTGCAGGGGGGTTCAGGTTCACTGTTAACCCTTCCACACTCCTCCTGTACCTGGTGCCATCCTGGTGCTGCCTCTGGCAGGGGCTGCACCAGGCCCACCAGCCACTAGAGAATCTAAAAGACAAAAAGAAGAGTTGTTGGACAAAGAAGTATTTGGGTCACAAACAGAGATGTGTAAGCAGTCTGTACCCTGGTTTCCTGAATTGTGGAAAAGGCCCTGGTGATTAAACAAACACACTTTGCTTCAGATTCATTAACTATAACACCCTTCCCAAGCATTTGGCTTTAGAAGAACACACACTGCCCTCAAAAAACCAGCACCCCCCCCCAGTGTAAAATCTAATCAACAGACTGGGTTTATGCTGTAGATTTCATAAGCATATTATATTTCCTGGTTTTATTTCACTATGAGCCCTGCTGGGATTTATGGTACCTTTTGTTTCTTATCAGCTCATCCATTGCTGGTTTCTGGGGAGCAAAGGGTCAACATGGCTAAAGCAAAAGTCAAGCAGAACTATGGGCAGCTGGAGAAGGAGTTCCAGAAGCAGAAGGCAGAGATGAAATCAAACGACAGCTCGGCCAAGATGGATGTTCCCAATATCCGCATTAAAGAGGAGCCTGTGAGTGTGGAGGAGCCCATGGATACCTCAGCCCACGAGGGCCTGAACAATGGGCTGGTCAATGGCCTGCACCCAGCCCAGGGCTCCATGGACCCTGTGAATGGCCACCTGCCCGGGGGCTGCATCGACAGGGTCACCCAGGAACTGAAGGCCTTTGTGTCATCCACATTTAAGAAACAATTTGTACTCACCCTGAGTGAGCTTAAACGGTTATTTAACCTTCACTTAGCCAGTCTGCCTCCAGGACATACCTTGTTCAGTGGCATTTCAGACAAAATGTTACAGGACATGGTGTTGGACACTGGCTGCAAACAGATTTTGGTGCCTGTAAGTATGGTTTTCTCTTGGTGTGCTTTGGGGAAGGGATGGGGGCAGGTGGAGGGGGGCAGTTAAACATCTGAGATGTGAAATATTTGTGTCCTGTGCTGATGGACCAGAAGGACAGATGTGCTCAGAGTACCTGTCCAATACTGGACGTGTTGAAACTGCTGGAATTCTTTCTGGGGTCCTGCTTTGGCAGGCTCTGCACTCTGCCCTGTTGTCCTTGGGGCTCTGTTTCCACATCCAAGGTGTTGGGCCACAGTGATTTGCTGTCCCAACTTGCTCCTGTTAACATGATTTAAGGCAGTCCCAGATTCCCATCAGCTCTCCTGGAATTGCACAAGCTCCTTCCCTTGGGTACAGGGACCCAGCTGGGAGAGGAAAGGTGACATTGCCTGGGAGCAGCAGGGCACACCCAGCAGAGCCTGTGGGAAGCGACAAAGCCCATCTGCAGCAGATTTCCTTGGCCTCTCTGTTTCCTCCTAGGCTGTGCAGAGGTGTGTGTTTCTTTGTCTGTATGGAAACAACGTGTGTGATGGTGTGAGACAGAGCAGGGCTGGCAGACAGTGCATTGCTTAGGAGAGCAAAGGGAATCTGGCATCATGGGAAAGAGCCTAAAAGGAAATTAATTTTACAAGACATCTGGCACTGCTGATTGGGTTACAACCAGAAGGAGCTTGGGAGCAGCTGCTTTCAGGGAGAGAGGAGAAGGAACATGTGAACTGCTCAAAAGAGCAGGAAGCAGGAGGGCTGGGAGAGCCTGGAGCATGGGAGCTGCTGGGGGGCAGCAGGAACGTGTTCAGTCGTGTGCAAAGTACATGTTGTGGCACCTGGGAACCAAGTAACAGCCTGGAAATGTCACCAGGGAGAGCACCAATTGTGGTGCTTTCTGCTTCCTCTCCTGGCAGTTTCCAAGTCCTGGGGTGGTGCTTGCCTGGAACTGTCTCAGTGCTGGCCAGGCTCTCCCCTGCACCTGGTGTAATGTGTGCCTCTGCCATGCTGATGGTAAACAGCTGAGGTCATTCCTGCTCTGTTACTTGGGACTGGGCATTGTTTGCTTTGGAAATTTGGGGATTTTGAAAATCCACATGAGAAGTGAAAGTGAGATCATTTCTCTTTTCAAAAAGCAAAATAAAATCCTGCTGAAGAGAGGTGGCCAGGAGCTTCCTTCTGTGTGGAAAACCCTGTAACAGGAGACCTGCAGAGGTGCAGAAGTGGTCCCTGGAATGTCTCTTCTGGAGACTGTTGCAAATTTTAGTTCTGCTGACTCAGAATTTACTGCAGGACTTGAGCTCTTGTGTACGAGCCTGTACTGCTGTCAGCAATGTAAATCATTGCCCCTGAGCCTCCCCTGATGCTCTGTGCCAATGGCAAAGGGTTGGGTTTACTCTTTACATGGGCTCAGACACTTTGGTGTTTCTTGATTGTTCCCCTGGACAATTTTGTCAGAACCCAGCAAGGGCGGCTGAGCTCAAGGAAAGCCTGGAGGGTTGTTCAGCATGGGATTTCATAGTTACTCACTGGTTTTCTGTAATTGGAAGTGCTTTGGTGATAAAAATCAATGATCTGAGGTAATTAAAATGATGTTCTTTGGCGGGTGAAGGCACTCTTGGCTTGACTGCTTACCTATTATAGAAAACATGTGGCTGAAAATGACAATTGAAACCTTACCAGGGGAATGCAGGATCTATTACAGAGCTGACCAGCAGCACCTGGGGTGTGAGATAAACAGTGTTTGTGGGGAGCCAGGAGAGGCCACTCCAGCTGCAGCTGAGGCCGTGGGGATGCCTGCAGGGTGCTGTGCTTGCTGTCCCTCAGGGAAAAGCACAGGTCAGGAAAGAGCAAATCCCGGGCTGGTGCTGCCATGGGAGAGGTGAGGAGAGGGAACAGACACAGAGGAGAGGAGAGGAGCCCTGGGCAGGCAGGACTCGATGCCTGTGCCCTGAGCTGAGCCACTCTCCCAGCCCATGGGAAGTGTTTGTGCAGGACTCTGGCTGCTGAGGCTCTACACCCATTTCCTGCAGACTGGGGGGTGGCTGGCTCCTGCCACAGCTCCCTTCCCATGGCCCGTGGAGTGGCAAGGTTCTGCCCAAAACTTGAGGGTATTTTTGAGGCCTCAGGAAATGATGTAACTGTTGTGTGTGTTCTGCCTGGCTGGGCTGACAGGAGGGGAGTGCAGCCCTGCACTCACAGAGAGCCCTGCAGGCTGGTGCCAGTGCCAGGCTCCCTGAGAGGTGAGATCAACAGTTTGCCTTTAGGATTTCTCCAGCTGATAAGTTTTTTTCTGGCACTCTCAGCCCCTTCCATCTGGCGTGGCTATAATGTGAGGCTGCCTGGCAGTGGCTCAGTGCTGAGTGAGACACTTCCCAGAGCCCAGGGCTCCTCCCTGAGAGGTTCCATTTGAACGTGGCAGCCCTGGGACCTGGGGCAGCCTGGAGTTCATCTCCCAAGAGCCCTGCACTTGCTCCACGAGCTCAGAGCAGGAAGGGGCACAGAGCAAATATTTTTCAAAGGATTTTAAGGTAGCAGAGAACTGTTAACCAAGGTGAGGCCGGGGAGATCAAGGTGACAGAAACCAGCAAAGGGACAGCAGATGGCAAGGCAGTGAAGCTGTTTGTGCTGTGTGTCTCTCTGAGGAATCCCTGATGGCATTTCCCACTCCCGTGGCCAGGCTGTGTGACAGGAGCTGTTGGCAGCCCTGCTTGCAGCAGTTTGCAGAGGAAGGCTGGCTGGGAGGAGGAGATTCTGTGCGTTTTTCTTCCCAAGTATTGTGTTTGTTTGGAAGCAGTTTCCTCACAGAATGGCTGGATAAACACAGCTGTGTTTCAGCCCTGTGGCTGAGACAGGAGGAGTTTGCACTCTGGGGCTGTGCTGGCTCACTTGTGGAGCCCAGCAGGTTGTGCCTGCTCCCAGTGCCCTGCTGCACTTTGCCATTCCTGCTGCAGCTGTTGTGTGGAGGGAAGCTGGAGTATTTGATTTTATCTCTGCTGAAAACCTACAAGAGAGATTATTCCTCAAAAGCAAGTGTCCTTATGGGAGGAGAATTATGTCAGGTGCTGTGAGCCTAGTCAACCTGAATCCTGTCTCTAAACCAAGTGTAAAACCTTGTTATATTCCAGCCATTTGGACTAACCTGAAAGTCAAAGCTGCTAATCCCACTAGGAGCTCCCACTGGACAAAACCCTTCCCCTTTGCAATAAGATCAGAGCAGAGCATGAAAGGAAATGCTGATCTTTTCACTCTGATGCACAAGTCTTGGCTGGTGAGGGAGGCTGGGAAGAAAGGTTTGGTTTGTACCAGCAGCCAGGACTGAGGGATGCTGGAACAATTGGGACTGGCTTGTTAGCTTTTCATAGATGATTGATTTAGGTCATCTGGGTGGTTAGCAAGGAATAAATCATTAGTGACAGACAGGAAGAGACATGTCAGGAGTGAAGGCATATTCCAGCAGTGCTCATTAGTCACTGCTCCAAGGGGAAATGTTAAGGCAAATGGATGGTATTTTATTTTTTTAGGGGGAGAGGCAGTTGTGCTCCTTCCCATCTGCAGGGGTGTGAGGCTTCTGCCTCAGAAAAAATGAATGTGTTTCTCTAGCTTGGCACATGGGGGAAAACAAAACACACAAAACCACTGTCACTTTTGGAGCCTGAGATGAGAAAATATCTGGTTCACTGTCTGTCAGTGTTCAGTCTTCTGGAGTCCTGTAGTCTGCCCCAAAACAGAGATGGCAATACAGCAAAAGCACCTGCTTGTCAGTAATGCTGACTGGGGACTAGTGAAGCAGGTAACTGCAGGAGGGAGCTGAATCTGTAAAATGTGACACTGTAAAAGTAAAAACCACCAGAAGGACCCTGCAATGCTCTTGGTGCTTTCAGCTGTTCTGGATGGTCTGGAAGCAAACACTGCTGACAGGAAAAATCTACAGATATCTTGCCATGGGATACCATCAAGGTCCAAGCCCTGGGATTATTCTGGTACATGGTGGTCAACTCTCCACCAGTGGGAAACTGTCCCCCTGCACAGTTCATGGGATTCCATATGTCCAGCAGTTCCCTTGAAAGCCCAGCTGTGGTTGGTGTGTGACAGATGTGGCACCTGTGCCCTGTGCAGGTTGTCCCACCCTGACCAGAGCCTTCAGTCAAACCTGGGCACGTTGAGACACACCTCAGGGTGCCATGGGGCTCATCCCATTCCCTGGGTCACAGGTGTGACACAGAGCATGTTTCTGCTCTCTCAGTGAGGCTGTGGGAAGGTGCTGAGCAGGCACAGGGCTGCCAGAGCCAAGGCACCCCTTCCAGTGTGGGGTGGGACAGCAGTTGGTTTGTTTCAGCAGTTATTATTCCATGGCAGCCAGGGTTTTGATTCAGTAATGGGTGTCCAGGGATACAGTATCATGGAATCATTAAGCAGAACTCATTAAATAGCTGGTTATTTTTAACAGCCTCTTGTTCTCAGTTTCCTCCACAGACTGCTGCCTCACCAGATGAACTAAAGGTCTATGCACTTTGGGAAGCTGGTGACACTTATGATCAGGTAAAGATAAAATAAGTGACATTCCCCACTATCTTTTTATTGAGTGTTTGGCATTGTTTGCATCCATGTTTCTGGAACTGGTACTGCAGATAGTTTTCCCCTTTCTCTATTGGTTTTTTCAACACCAACCTGTTTCCAGCTGAAAGGAAGCTCCTAACATGTTGGCAATCATGTCAGTAACCATCTCAGGGGCTGTTTCTGAACCTGTGAGAAGAAATGATTCTCCAGTGCAGGCCTGAGACCAGGATTCAGTCCAAGGTTTTTTTTTTCTTTTGATGGTAATGCAACATTAACCAGAGATTAACAGGTGCATCTGTTGTATCTGTTTATACTTAAGATTGCAGCATATGTGAGCATCTGCTGAGTTCTGACTGCTGTCAGAGTGGAGGAGGTGGAAGGGCAGGTGCCTAATGACCTGTGGATGGGCAGGGCAATTCCTAGCTCCATGAACTGAGTACATTTTTATGGGAAAGAGGCAAGAACTACCCAGCCTCTTGCCTGAAGTGAACTCTCATGCAATCATTTGGGAGGAATACATTGCAATGCCTTCTTCAGTGTGTTTTTGTACCTTTGGGGGTGCCCCAGGTCACAGAGCAGGTGCAGATGTGGCCACAGGGTCTGGAGGGACCCTTGGAGGGTAAGGCACTGCTGGAGAGCAGGAAGATATGGGATGGTTTCAGGATTATGAAGCAAGAATCCTCTGATGCAGTTCAGGGAATGTTTTGTACAGACTAAGGCATGTGCAGTTTTGATAGAAAGATAGGATAGTTGTTCTCTGTGTACTTACAATGCATTTTCTTTTAAAGCATCGCCAAGTTTTGCTTGAAATCTTCTCAAAAAACTACCGAGTGCGCAGGAATGTCATCCAGAACCAGCTGAGTCAGGAGTGTGGGGAGGATCTCAACAAGCAGGAGGTGGATAGAGTGTTAAAGGTAAGCTTCTGTTCACTTTGGGTTTGATCCAATTAATACATGAGTTGTAATGCTTGATTTGTACAAGGATTCTATTTTACCTTGAACTGACAAATGATAGGGGTGATAGAACAGTTGTTGGAATATGGACAAAGCCTGTGTTTTAGCTTGTTTTCTTAAAAATGCACTTGTCTCACTCTATCTTCTTTCCCTCCAAGGAGCAATGGCTCACACATTATCTTGTATTATTGCAACAAATCTCTGTCATCTTGGAGCAGCAGAGAATAGAGTGTAGTAAATGTGATACTTGAGTTCTTTTTAAATAAAGCAGAATTAAAACATTAAGGAGGTAGGAGGGCTCTGCCCAGTGCTCTGAGTTAGCAACTGACTGCTGCTGGTTAGTGCTGAAGAGCACAAGTGCCACATATTCAGAAGGAAGTGGATTTTATTTTCTAGCAGGATGTGCAGCTTTGCACAGAGCAAAACCCTGGCCAAAACCAGCAGGCAGAGTAGTAGTTAACACATCTCATTGTAAATGTTTATTTAAATCCTTTCATCTTTCTTTGAAGATGCACCATTTACTTGCTCAAGAAGTTTAAGGTATAAAGTACAGACCACACAGGCCATGACTTTAAAAGAGATGGCCAAGCAGAAAGTTGCCAACTAATGTAATACTTTAATCATTGTGGCTGGGCCTTTGCTCACTGTCACCCACTTCAATAAGACAAGTGCTTAAGTACTTTATTACATTGTGATCTGCAAATGAATAATAGCATCTTTGAAGAACTACAGATCTGTTGCTGTGATAATAAGCAAACTAGTCTTGCTTGAAAGAACCTGGTCATCTTAGCAGTAAAAGAAGCTCAGATATTTCTGCCTGCTAGACAGTATTTCCTTTGGCTCCCTGTGCTGGGGATTTGTCAGCAACTACCTGAGCTCCAGTATCAGCTCTCCTGGAACATCTAGACAATGTACTGGCATTAGTTTTTCATGATGCTGATAACCTATTTCTAGAAAAAATACTTGCCCCTAAGTCATCAGGCAGTTTTAATGTAAGTCAATAAGTCAGCAGGTGACCAGCCTTGTGTTGTGGCAGGCTTTATTGCCTTGAATACATTTGTCACAGGAGTAGGGGAAATTACCTTTGTTTCTGAAATAAAATTTAGAAGTATGATTTAATGAAATGGGAAGATTCTCTGGCTTCTTTAAGCCACAAGAGATTGGATTCCACTTTGAGTGAAATTGGATTTGTTGACTCCTATTTCCCCATCTGCCTGTGCTCATTTTTATACACAGAGGAACAGACTGACAGGGTTTGTATCTTTGCATTTATAGATCAGTCTGCAAACCCTCTTTCTAACCTCTGGGTTTGTTTTTTTTATGGATGAGCCCCAAGACTTCAGAAACAAAGATATATTTAAGCTCCACAGCCTCAGTTCTGCAATGATACTTGAGCCTGTGTTGAATTACCTAAGAGGGAGGTTGGAGCAAAAGAAAGGGAAGCCATTAGCTCAGAACTCCAGAGACTTTGTGCTCACCTCATAGAAACAAGGAAATGAGCCCCAAGGCAACCCAACTCCTGTGCTCCTTTGCTGAGGTGCTGTAAGCATAGCACACGTGTGGTCACAGCAGGGCTGAGGGTTGACACTTCATTATCAGAGAAAGGGTTTCTTCAAAGGCTTCATATCCAATGATTGCCCTCACTCTCCTGCTCTGTCCCACTGCTCCCCTCAGCCTCTTCCCCTGAGCTTCAGCCCCTTTATCCCTCCATTGCCCTGCTCCTCCAGCCTTCACACATCCTTCCCTCCCTCAGCTGGCTTCTGCATGAGCACCAGGTTCTTCCTCAGGAGCCACTGCTGTTCCTCGCTGCCTTGGCATCATTTGTCCCTTTGTGGCTCTCAGCCTTCCCCCCCTCGTGTGTCCCCTTCATTGAAGCCATCTCTCCTCCAGAGTGGGGATACCCTGGGTTCATCCTGTGCACTGGAGAAGGGCTTGTTACTGATCATGTTTATTGTCCCAGAGCCAGCCAGTTGTTCCCAAGACTTTATGGACTTTAGAATCATAGAATCTTCAGGGTTAGAAGAGACCTTTGAGATCATCCAGTCCAACAATCAATGCAGCAATACCACTGTAACCACGAAACACCACCCAGCACCAGATGCACCCATCCAGGGACGGTGCCTGCAGCAGCACGGCAGCCCTTCCCAGGGCCTGAGCAGCCTAACAGAGCCTTTCCCTGTCTCCCCAGGACTGCTGCGTGAGCTACGGTGGGATGTGGTATCTTAAGGGGACGGTGCAGTCCTGACAGCGGTGGCAGAGGTGTCGGGTGATCTCGGGGACGCAGAGGAACCCGCAGCGGGTGGCACAGCCGGAGCAATGCCGTGGCCTCGGCAGCCAGGGCGGGATCTGAGCTGCCCTGGGGACGTGGGCATTGCGGGCAGCCACTGACATCCCAACACTCAGAGTTTGCATGGCCTCCGAGGCGCGGGAGCCGCCGGGAAGGCACCGTGGGACCCTGTCTGCAGCTTGATTAATCTGGGATTTCTAATGTATTGCAATTCTCCTTCTGTTTCGTTATGAAAAAATAAAACCATATAGTGACACAGACATGATGGAAAATCATGGTCTAAAACTTTATTTTGTAAGTAATGCCAATAAATTAAATTTGTTTACAAACATCCCAGTTTTTGTTAAATCCCTGGATGCTCATACTTTAGTGTGAGCATTGTCATAGCCCTTGCAGCCCTCTTCAGAGAGAGCAGGTAGTCATGTTCATGGGAATGTCAGGCCTGGGAGGGGGGAACAAAATCACTGTCTGTGAACTCTGTACTTCATAAACCATTGTTCTCACCTGTTGTCTGTGAAATGAGTTATTTGGAGAAGTACCTACATCTGAGACATGGGGAACAACTACTGGATTTCTTCTACTGCTGTGGGGTTGGTTTGAGGGACTGTGTGCATTACTGTATGTGACAGAGCAAGGTAAGTAACCGAGGGCACTCTCTGGAAGGCATCCAGCTGTAGTTACCACACGGCAACCATGTAAAACCTCTATTTTGTGTAATTTTTAAATAAAATTTTATCTCAAAGTTCAATTCTAGCCTGCCTTGTATTTGTCCAAGAAGAAACAGAAGCTGCACCTGCTCCTTTTGCATCCTGAAGGCTTGGGGAGGAAGGACACAGGCAGAGAGCAAAGTGCAGTGCAGTTCCTGAGCTCCCTGGGCTGCCCAGCAGCAGGGACAGGGACCCAGCCCTGGTGGCTTGTCCTGAACTGGCCTTACCTGCAGTACCAGCAGGAGGACCTGCTGTGGGCACTGCACAGCACGGTCACTGCTGCTCCTGTTCTCTGCTGCAGCTTCCATCACATGAGAAGCTCAAGGGGATTCTATTGATTTCATCTACTTATGCTCAGAAAAGGCTGAGTTGAGTTGTTGACCAAAATAAGAAGATTAAGGTAGTTAATCCAGATAAGATTGGCTAAGAATATTGTCCCCATACTTACGGCATTTCACATTTTGGTGGAAAATGGCTATTTTTGAACTGCTAAAACTCTACCTTATTTAATAGGTTAGTGTAGTTTATTAACTGCATCAATAAAACTGGGATGTGTTTTATGTTCAGGCAGCCTCAGCTGGCACTGGCCCAGTGGCTGTGGCTGGAAAGCTCTCTGGGAAAGCCACACTCCAGGAGAAGCTCTAAGAAGAGCCCAGCCTGGAGGGATTTATTGCACAGCCTGCATAGGTAAGTGCTGCAGGACAGCTAGAGCTTGGCAATGGCACAGGCTGCCAAGAGGGGAGTACAGTACAGAAGAATCAAGAAGTTCTGAGGAAATATTTTTGGTATTTTTAAAGCATAAAAATTGTTTCTAAGTGCTCTAAATTAGCCAAAAGTAATAAACCACTGAAGATCACCTATTTAACCAAAAATCTGGAATTGCTTTTACATGTCCTGCCCAGCAGGTGTGGGTTGCCCCTGTCCCTGAAGTGGTAAGAAACACTGGTAGTGAACCACTTTGTGTCTTTCTCAGGTTACTGCTTTCCAGTCTCTGAATTGGGGTGAGATGGGTGCAGGTGGCAGGGACACAGTGACAGGACAGTAACCTCATGGCAGAGCAGCTTTTCTGCTTTCCCTGCCCTCGCCTTTTTTTTGAACAGCACTGACAAAAACCACAACAATGAGGAAAAACTACTTACTGGATTTCTGTCCTAGACAGGCCTGTTCTTTTCTACGTAGCATAACTTTTCTAAAATACAAATTTCATGGGAACTCCATCTGAGTTCTGTAGGAAAGATGGCAAGACTAGATAATGCAGGTGCCATCTGCACCAAGTTCAGTTTTACTTGATTAGCACAGATGGATATAATTACTACTTACACATGTAGCTTGACTGGATTATTTATTTGCTTAGAAAAATATTCAAAAGATTCAGATTCCCATTTTTAAATAATTTTCAGACTGCAATACATGTTTTAGAGAAACTCCCACAACATGAAGTGTTAATACTGCACCTGAAGGACAAACTGAACAGAGAACAGCATAAGGCAGCAGAGCTGCAGCAGCAGCAGCTGGACTAAAGCTGAGAAACTGTCAACATTCTGGGTCAAGGGTTTGGTACCTTGCAGAAACTCAGCAGGAAGCAGCTTCCTAAGAACTGCTGGCCACTTTAAGCTATGAAACCCTTTGCAAGGAGAAGGATGTCACCTTTCCTTGTGCCTTTTTTCCTTCCTCCTAATTTTTCTATGTTCCAAAGAATAGCCTCCATGTTCATTGTTTTTCAGAAATTTAGTATTGTATGAATTACTTTTAGGGAGTGGAAAAGAAGGAGAACAAGACTCTGGTCCCGTTTTCAGTAGGATATGTGCTGGCAGTGTTGTGTCCATCCTCCCATCCCCCCAGGCAGCATGGAATAGGTCAAGAGAGGCCAACACTGGAAGCAACAGACAAAACAATGTAAGGTTTTACCTGGCCTGTCTCCTCAAGCACTTGGAGTTTGTGGTATGCAACATTAAAAGCTACTCCACTATGTCAATGCTACTTCTAAGTTAAATAGCTAAATAACAACTCTCTAACTCACCAAATACACATAAAAATGTACTTTGCAGACATTCCACCAGAGAACCGTAGGTCCCAAGTAACACATAGAGTCAATTCACAGTATCTTGCCTTAAGACAAAGTGCCCTACAAAGAAAACCGTATCTAAAAAGCCACACAAACTTTACATCAAATCCTTTCTTAGTAGAAAGACATTTATACTAATCTGTGGGAGAGCTTAGTGATTGTGAAAACTTGGTACTGGCTTAAAGCAAGCACAGCTTTCCACCACCCTGTTGGAGCAAGATCAGCTGGACTGCTCCCCTCCTGGAGCTGAGGAGATGCCGCCCCTGGGACTGTCGGGGCTTTGCTTTTGTTCATTTTCTACATCAGAGTAGTCACAGGGCTAGAGCATCCCTGTGAACCAAAGGAAAGCTTTAGTCTGGTTCTTGTGAGAGGTTCAGAGGTCTTAGCTCTGTTATTTCTGAAGTGGACTAAGGAAACAAGTGTCAGTCACTGCTCTGGCCAGAGATGAAATATAATATGAAGTAGTATAGCATAAAGCTATGATGTTTGTTTGTTTTACAACCACTGGTTTGTGTGACAGTGCTAAACATTAAATCTACTGCTACACAGGAACAGGAAACCTAGCTGATAACTAACTAGCTCGTTAACTACAGGGCTACCAGCCTATCCAAAACATTCATTTTGAGTGCCCAAGAAACACATCAGTTTAAGGGGTCTTCTGACATTCATATGAAGTGTGTTCTTGACTAACAGATAAGGTTATGGCTGAGAGGAGAGAGTCTTGTACTTTGCTCTGTGTTCATCTATTTCTTCTTTTGTTTTTCTGATACAGCTAAAAATCTCCTTGAATAGTGCTTTATATTCAGGGGGAGCATTTGTGGAAGAGTCACTTAGCTCAGCAATTGTGAATTCTTGATTGCTAGCTGAAAGATCATACTGGGTGTTCCCCACATTTAGGTCTTTGGAATACTGCTTCAGTGTTTGTACAGCCTTGTGTTTCAAAGAATCTTCATCCATTTGACACTTCTTCAAAAGTTCCTCATACTTCACTTTCAGAGCATTGTACTGAGCATCAACTTCATTGAGTACAGAGATCCCTCGCTGCTTCACAGCTTCAGCTCTCCTAATACACGTTTCTTCATGGCCCCTGAGAATGTCTGCCCCGGCAGCGCTGCTCAGGAGGCTTTCGCTGCTGCTCCGTTTTAGTGCCTTCTTCTCCAGCTCCGATACTGTCAGAAGTCCATCATCTGCCAGGCTCTGACCAAGCTCCCTGTCTAGAGATTCCTTGAATGAAATGAAAAAGGATTCTGGCACCAATTTCTCTGCATGATGGAGCGTGTTTTCAGACTGAAGTATCTGTCGCATTTCAGCTACTTCTGCTTCCAGCTCCTCCGCACGAGCCCGATACAAGTCTGTATCAACCAGCCTCCGCTCCAGCTCACAGTTTTCTTTCACCATGAGACTGTATTCCTCTTCCATGGTTACCCTCTTCTCTTTCTCTACGTTCAGCTGGGCTTGCAGAACTGTCACTGCCTTCTTTAACTTCTCATTTTCTTCTTCTAGAGGACTTAGCTGACTATCCATCGAAGTGATCTTTTCTGCAAAGACGTGATCATAAACAAAATACCTGCAGAAACAAAATAAGGTTTATCAAACATAGGAAGTACAGCTGACCACACCTAAAGTTTTCCTGTCCTGGGTAACTAATGACATATTTAAACTGTGTGCTAACACACTTCAGAGCACTAACAGGGGCCATTGCACTAACCAATCAGTCGATTTAGTAATCAGAACAGGGTTTGTAAGGACTTACATGCCATCGAACCAAGCTCACAGCTTAGGCAGAATGGCAGCTTGTTAATAGTTTCATGATACAGACAAGCTGATTGAATAATGTAAGTTTAAATTATAATTTAAGTTTAAATACACATTGCCTCCCTGTGCCATGCAGTACTTTCTGACACTATTTTTTTTCTACACCACTCTACTCTTGTAACTTTTTTGTCTTCTGATGTATAAACAAGCTTCATAATTGACAAAGCAATGCTGGAGGCTGGCATTTTCACAAGCCTTTGGCAGCTTGAAGGATCCAGTTATCTTTTGAACTGTCAATACATAACTTCTGCTTGGATTTATGATTTATTCTAGAGTATTACCTCCAGGTAGACACAAGAGCCTGTTCTGTCTGTGGAGGTGCTTTCTTTACAAACTTGCCCTCTAGGCTTGCAGTTAGTCTGAGCTTTTACCAGGGGATTGTCCCAATGGCCCCACTAATGCAGTTCAGCTGGGTCAAATGGCTCTACATTTAGAAGGCAGCCCAGCACCCCAGGCACCATTTTCCCAGCTTAGGCATCATTTTAACCAGCTTAAGCTCGAAAAAGTTAAGGAAATACCCATGGAAATCCAAGGAAAGAGTAAATTATAGGAAATATTTTGCATTTAGTGAGTTTGTTTTTCAGATTATCTGTGTGTTTGCTTTTATCTGACTGAAAACACTGGGGTGCAAATTGTTGTAAGCTTTCTAGCTACCATTTGGTATTGCTGGCTCTGGGGACATTGTGGAGCACCAATACTGGTGTGGTCTAGAAGCAGGCCAGAAGTAATGACAGTACCACACAGAAGAGATACTTTGCTAGTTGTGAACATCAGATAATTTTTTTCCAGCTTGTCTAGTATCTGTGCTCATGTCTTAGGTTTTAAAGTTTTGCTTTAAATAGTTTCAGTGTTCTTTACTATGTAAGGTAAAAAGTCTTACTGGCGGAGGTCATACAGCTCCTTCAAACATGAGAAACTGTGCATTGATCTTGGCTGCTCAGATCTCTCCTGGCTCATCCGGCCTCGTCCAGGCTTTTTCAGTTCTTCCACTTGTCGCTGCAGGTCATCTATGTGTGTTTGTAGACTTTCAATAGTCTCTGTCAAGCTAAAAGGTGAAAAGACCTTTAAATAAAGCTAACCTTTCCATTTGCCAGTATTGTAGAACACCACTAGGCAAAGACAGACACCCAGTAACTACACAAATACACCTGGACCGTTCTTATTGATATTAACAGCTGGGGGGAGGGAATCCATAAAAGTCTGTTACCTTATTATCTTTTGTTGTGAAGCTCTACTCTCTGCAACCAGTTTTTGATTAGTGTCTTCCAGTTCTCTTGCTGTCACATCCAGCTGTTCATAGACTTTTGCGTGCTGGTCATTCATCTGCCGCAAGAGCTCCACTTGCTTTGTGAGGTACTGCAAGACAGTTCTGCTGTTACTGCTTTACTCTTGAAACACAAGCTACAGCTCCTACGCTGCATTTTTGCTCCCATTCAGAGAGAAACTCTGAGTTTTCCAAATGTAAATTCCTGTGTTTGCTTTGGCAAGCTGAAGAGACACTATCAGTCACTCACTAGCTGTTTGCCTTTGTCATGGAGGTCACCCCAGGCTCATGAAGCAGCCCTTACTTGGACTAGCTGGGTTAGATGGTGCCAGCTGTCTTTATCTGTGCCCACGCCTTCTGCATGGGGCTGTGCTGCAGTCAGCACTGATAGAGCCTTCAAGCTCCAACACAGCCCTTACCCGTCCACTGTGTTCTAAAGGTTGCAGTCTGCTCCAACAGAAATTTCTTATCTGTGTTGACCCAACAACTTTCTCAACATTAAAGCTGAAATACTGGGTAGCACCATCCCATCATATTTTCAGCTGACCCAAGTTCTTCCAGTCTGAAGCAGCATTGGTTCAGCACGGCAGAATTTAGGTTGTGGTCACTCTTAAGATAGTATGTGGATAATATGTGTCAGGAAGTTATTGAATTAAAATCTTTAATTACTCACAGGGAACTATTCCAGTTACTGTAACCCCAACAAAGGTCTCCTGGCCTTTTTTAAAAAATAAAGCCTCACATGAAGTATTCTCAAGTTAATCCTCTTGGGTTTTACAATTAACTACACAGACCATTTAGTTTCCTGAATAACGTCAGAAAGCTTGGAATTCTTAGTCTAAGCAGTTCACAATCACCTAAAGCTCTTTTAAAAAGTGTCTTATATTCTCCCACCCAGGACATGAGCATTTACATGAGACAGTTCTTTTCTGAGTCTAACCCCCTAAATCTGAAATATTTTGTTCTTATATAGAATTTGTATTTTACAATATATTCTGTATTGCTACATGTTACTTTCTTAAGACTAAGCTTCAAGTAGGAACATCCAGCAAACTCCTAGGCAGAATTACTTCTCTTTACATAGGTCTGTTATATCTCAAAACTTCTAATATTCTACTTAACCTTTCACCTCATTAAAAGATTGGTGGGTTTACATTTTAGGCAATTTAAGAACAGATAATAAGTTAATCTAGGACTAGTAACTGCTCCATACAGACTTCTAGAAGATCAACATGATAGCTGTTGGCTAGATCCTTTTGCAGCCTGTGCACACATGACAGAGGATTTACACAAAAATAGAACCTAGATTAGCAGTAGAATCTCAATGTGACCCATTTCAGATTAACTTTCCCTATTGGTTATAGCTGAAGGAAGGGGCTGGAGATCCTCAGACTTTCTTCTGCAATAGAAGTGTGGCTAAGCAGAGGAGCCAAGGCTTTGGTGCCTGAAGAGATGTTGCCACTTATTACAATGGGCTTTTGCAGACCTTGGAGATGATTGGAAGGGGTAAAGCACCACTTCCTCCACCTTACATCTCCAGTATCTTCAGGGCTGGTGTCCAGTTAGCCTTGTATGACCAGACCACCAAAGATGATGTAATAAATACTTCAGAAGTTCATGTTTAATCTATGTCTCCTACAACAGAGCACCTAACATGAAGCAGCACCTTGCCTTCTAGCACATGAAAATTGGAGTGTGTCAGAATTTCCAATGTCTGAGTGCTGAGAACAGATTCAGGCAGGAATAAAGTTGCTGTTTCTATGCAGCCTTTATTACATCTACAGTGATTAGTTAGTGGCACACATGTCAGCACAAAGGTCAGATAATGATCCAAAGCTGTAAAATGCTTAATGTGTTAGTATTTCAAAAATGAGATGTAATCTTAAGCACACCACAGCCTTTGACCCTACTCTTCCAGTACAGCCAAGGCAAAGCTGTATTTCTGAATGATTTCTCAGCCAGCTCTAGACTTTGCTACCCATAAGATTAATAGGAAAAGAGTCCCAAAGATTTACATGGATATACTACACTGAAAAAGCTGGTACAGAAATTCAGTGGAGTAGCTACAGGAACAGCTGAATGATCACATGTAGGTTACAGAGACAAGCACTTGAAAATTGGGAAAAATCAAGAACAGAGACTGAATATGCCATTTGTACATGTATCCTGTGCAACATGGTATCCTGTGATCCCACAAGAGCCAGAAATGCTGGTATGAAAATAATAGACTGAACTGCTTTATACCTCGCATAGGCAAATTTTATTCCCATTTGTTCCAGTGAATTCCTGTAACAATTCCTTGTGCCAGTAAGCTAATATATTCAGTTCCTCAATTGGAGGGTCTCTCTGGGTATTTGAACAAGGGGTTCATTTTCCCTTTTCTGCCAGAAATCCAGATGCAAGAGAAACTTCTTTGGAAGAAGAAAAGTTTTGTGCTGCTATTATACTTTTAATGGCACTGGGGAAAGAGAAAAGATTGAAACAGGAGATAGGACTGAGAAGACAGCATGTTACTACAGCAAATACAGACACAGCCTTTGGCTCAACAAGCTGGGCAAAGAAAACGTGTAGGCACTATTTATACATCAGAAGCATCAGAAAAACTTCTCCCACTCTCTCCCTCTCCTCTTGGAGGGTGCTAATAGGAAAATCCAATACACATCTACTCTCCTTGAAGGAGAGGAGGAAAGAGATTGAAGATGTATCAGATAAAGCCTTCAAAAAGCAGTATTGCCAAAGTCTTGGTAGAGCAAGACACTGAGAGAAAAAAATGAATCTGTCATGTCTGAGTTTGTCTGACCACACTTGTACTTGACCCTGCAACACACCAACTATGGATCACTGCTGGAAGGACATTGGTGACACTTCCTGGAGCTGCAGCTCTCTTATGTCCTCTATAAACAGTGAACCACCAGAACAGCTTAAGCAAATAAACTGGCTTAAACCAATAGGATATTGCATTCTTAACAGCACTAGACTCTTTCTGTAAATCAATGTAGCCAAACAATAATGTATTTTCCACATTTCCCGATAGTGGCAAAATACAGCTGCTGCTTATTAAGTAGCTGCACTCCATCAGCCAGGTTAGTTGCCTATCCCCAAGTTCTCGTGTGTTATTTCAAAAGGTATGTTGTAACTATGCTAAACACTTTCTTAAATATGGTTGCTCACACCTGTACCTTATGTACAGTATTTGTACATAAGTACACCTTGGAAGTGTTTGTCTTCTCTACAGTTTAAGAATTGATCTTTTTATAAAAACTATTCATGGTAATGAGGTATTTTCAGTCTCTGCAAAAGTAAATATATCTTCTAACGCTGTGGCAGTAACATAAATATCAGCCATTCCAACCACTGTATCTCAGAATGAGCAGGATAACAAAGATTACAGTTAGCACATAATAGAAGAAAGAGCCAATAGATGAGGTACAAAACAAAAGTAACTTCTAAAAACACACCCACAAATCAAACCTGCACTCAGAATTTGCTCACCTCTTACTAAAAATGCTGCATTTGTGTTGACTACTTTAAAGACACCGATAATTCTGTAATTATTAAGGTTAGGATTCTTTCAGTTACCTGTTGCCACTACAACAACGAGCATTTTCAGTGTGAAGTTGCAGCTGTACAAAATGCACATCTCTAATTGCAGTACTGCTAGCACAAAGGATCTCAGATTTTGTAAAAATCTGGTACATACCAGTCACAGCCTGTTCCCTGTGATTCACACCAGAACCAAATGGAAATGCTGACTACACTTTCAATATGTTGTCAGTCAGCGAAGTCCTGAATATTTAATAATTTAATTATTAGAGACCATGCACTGCCCTCTAATAGCTGAAAAAATCTCATTATGCTGACAAATGCTAGGTCTGCAAGAACACAGGCAATATTAAAAAAAAAAAAGAGAAATTGCCAAAAATAGCCAGGTTTTTCCACTCTGTTACCTAAAGATGACTGGTTTTGAAAGGATGGTTATGTTTTTGGGTTTTTTCCCTGGAAAATATGGAACAATATATCCACTATATCCTATATTTAGATACTACTTAAATGGGATTTTTTTTCTGTTTTTTTTTGTCATTTCAGGGTTTCTTTTACATGGAAATAGACTTTAGCTCCCTTTATCACAGATCAGTTAACTGGAAGTACATATCTTCAGATTTTACTTAAATCTCACTTCTGCACTTATCAGCATTTAAATTTAAATGCGGCAATCATTAATTCTCATGTAATATTTTAAATTATTAATGTATTTATCATCATATAATTTAATGTTATCTTACCTGGCAAGATAAGAAAAGTTTAGCAATAAAAATAACTGAAGTATCTTTTCTGTACAAAACCAAAAAATACCAGTCATTTGTCATTAAATAAACCAAATCCAATGTTTAGCGGCACAAAGCTTCTAGTAATCAGAGAAACAGTTCTAAGTATGAGCCACCTACAGTAATTCTCAAATTTTCAAAAGAGCAGAAGGGGTGAAAGATTATTCAGTATTTTCCATCAGATCTCAATAAATTCAGATCGTAACTTATACACTTTATGTTGCAGGTCTAGATGCTTTCACATGGGGATCCTTTAGATATCTTACCTCAATCTCCTGCAATTGCTCTTGATTTGTTGCATACATTTGCTGTAAGGATTCTTCTAGTTCAGTGTTACGGTCCAGTAGTGTCTTCCCAAGCTCAGCAGCAAGGTGAAGATCTAAACAAAGAAATCATGTTTGCATGTGAGAGAAACAATGAGGTAATCTAATTCTAAAGCCTGTTATCAAATACTTGAGGTATCTTCTTATTGCTGTTACAACTGCTTCAAGTTATCTCCAGTGCCCAACATGGAAGTTAGCTTATACCTAAGCATACATATGTGTGTGTGTGTGTATATGTATATATATATATATATATAAGCATTCATCTACCATCTCTAATGCAAGTCTAAGTCAGCCCTGAGACCCAGAGACACTCTTATGTCATGAAGCTTCCTCAGCTCCTCCGTGACCCTTCAGACACACCCAGCCATGTTCCCCTCCCACACCATGCCCAGCCTGCACCAGCTCTGCCCCAAGGTCTCTTGGGCTTCACCCTTTTTACAGCACTCAGAGGAATAAGCACAGCAGACCCTATCAATGTTCATCAGTCTAGACCCAGGCCAAAGCTGATGAACTCTTTATTGGCTTGACTGTTCCTCTCCATTACTTCTCTACCAGAGTTCAGGTCACTCAGGATCATAGTGCTAAATGAAGGTTTCAGATGCTTTTCATGGTGAAACAATAATATCAAAAGACATAAAACTGATGGAGACTTGCAGCTATTCTGCTTTTCAAGCTCATAAACCCAGGTGACAAGAACTGTTTCATGTGCTCCAAAACATCACTTTAAATGTCATTTGTTCTCAGACACTTAATCTCAATTTCACTTCAGTCATCTTCAATCACCTCCAGGGTGCAGTGACTGTAGCTGGTGCAAATTAAGAAATAAGTCATCTGAACACTCAGCTCCATTCTAGAGGGAAGCTTGATATTTGCTCAACAGCATCAGAAATGTTAGATATCCTGTATTATTATGCTGAAAGACAAGTGTAATTTAAAAGCTAACACAATGTGACAAAGTAATAAATCTTGGTATTAATGCTAAAATTGTAGTTACTCTGTGGAGGGTACTACATGTCAAGGATCCAACAAATTTCTAGAAAAATCTTATTTTCCACCTCCTTCCCATCACATGACCCATGACCTGCATGCATGCAATACAACTTAGTTCTCACATAGAACTTGTATCATTAATCAGAAAGGGAAGAAAAGTCAAGAAGAACTTTGAGTCACATCAAGAAGCCTTAAATGAATAAACAGAGATGTGTATTGCATCACCAGTAGTTCTAGCCAGAGAAGCAAACACATTAATTCCACTTTCATTTGATTGTGATGCCCTTTTTTCAACATGTTATGCTACCTCTTTCCTGCCCCCTCTCAGTTATCTTATCAGCTAGGAACTGTAACACATCCAATACTGCTCCAAGATTGTTTTGTGCTAACCTTCAGTTTGGCAGCCTGTCCAAAATGATTACTCCATCTCCACACATATGCCAAAGACCAAATTCAGACTTACAAGGACAAGTCAGTACAAACATTTGTCTATAAAGCTGTAGATGTCCAATTCTGGCAAAACAACAGCTGCACTATTCTTTACACATACTTTACAGGCACAATGAATTGTTTCCTACCTTAAGGTCAGATTCCTAGCAAAAATGCCATAAAATTATTTAAAAGAAATCCCACTGCGTGGGAGTCCTTCAGTTTCAAAAGATGTACAATTAGAAGGCACAAGGCATATTGGTCTATACTTAGGAGCTTATCCTCACATCTCTTTTTCACTGCAGCACTACTCATTACAAAGCAGGATTTTAAGTATTTGGATAAGGAAACCTTAAGGCATCCTGCTTAAATTTTTCCCATTTGCTAAACAGATTGCACATTGTTTACCCATGGACAGAATAACTCCCAGTTAAACACCAAGCTGTTTGTTCTATCTCGTTACAGAACACTGTAGTCTTCAAATTCAGTGAATTAATTACCCTATAGAAAATGGAGTCCTGCTTCACAAGTTCTTGTACTGCACAGATCTTTACTAGGAGCCACCATTTTTAAAACAATACTAGCATCACTCAAGACAAACACTAAATAGTCTATTCTTTTATTTTAATAGAGTAGAAAAAGAGCTTTAGAGAGGATTTAGGATTATGTTAAAGACATAATGCATAATGGAATTACTACCATTTCCCTTCCCAAAGTGAAAGTTCGTTTTCATGTTTAAATACTTTTAGGAGTTTATAGCTTCATTCTTAAATGCCTCCTCATCTACTAATCAAATAGCACATAGCACACAGTACTTGGAATACAAGGTGAATAATGGAATTCATGTCATACTTCACACTCATTCTGTTTGTTAGACTGGCAGAAGCACAAATGGGTTACTATGGGAGAAACACTTTTATAATTAAGGTAACTTGTTTCTGAGGGGGAAAATACAAGTGGAAGTGCTCAGGAATATACAATAAAACCTTAACTCTAGAGAAAGCAAATACTGGAATAATTTCATCTCTTCTAAAATTCAGATTTTTTTTGCATCCATTTTTCTACATTGTCAATTACCTGGAAGCCCTATAAAGAGCAAGTTTTACAAGAGAGATGTGTCATGTATGTTTTCCAGATACAAAATGGAAAGTATTAATTTACATTTCTCTGGAGAGAGTTATGATAGAACACTAGAAGCAAAACTGCATTTTCTGTTGTAAATTTATGTAAAGCAAAGCTAAATTCTGACAGACATGCCTTTCTCCTTTTCACCATAAAGATGGAAGCAGAAAGGTTTTTAATAATGCAAAATGCGTATGTGCAGATCTAAAGATCTTTGTTTTAGTAAATCTGATTAGCTGTACTGGTGTTTAACAGCTCCATCAGAAATCTCCAAAATAAGACTTCAAGGATGTCTTCTGTGATGCTGAACAGCCCTCACTTACTAGCATTTCACAATCTCTTCTGACTGCATTACCATCATCGAAACAAAGATAAAAACAGTACCAAAATCCTTCTCTTCTACTTTTTCATAACCCACCTAACAAAAGTGTTCAGAGAATTTTCAATCTAAAATTAGCCTATTCTTTAAACAGCAACAGGCACTAATTGTGCAAGATGTATAAGTAAGCCTAGTGTAAGTTTACTTAATTGTAAAATGATTTTTTTTCTACTTAGTTTCCTATTTCTTGTTCTGTATTCAGAATACCCTCTGTTCTGTAAAAGTGAGTAACAGCAAGATGCAAAAAGAGCAGTCCATATAAAAAAATTCTTTTTTAAAGGTCAGCATACTTCAGCAAAACATTGCAGAAGGATGGCTGTTCCCATCCTTACAAGAATTCCATGAGCACTTTATGCATGAGCAGTATGCCAGAAAATCCCATCTCCATTGTCAAGGCAGAAATCTTTGGTAAGTACGAAGACTGTCAAGGTTTTCCAAAACCCCTACCCTAATTTTAAGTTTCAAAGACTGACAAGGACTTTTAGCTTGTTTCAGGGTGCTTTCTAATGTTTTATAACCTAGGTTCTCATAACCACACTCATCAGTTTTTAAACATGCACTGATTGTTTGGGTTGTGAAGAGTTTCATGAGACCTTGATAAGCACTTACTACCCTGTTTACACACATCTGTGTGTCTTAGCCTTAGCAGCAGGAGGAGTAGTAGTAGTATCCTTCAGAGTCCAGAAATAAAGTACAGCACAACACTTAAAAAACATTCCTGTAAGGAATTTCTTCTTGGCATTTCAACTTGCCCATCACTTTATTTTCCTCCTTTTCCTTTTGGCAAGGCTGTTTGTAGCTTCCATTTAGGCTTGAAAAGAGAGAATCCCCAGAAAGATTGTGCCCACCTGTTGAGAGTACATTAACCAAACCCCCAAAAGGCACGAACCTCTAGAATAGAATACTGTTTCTTAAAAGCTGACAGCAGAGTCAACTGGTGATTATTTAACTCATTTTAATTAAAAGATGAAAGTAGAGAAACATCAAGAAGTCAGTTGTTATATATTGTGAAGTCTCTTTGTAGGTCTTCAACTCTACATAAACACTGGCATAGTAAAACATTACTGAAGCATGTCTTGAAATTTTTCACTCTCTTCCCCTTTGACAGCAAACTGTACTTTCAGGATCTTATTTCAACTTATTTGTTTGTATCCTAGAGCCAGGAAAACATCAATTTTGGGTGAAGAGTACCTAAATACAGCTTTCAGTTAGCTATTTTTATAGCATACAATTAGAGAGACCTGGCCCCGTCTCAATAAGAGTTTCTGCGGTCAGATACCTGATCTCAGTGTGAATGCTGCTTAGCTTTCTCTACGCTTCACAGTACAGCAGCACCCACCAATCCCAAGAATGAAAGTATTTAATATAAAAGCAAAATGCCTAAGACTGGAGCAGGTTTGCAGGAAGCCACTTCACAGCTCTGAGCTCGCATTTCAAAACAAACTCGGGATTAAGAACAAAAAGTAGAACTAAGTAACTTAAGTAAATACCAGTCATAAATGCCACTAAGCTCTTAAGGAAATTGCACATTCTTTCCGTATCATGCCTGTTAAAAGATTTTTAGTGCAATTATACTTATATTCCTGTGTCTCGGTTCTCATTCATGAAATTAAAAGCATTTGCCTCTTGCATGTAATGTAATGTTTTAAGACCTACTGATGGAATCACATACAGAAGCTATACATGTGTGTATCTGAGGCGTAGCGGAGTTACTTGATATTTTAGGAAGAAAACCTAAGGAGTTTCTAATAAGGAACCTGCAACTAATCGAGCATTGCTACGACTACAACTTCATCGACTGGGAGCCCTTACAAAGAGCTCAACAGGGCGCAATAGCGCATCCGACCCCGGTGCTTCCAGCACCGATCCTGAACGGGGCACCTGCATCTTCCGTGCAAGGTGCAACTTTTCGGAGAGCCGCTTCCCTCCCTCCGGGCGGAGAGGGACCCTGGCACCATTCAGCTCGGCTGCCGCACCTCCTTCCCTCAGACAAAGACGGCCGCAGTCGCAACCGCTGACAGCGATTCCGCGGCGGCGGGAAGCGCGGCCGTGCGGGGATCCCGGGCTCCGACGCTCCGAGCTCGGCACGACAGACGCGTCCGCGGNCCCTTCCCTCCCACGCCGCGCTCCCCGCTGCCGCCCCTGCCCTCACACACCCCGCGCCCGGCGGTTCCCCACAGCCCCTTGCCTCACCCGCCCCGCTCAACGCGGCCCCTTCCCTCACACACC
>WBNO01012414.1:115748-137452 GCA_013400575.1 Peucedramus taeniatus | reverse complement strand
CTTCCCCTCACAGGCGGCTGAGCCGGCGGCGCCCACCCCACGATGCCCCTTGCGCCGAGCGGGGCAGAGCGAGCCGGCAGCCGCTCCCCGCCTCAGCAGCCGCCTCCGGCCATTGCCGAGCGGTTCCGGACTTTGCCGAACCTCTCCCCCTTCTGGCCGGGCTGCGCCGGCGGCAACGTGGCAGCTGCTGCAGCCGCCCGCCCCCCCGCCTCCCGCGATTCAAACACAGCACCCTCGCCTCGCCTTGCCGGCGGGCAGCCAATAGCGAGCCGTCCTCCGCACAGATCGAAAGGAGGCTACACTAATCATAAGGCGAATTCATAAGAATCAGCCAATGAGAGCGAAGAGAGGGCGGGCCCGAGGCAGCCGCGCCCCGCCCCGCGGTGCGCAGCCTCCCGTCAGAAGAGGTGGGTCGGTGCCTCTAGAAGGGGCGGTGGTCGTCGGCGCTCAGGGCGTTGATGGCCGGGCGCGGCTGCTGAGGGATGTCGGCTGCGGCGTGTGGCGGAGCAGGACTGGCACAGGCCGGGATGGGACAGTGCGACTTGGCGTAGGGAAAGCCGGGGCTCGTTGTTGCCCCGCATTGGGAGCGCTGAGGGAAGAGCCCGTGAGGAGGGGCCCGACGTGGTGTCCAGGTGCGGGCCGCCTCTCCGCCGGAGTGCGGGAGGGCAGGGCGGAACGGGGAGCCTGCAGTCCGAAAAGGGCTGGCTCCATCCCCGCGCCTCGCTCGAGCGGCCGCCGCTCGCTGTCGCCTCTTTACCGCACAAAGCGGAGGGAGCCGTGTTTCCTGTCCGGCGACCCCCTGAGAAAAACGAGCGTAACTTCCCCATTCTTAACAGACGAGCTCTTCCAAAGGCGCAGTCCTGCGGGCACGGCTGGTGCCACAGCCAGGCTGCCTCTGTGAGCACCCCTGAGCGGCTCCCCTCAGTGCTACCCCTCGGGACTAGCAGCGCGTTTATTCTGGTTTCTGTCTTAATGTGGTGCAGTCACGTCAGAAGGATGAGGAAGATCCGTGTGTCCAACCAGTCTTTCAGGGCTGTGAGCGTTGCACAGCGGTTTGGGACCCAGAACGGCAGAGCAGGATGTCAGCTAGTGCGCCTCAGGCAACGTTTGCTATTATCTCTCGGAATCCACTTTTCTTCTTTAGACTCTTGCTCTAATTTCTTTTAGCAGTTTCATCCTGCTGTGGGAGAGACGCAGGTAATGCCACACTGCATCTCACTGGCCCGAACAGCCTGTTCTTTTGGCCTCTGAGTATTAACACAGTTGTGACCACTAGAAATTTCTGAAACCGATTTGCCTTCTGTGAGTCACAAAATGTGCACCAGTGCTTTAACCTGCTCAATATAAAGGCTGACTATTAAGAGGGAAGGGACGCTCATGCATGATTTCATTGTAGTGCTATTAAAGGGAACATCTGGGGAAGGAAGTGTGGTACCACAATTTCTAATTGAACCTATTTCATAAACAAGGTGCATGACCAGATGTACCAATTAGGGTAGAGTTGTGTCAGATCCTGCATATTACAATTAGTCATCGTACTAGGGACCAGTTTGTGCATTGTAAGAAGATTTTTGTTGGAGAAATTTCAAATATCTTTCAAATTTTTTGAAACTGAGGGGACCATTTTTTATTTGTGTCCGAAGGAATCGAGTCAAACAATTTAGAAATCGCTGCTGGTAATGTTAGTGTGAAGCACTTTTATTTTTGGTGCTTGTGGAATTGGAAGGAAAGTAAAGTTTCCCAGTTCTCCATTTTGAAGACCTGTGCAGGGTGCTCCAGGTAGAAACAGAGGTGAAATGTCTACCTTTCTAAAAGCCCTAATACCCACTATATAAATAATTTAATTAAGTACATTTGTGAAGGCTCGAAAAAGCAAATGTGACACTTGCCAATAACATGTAATGACTTTCATATTAATATCAAACATTTTTAAAAATAAACATTTCAGTTGTACATGTTTTCAATAACCTTTTCCTTCATTTTAGGTTTCTTAGTAAAAGATTGTGAAACCACTCTTGCTACAAAAATGCAAAATTTTGTCCCCTGAAAATGGTATTGTCTTCACAGGTATAGAAAAATAAGTTTGAAGATAGACATCATGGTCACTCTCAAATATTTAAAAAATCAGTTACATTCTTAGAAATAAATTGGCTTTAATAAAATGAACCCTAGGGTTCCAGTTGTTTGTCAGCTTGACTTTTTTCTTAGCTACAAAATGAAATTACCTACTCTTTGTATGATGTTTCATATCACAGCATCTTATATATGCAAAAGTGCATCCACACTTTATTTGCTCTTCAAGAGTTCATTTTCCCTGTTGGGGGGGATGGAAAAACTGCCTGTTCCATCTTCCCCAGCCCCTACCTGGTTTGTGGCTTTTGTGTGCTCCTTGCCCGGTGATTGGGAAGTTCCTCCCTTCCTGCACAGCAGCCTCTCTTCAGCTGCCTTGTAAACCACAGGAAGGCTGGAAAGAGCCTTGGCTTTCATTTCCTGTTTCTCCCATGGTTATTTTTATGAGGAGTTCATGGAGCTGCTTATAGAGTTGCTTATCAAGCAGATATTCAAAGTAGGTGTTCTGATGGATATGTGAAAATTGCATTTAGGGTAAAATTGTTAATATGCAGAGAGCAAAGTGTGAACTATTGACATAAAGCAGGTTGTGAAGCTCTGCATAGTAAGGCTGGAATTTGAACTCGAGGTATCAAAATTAATAGCAGACAGCTGCCTTCAAGAGATGTAAAAATGAATAAAGCCTCAGTTAAAAAACAGATACCTGGGAGTAATTATGTATTGGGCTTATAGAATCAAGTATGGTCAAGGGCTACTTTTAGGTAGCTATTAAACAGCTTTAAAAGGTAGAGGTTCTCTGGAGCTGGCTCTTTTCATGGTATTGTTTACACCAAACATGCTAAGGTAATTGATGGAAAAGATCAACATCTTAAAAATTTGTTGGCTGAATATCTGATTGGTAGATTAAAGAAATCTGTATTCTTGGGCTGAATCTCTGCTATTTGGGCATACATAAAATGCTGTGTGTGGTACTTGCTACTTTTTATTTACATGCAGTCTTCCACACCATGAAAATGTTAATTTAAAGGTGTTTTGTTTTAATTGCTTTATGCTTTATTAGGTGAAAATACTGCTTCCATGACTTCTTAACAATTAATATTTTAAAATAGAAGGCCAAAACTTGGTATTTGTTTTGAAAGAAATACTCACCTACGTGCATGCTGCATTTGACATTCATAGCATTGGATTACATAAGGAGTTGAGTCACTTCATTCCAACACAGTCCATAATTTTAAGACTATATAGCTAGCAAGAAAGATCTAAAATGTATGCAATTACTTTGAACTCTACACCAAGATGAGTGTTTGCAATAGCAGGTTTTTAAGTGGAGTCTGTACATCAGTTAGGAAGGGTTTCTTTCAAATTTTTGTCTACTTGTTCATTGACTTTTAAGTACTGATTATACTTAGAAATGTCACCTAATAACTTATTATTTTGGGCTCAGTGTCTCATAACTCAGTAAAGTGTGTTTCTGATTTAAAAAAAAAAAAGAATGGGAAAATTTTCCTCCAGTAATACATTTCTGCACCTCTGAAACAAGCAAATCCCCCACCTTATTTTAATGTGGAAAATAAAAATACTAATTGTTGTAATTCTCTTTTGTAACTTGAGGAAGAAGAGAGCTGTACTCTTGGAAGATGAAGATTCTTTGGGAAATTCATGCTAATGCCCTGGCATATTCTATGACTACCTTAGGTGCTGGAATGATGAACAGCATTTTTAACTTCTACTACGTTAAGCTTTTCCTAAACCAATACAAAATTTCGGAAACAGCATTTCATATAGCACAGGTACTGTACAATGGAATATTTTGATTACCATGTTGTGCTATGCATCAGTGTTATTACAATAAAGTGATTCTTTTAATGACAGATTAATTTTTGAGTCATTGCAATTAATGAACAGTAAATTATCTTTGACTTTAGTTAATCCATAAGCAACGGAGCTTACACTTAAAGCACATCATTTACAGTCTATAGAGTAAAAATCTCCAGACTTAATTGCTGAAAAGATTTTTATGTTTGATAGCTTGAAGTAATTTTCTAAACTGATCTTGCATCTCAGCTCCATAGATAAGTTTGACATTCATGCTTTCCTATGAACTGTTTAAGTACTTAAATACTGCATTTATCCTGCAAGTCATTATCCATGTGAGTAACTCTTCTTGTAAATGGTCTCCTGAAAGTAATGGGCCAGCTCATGTTTTGAATTACTTGCTTTGAGAATAAATCTGAGCTTTGCAAGATGAAAGCCCAGATATATAAGGTTTTGAAAAAGTGGAGTCTTAGAGACAGTTTACTTCACATGTAGTTGGTCACTTACCTACCTGCTCATCTTATTTTTTCAAAATTTCTATAAAGCTATGAATGCCAATAAGAATTTATTTTAGAGTCTGTTTTGAGTCTAAGTAGGTGTTACTAAGACTAAGTAGCTGTACTAAGACTCTGAGACCTGTTCTGCTCCGAGTAGCTTTTCTATGTATTTACTGTCTGAATAGAGGTTTATTTAAAATAAATATGCTGTGTTTGCATTACCTCTGTAGAAGAATGACAGTAGTGACCAATTCCCTTGTTTGTGGCAGGTTGTGTTCATGATCTGGAATGCCATCAACGATCCCCTTTTCGGGTACATTCAGGACAACTCCTGGCTGAAGTGCTGCGCGAGGCGCCAGTTCTCCATTTTATACGGAGCCCCTTTGTACGGCCTGGCCTTCCTGCTGCCGTGGTTCCCCTGGAGGCACTACCGGGAGGGGGACTGGCTGTGCGGCCTCCACCTCATCGTCGCGCTGTGCGCCTTCGACGGGCTGCTGACCTTCGTGCTGCTGGCGCAGTGCGCGCTCTTCGCCGAGAGCTCCACCAGGCACGACGGCAGGCTCCGGCTCATCAAGTACAACCAAGTGGCAACGCTGGTCGGCTCCACCAGCGTTCTCTTTTGTGGGCTCATATCGGATAACATGGAAAACTTCGCTTATTTTCAGGCTTTCGCTGTTTTGATCGCTGCGCTAGCGACTGCTTGTATGTGCTGCACAGGTAAATACACCACAAGTCAATATGAGCAGAGGGAAATTCGTACAGAGGATGCTAATCTGGAAAACAGTGATGGAGCTTTCTCCTTGGCCTCAGTAGTTTCGTTGACCAAACAGATCATGACAGAGAAGAACTTTCTGTGTTTTGTAACAATGAACTTCTTCCAAGTCTTCCACCTAGCCTTCTACAACAATTTTATGATGATCTTTGCGGATAATCTTATTCCTAAGGATGTCCTTTCTTCCTCAGTAAGAAGTATCATGTATGGAGCAGGTTTTATTTGTCCTCAGGTAGGCAGTCATACTTTATTTCTAAATACGATAACCCGGTGTTATAGTAGTTCACAGTATCCATTAAACACTTGAAAAAATGCTGTGTTTGGCATAAGGCATTCGTCAAAATGAGTACTAAATCTCACTCCCCAGTGCTCTAGAAGAAAAAAGCACCTCTGTGCAGGCTGATCAAGTGTAAGAGGTAGAGAGAGCAGACAGACAGACGGGTAGAACATGTGTTTAAAACAATGTGAGACTTGAGTAGGCAAGGAATGAATGTTTTGTATCCTCCAGCATTTATACTATCCTCCAACACAATACCTAAGCATAAAGGAATGAAAAACATGGCCAAGATCAAACGTTTCTAAAAGCAAAATCTACAGAATTCTGAATTCTTTTTTGTTTTGTTTTCCAATACTGTGTATTACAAATGAAAGACTAAGCTCTTCTTCAGGAAGTTTCTGAAATAAATGGCACAAAATACTAGAAAAAATTATAAAGCATGAAAAGCATTGTTAAAATATGTGGTATCTCAGTCATGGAAACCAAACAAAACTCTAAATAGCTGCTTTTGGAGAATAATACATTCCCATTTATTTTGTTGATTGGTCTCTTGGTCAGCAGTATTTATGGGGAAGAGAGATACTTTTAAGAGCCCAGTCAGCGATGAGGGGAGGAATAATGAACTGAAAAGAGAAAGAAAACCCAAAAGAGTAATGTGTGAGAACAAGAAAACAGCAGAAGTATATCCCACAGAATTTGACTATACTTGTGTGCAGTAAATAAAAAATTCCTCTGTTCATTGCCTTCTAACTTCTTTCTCTAGATCTTTAAAAACTTTCTCTGTATTTACTTTTTGGATGTTGAAAGTTAGGATGCTCAAAATATGAGTATCCTGACATTCATCATAGGTGCTGATGGTGTTCAGATTTTTTTTAAAATCAGGCTGTTATGTTCATTAAATTGTAATGGGTTTTGATAAGTAATATGTATAAGAAGATAAATGAAAATGCAACTGGAATTCACAGCTCAATTTCAGTTCCCATTTTGGCTTTTGCATATAAAACATACAGATCCTCTACACACCTTCTGTTCCATAACTCCTAACTATCTATAATTTCAACTTTTGTCCTTATCACAGATTTAATAGTTTTGGGGTTTTCCCTTGAACTCAGGCAGTTTGGTAATGAACTTTGGAAATAAATCAGAAGCTACAAAAGTTAGGAAAGCTTCAATAATTTTACACTTAATATATAGCAATCACTTTTATTGATAAAATCAGTGTGACAGTGTGAAAAGAACAATCTTTCAGAAAATGAGTCTCTCTCTGCTCCCCAGAGACTCTTTGTCTGGAAGGTCACTGAACCGTAGAGGGTTTCCTGTGACCTTATTTTTCTCAGGTTTTGTCCCTTTGAGCTCAAGATACAATAAGAGAATTCTCTGATGGCAATGTCCTGAACTTCACTTACTGGAAAAACACCCAACCCTTGTAAAATAAAGTTCCTTTTTATGAACTCTGCTTCAGTGGCCTCTACTAAACTAGAATTCAGCTTCTGACTTAGGTTCCTTCTAGTAGTGGATGTGAGGAACACAACCTGCCCATAAGGAAAGTATTGCTGTAACATAGACAAACAACTTTGAATTTGCATCATTGTTAGTATTTTCCTTACAAACACACAGTCTTAAAGACGTGCAAGTAGTGAGGAATTTTGTAAGTCATAAGTACTTCCTGAGACAGGGTTATTTTGCAATTACAGGGAGACAGGAACATGGTGTTTACAATAGCAGGCATTACATGATCTCTTAGTATTTCTAGTGGAGGCACTTTTCAGCAAAATCCCTGAAAACAGCCAGAGGGAGGAGTATGTTTTAAATTTCTTATAACAAGATATTTTTCTTATACCACCTCTCCAGATTTGTTTTACCTCCCTGATCAAGTAGAAATCTTGAGCTTTTTATACAATAGCATTTGCCATGGTCATGTCAGTCTGACTGTAGCATCCTGGTTTTATTTGTTATGTTAAAGCAGTTCAGTGTGGGAACAATTGTACAAGGAAAATTCTTTCCTGTTCTTCATCTGAATATTACACAGTTCATCTCTGTAACACAGAAGGAAGGAGAAAATGTGGATCTTTATACAGTTTGTGTATTTGTGAGAGATGAGGACTGTGTACATGTAGATGGTGACAAAGGCCCGTATAATAAAAAGAACATTATTCATTACAGAATGTCCTATTGAAACTGAAAAGTGAGGAACAATGTAGACGAACTTAAATTTTGTTCATACTATAATCAGCTCCTAATATCCTTTTCATGAGTTAGCCAGTCACTAGATTCTCAGAATCTACTCCTTGCCAAGATTGGCAAAATTAAAATTCAGCCATGCACAATCACTGGCCTCTGCCTTTATCTGCTTGCTAGTAAAGCCTCTAACTTGCTTAGTTAGAGCTGTCCTGGTGAGATTGCTTTGCCAACTTAAAAATCATGCTTGGTTTCTATAAGTGTCAATGAAAATAGTAATATTAATGAAAAAGCAATTACTGAAAATACATCTTTTCAGCAGTTACATGGCAAGATGCTTGATTTACAGTTATCATATTGCAAAGCAAATACTTTAAGGGATATCAAAAGTAAAGATTATGAGCACTAAGTAATAGACATTGTGGGAATCAGTGTTTCCCTGAGGATATAGCAGTTCTCAGTGGCTAGTTTTTGAGTGAAAGGAGACTGTACCTAGTAGAAGTAGCATAGAATGAGGCAGTAGAGAGTTGTCTGTTCAATTTCTATTTTTTTATTTTGTTGAACTTCTTAGAAAGGGTCATTGTTTGTTTGTTTTTTTTCTTTAAAGGATATTAATTATGTCAGGTTAGTGTTTTATAGCTCTCCTAATGCTGAGACACTGTACTGTATCTTTTCATCCTATATGTGTATATATTATCTTTTCAGTGCCTTGTTCTTCTCAGTCATGCTTCATTGAAGAAGTTTGGTTATTACAGAATCATCTTGTTTTCCTTTTACTATGAAGGAATAGCTGCTGCTGTCATGTGTCTTCTAGGGCAAGAACACTATTATCTGCTGGCATTTTATGTCACAACAAACATGTAAGTAAATCCACTCCCCTGTTCATAGACACAGCTGAACTACTTCTAACAGAGTAGACACTTACTTTCATTACCATGAAGATTCTGCTTCTGCTTTTAGAGTTTTCATTCTGTTTCACTTACCAGAAAAGCTGAAACTCCAGTTACAGCTTTTTTTTTTTTTTTTTTGTCTTTCATTTTATTCTGTTTCAGCTTTTATTTTATACTTGAAATAAAAAAGTCTAAAATGCAAAACAGCAATTACGGTTTGCAGGCACATGCCTCCAGTCACTTTAACCTGAGATGCAATGGAAGGAGAATCTCATGTTTTCCACAGACATGGAAGAGCTCAGCAGAGGAAACAGTCTTCCTCCCCAGGGACTGTTTGCTGGGAAAGCTCAGACCTCAACCTGTATTGCAGGAACACTTGTGTGCTGCACTGCAGGCAGATTGGGTAACTCAGGTGTCTGTTGGGCCACCAGCACTGAGCCCCATTCCCACTGGTGCTCAGTAGTAAGATGCCAAGCAGTAGTATTTTCACGTAAGTACATAATGATACATGGAAAACCTTCTTTCAAGATAAAGAGCTGTGTGTATCAGAATACTGTTACAGCAATTTGTTCTTATCTCTTCATGTTCTCTTTCATTGTTGTGTTTCTACATGTTCTTTCCTGCCCTCTTTTTTCTTTGTCTTTCCCTCCCCACCCCGTTTTCTTTCTTATTTTCAGTATTGCAGTCGTGGGCTACTCTAACACTGAATTGTGTGAACAATAAATTGAATTTCGTTATCTGCATGTTTTAAATGATGAAGATGTGTTTTGATTTCTCCAAGAAAAAATTCTGAGGTACCTAAAGACTGTATGTTTAAAGTGCTGGTTGTTCAAAGTAGCTTGATAGTAAAAGCTCATCATACCCAAAATTTAATAAGACAAAGAAATTTTAATATTTGAATTTATTGTTTCATTTGGCTATTTGTTAAAAATCAGCTTTGTATGTGTGTATTTGTATGTGTGTTGCATATCTATATACATCTATATACACTGTAAATACATATATAGGAATGCAGGTAAACTATTCTTTCTATTCTAATTCTTCCACCTTGAAGTTTATCTTTCACACGGTCATGTCTTTTCCAGATTTCAAGAGCAAATTTTCAGTTTCCCCTTTTTCTGAGGTGTTTATTTTCTCCTGATCATTTTAAATGACATTTACTGATAATGTAAATTTATTGTCAAAGTATTCACAACCTTTTACAGCAATGTCCAGCAAAAAAAAAGAAGAAAACTCCCCACTTTTAAGTTTGCATATTGATTTCTAATTCTCAACTAAGAACAGATCTGGTAATGTTTTCAGAGAGATCACCATGTTTTAAGGAACATCTCAGCTTTGTGTGTTTGCAGAATATCTGTGTTGCTATGCTTGTCTTAGAATGTCAGTTACAATTTCATTATAAAGTGAATATAAGAACTGTGAACATCTTCAATATTTTCTTTTCTTTAGGGTAATTGTGCAAGCTTCATTTAGCTTGTTCAATTTGCCTTTGGCAGATATTGTTGATGCAGATTTAATAAAGCACAAGAGGAGGTATGTCAGTCATTACTGTTTTTTTAAACATGCTGTTTGCCTTGTTACTTTTTGGTAATAAATTATGTCAAAGTAAAGACAGTAAATTATCTGGTATCCTTGATACAAAAGTACTTTTTGTGAGAGCAACTTAGCATTAAGTGAAGATCAGAACTTGAGTAAAGTTTCCTGCTGTTACTTCAGTAGAGTCATTTAAACATATCATTAGGTCATTTCTCCTTTTTCTTATACTATAATATGAGCCAAGTCCTTCCAATTTTTTTGGCTTTATTTTTTTTAACTTCAATTGAATTACTTTGTAACCAGATACATCTATAATAATGTATGGAGTTTTCTGAATAAGGCCTTTTCAAGATGGAAAAGGTGTTAAGAAAGCTTTGTCTGCACTAGGTAAGATGAAGATTTCAAAGTCTAGCTGGTTCCTTTATCTCCCTGAAATAAAAGTGATAAAACCTGCTGCAGGATAGCATATTGCACTTATTGATCTTTTGGATTTGTATCAAAGTGCACATAACTTCCTGTTGGTTCAATCAAATGTTATGTAAGTGTAGATTCACTCCTGTTAAAGAACTTGCCCATCAAATGGAAGATCTGTTGATTTCATGAGGAAAAATTTGCCTCATTTTCTGGCCTATGCATGCAAAATCTTCAGTTGTAATTAATTCTCCATGCACTCTTCAGTCTAATTTAACTTCAGTAATTACTCAAAGTGCACAAAGTTGAATTTAAGTATGAGTCACTTCAGAATTTGGACCAAGCTATGTCTATGTATATATGTATGTATATATATTTTTATGTATATATGTGTGTATATATATTTTTATATATATATACACACACATACACACACCTGGTAGAGGTTTGTAACTTTAATTTCCAAATAAATTTAAAATTTCATTATGAAAGTAGATCTGTTTGCTATAATGTGTGAACTAGATAAATCTAAGGATCATGATATTTAACATTTACACATTAACAAGATATCAAGCTTTTTAAAATCACAATTGTAATTAATACACTAATAAGTTTGTGTTGTGCATTAATCTGTTTTTCCCAAATATTTTAGATTACCACTTTCCTCTATGGTTTTTGGTACCAATGCTTTATTTACCAAGCCTGCCCAATCTTTGGCTCCAATGGTTGTGGTTACAGTACTAAATCATTATGGATATTATAACCTGAATAATGTACCTGGTCGTCCTGATTTAAGGTGAGTTCAAAAGAGATACTTTAAATCTTAGAAAATAACATGAAGTACTCCTGTAATGTAAAAAGCAAATTTATCAGCAATTACTTTGCATCAACTGCACTTCAAAAACATAAACATTTTAAAAATACTTATAATTTGTTTTTGTCTGTGTAGAAATACAAATGTTTTTTAAAGAGTAAATAATTTATTAAACAATGCACATGAGGATATCTACCTAATTTTGAAAAGCAAAGGATACCTTTCACCCCATGCCTATTTGCAATAAAAGAAGAAAATGTTTGAGATCACCTAATAGCTCTTATTAAGATACATGTTGTCCTGGCATCTGTATTTTGTTTACCTCATAAACCTGCTTCCTTAAATATATAATATAAAATGTTAATCAAATTTCTTTTTTTTTTTTTTTTGAGAGAGAGAAAGCAGTATAATCACTGGAGGGAGAGACTTTGCCTTGAGTAGGAATGTATCATTTTGGCTCCAATACTCCTTACCATTCTAATGCTAATGATTTCATTGCAGTCCCTGGAGACCTTAATACAGCATAAAGCTGTGGTTGCTGGTTAGTTGGACATGTGTGGGCTCTTATAAAAATAAATTAACAGGGAATAACCACACTGAAAGGGTCACAGGCTGTATTTATGACCATCAGGAGGAAGTGGAAACATAAGGAATAACTGAAGTCAGGGCTAAATGGAAAATTCAGTCCTGATTAGGATTTACTTGAGGGAAGAACCTGAATATCCTGAGAGCTATATAGCTCTCCTAAACTTTTAGCAAAAACCTAAAGGAACTGATAAAGACAATTTTATATGAACTTTTGTGGAGATAGCTCCTGAGGGAGAGAGGTCTGGTTATGTGTCACCTCAGGTTAGGAGAACATTCCATATTTGAGGAATTTTCTAAAAAAAATGTATGAGGACAGGCATGACATAAAAGAACAACAGGTGGTCTTCAGAAATGCATCCAGACAGAAGCAAAGGCAGCTTAAGTTTGAGGCTATGTGTGAGAACAGCTTATTTTAATGCATTCTTTAGATAGCCAGTGAGATGATGTGGAGAGGACATGAACCTCATTATAATGTCAAATAAGATGAGTGATTTTTGCAGAAGAGTGGTAGGTTGAACTGGATGTGGATATGAGAGGGCTGAATATATTCATCTTGATGATTCAGAGAAATTCAGATTTGAAACATAAAAACTGCAGTTCTGATCCCTTTCAATCAGAGAAATGATCCCTTTGTGGATGGATTTTAAATCACAGTAGTCATAAATCTTTTTTGCCTGGTAAATAGCCCCTGGACTATAGCAACAATAAATTTATTATATAGAGGTTGAAATATTTGGAATGCTTAGTCTATAAATCCTGTGTTTTCACTTGAGTCATGCTGAAATTTTATTTATTTCACTAGGGCCAGGAACAGCCAGCATAAAACATACAAAGCTGAGATTAGTGAATCAGAGCACCTGAAATACATATTTCTCTTGCCCATCCTTTCAAAACTAATTTCTTAAATATGAAGCAGTTTGCCTGTGTTTTCTGTATATGTAGTGTGTGAATGGGTTTTTCTTTGCTTGCAAATGGAGTACAGGGTTGACACACAATCCATGGAGACCAGAAAGCTCAAAGTTGTTTCTAGGGAGTCAGTTTGCCCTTGGCACTGTTCTCAGACCATTGACTGAGCTAAAACTACTTATATATATTAAAAACCTATTGGCTGATCTCATATTTCAGCCATAGGCAGACAGTTAAAATACACTTGCCCCAGGACAAAGTTATTTGAGGACAAACAGAAATTAAATACTAGAGATTTTTTTTAAATATGACCAAACTGTTTTGTGGAAAAAAAAGCTTTTCACACGTGTGAATTATATAAAATGAAGTATTATGACCCATGCCAGTACAGTCTCAGCTCTGTCCTTCCTCCTTCTCCAAAGCTGGCAATATCTATTAATCTATTAAGTTTTGGAAAGCATTTGCTTTATTAGGTGTAGTGGCAGTGAATGTGAAGATAATACAGAGGATCCTTATTCTGCATTAAGAAAATGTTTGGGCCCTGAATAAATATGTCTGAAGAGTTTCCAGCAACATTGTTTACTGGGACAAGGCAGAATATGCAGACTATACACTATTTGATGCATTCTGAATTATTTTTAATAATTTATTTTACTAAAAATTATTAGTTTTTATTGAACTGAGAGTTAAACTGTAACAACAATGATGGAGGAGCTAATCCTGGAAACCTTCAGGCACAGTAAGGACAATAAAATCATCAGTAATAGCCAGCATGGCTCCACCAAGGGGAAGTGATGCTTGACCAGCTTGATAAATTTCTACAGTTAAATGACTCACCTGGTGGGCAGGGGAAGGCAGTGGATATTGCCTGCCTGGGCTGCATTCCTGATGACCAGGATGATGGGGCAGGATGGACCCTCAGGAAGTTTGGGGATGACACAAAGCTGGGGCTGTGGCACATGTACAGAGGGTCACGCTGCCGTGGGGGGATCTCGGCAGGCTGGAGAAATGGGCTGGAATTAGACAAAGTCTGCAGCAGGGCAAAGGTGATCCTTCCCCTCTGCTCACACATCCTTAGGAAATGTGCTCACTGCACAGAATTTAAGCACTTTGTTGTGGAAGGTGGTTTTTAATAGCCTTAAAATTTGAGCAGTACTTTGCAGAACGGAGTGTCCTGATTTTTCCTTTCTTCCATCATCATAGCAGAGCAGCACGTGCCCTGTATGGTTTGAGGTGGTTTTTGGTCTTGTTTGGGTTTGGTTTTTTTTTCCGGTTTGGCTTATTTTTTTTTCTTTGCTATGGAAAAGATGCCTAGTTTAAAACCTCCCTCTTCTGGAGAGCCATTGCAACTACCACCAGCTTCTCTTGAGTGCTTTTCAAATTCGTTCTTCAGAATAAAGTTATTTGGCAGCAACTCTTCATTATTTATTGAAGGCACTTTAAACTGTTAATGCTTTCATACTGAATTACTGAACTACCTAACATTCTGTTCAGGGTGATTTTGGGGCTGTTTAGGGAAACATTGTATGTTTTATTCCTGTGTGTGCAAAAAAAAAGGTAGATGTAGAAATTTCTGAAGTTGCTTGTTCAGCTGTAATTGTGATAAAATCCAATCTCTGCTCTTGATTTATCCTAGTCCCTTAATGAAATATTTTTCCATTGCTTGTTTTGTGTATTATACATATTTTTTCATAATTCATGCAATAACTTAAGGTTTTACAGTACAATAGGTAATTTTATTTTTTTAAATCAGCATTGTTCCAGTGAAACCAAATCAGGATTGCACAGTGTGAGTGATTTTGCAGATGTTCTTTGTGTAAAGATGGAATAATGTTAGCACTGAAAACTGCAATCCTCTTTATTGTGCAGAACAGGCCAAATGCAAGCCCCAACATCCTGTTAACTGTGTCTGGGTCCTGTTCTCATCATTAGGTGGTTAAATAGTGTGTCTGTGGCCTCCCTGCTGGCACTGCTCCTGCAGTCCCTGGGGGCAGCTGTGCCAGAGCTGTGCATGATGTGGGCTCCTTCCCCCGGAGGTGCACTGGAAATGCAGTTGGATACAGGCCAGTAAACAACTCCAAATGGTAAATTATTGTCACTGCCAATAAACATTGGCTATGGACCAGTGGCCTGCTAGTCTACACTTGCAGTCACAAAGGCAATTGCCCGAGTGATTAAGTGATTCACTTGTGAGCCTGTGGGCTTTTGTTTTCTTATGTAGCATTAGCATGTACATGATTTGAGATAAACTCTGCTCATTTATGAGCCTGTGTCTGTACTAAAGACTAAGGACAGAATCTGGGCTTTCTTGGAGGTTGCAAACATTTTTTCTGTTAAACTGAGTGAGACATGAGTTAATTCTTTCATGATTCAGAGAAGCTCTTGGGTTTTATTCAAAAACCTGCTCAAGGTTTGGGGTATTTTTCACAGATTTCAGGTTTTTTGGAACATGTCCATAGCTGTTCTGTGAGTCTCTTATCTCATCCCTGAATGCTAAGGAAAAAAATTAGAAAGAAACATAAACTGCCTCATGGAGAGAAAGTTCACTTAGGGGCTGTTTCTCAGCTTGAGTTGACTTTCCTGATATTTAAGTAATTAGAATCCCATAATTAACAGAATGCAAGTAGATAATGATTCCTACTAGATGAATGCCAAAATGCATGCTTTGAGCTGTCAGAAACCATACTGCTCATAAAAGGGAGCTCATTTAATTCCTGTATTTTCTTTCTTCATTCATATTTGCTGATGCTTTTATTTATTTTTCATTAGAGAATATTTAAATGAGGAAATGCCATGCATTCATTAGCAAAAATGAAAACTAATGTTAATTTTACATTTATTCTTTCTATGGCTTATATTATCTTGTAATCATTTATTTTAAAACCAAATGAAATAAGGCTTGATATTTCAAATGGCCCTTGAAACCACACCTGAATTTTGTGCAATTATCATTATTTCTATCTAGCATTCAGCATCTAAAACATCATGCTATGTGGATAGGAGGTAGCACAGATTACAACTAAATAAATTAATTTCATGTTCAAATGTTTGCTTCCATTTTTTTCTTTTCTTTCTCTTACAAATTTTTCAGTCTTACTAAAGCTTTTTGGATGCTCTGTTCTATAACTGGATGAAATTTGCTTAAATTGGTTTCTATATTTCATAATCAGGAAAGTAGTGAACAGGATTTCTTAGGTTGTATTAAAATCTTTGTGTGCTAATTGTCTGAATTCCTCCCACCTAGAGAAAACAATATATAATACATATCTGTAGATATTAGATATTATCTATTATGTAGAATTAGAAAATACACAAGATATTTCTATTTCTTTTACTTAGAATTGATTGTACAATAGCATGTCTCTGTGTTTATAATGGGAATGATTTAAAAATAACTTGTTTAGTGACCATGGAAGTGAATCTTCATATTGAAAGCTGTGTTCTCATTTGTTTCAGCAGGTCATTTTTAGATCTCCATGATGCCATGTTCTACCTGGTCTGTCTGGTTCCCCTCTGCATTGCAGTCCTACAGATCCTGACCTGGACTCCCTTTTCCATCCAGAACAGCCACCTGGCAGCTCCACAGTAAATATGGAAACAGTGGTCAGTGCATTTCCTGCTGAACCACAAGAGAGTTCAGTAAGTTTTTCATGTGAGAAAGCAAAATTGCAAGATGAAACACAGTTTGAGCTGTTTCATTCAGTCTCTACAGACTGTGAGTCACATTCCGCTTTAATGCTGAGCCTACACAAGTTTTTCCTAGTTCAGTTGCTTTCTGTTAATGGGTTTTATCCTTAATTACTTTATTTAAAGTAATTTCTGGTATATAACGATTCCTGTTAACTCATTTGAAGAAAGGATATGGCAGATCAGGGAAAGGGATCCCAACCCAGCACCTGGAATTCAAGGGAACTGTATTTTCTGAGGCCTACTGGTGGATTAGTTTTGCCATACTGATAAAATGGCAGATCTCTGAAGTTATCTGGAAGATCCCAGTGGACATCGCTCATGGATGGCAGGGAGATAAACAAATAAAAAAAAAATATAGATGGTATCTAGCTGGCCAGTATCAAAACAAATCTGACAGGTACCACAGAAGAGCCAAGAGTAATTAACTACCCTGTCAAAGTCTGTGTAAGGCTAAAGAAGAAAAGGGTTCAGATGCTGTTCTGTGTTGCTCAATATGGAAAAAGCTCAGTAAGTCCTCACTGGCTTTCAGAATCTCTGGTTGGTGGAAGGTCAGTGCAGTTTCCTGGCTTTAAATGGGAAAATAATTTTCAAGGTATCCTATAGTTAGGGCTTCATGCAGAATGTCATTGGGACAAGGACAGCATTAGTCTGTGGATGTAGGGTTCAGCTCTTGGACAAATGTAGGCACACACAGTTACTAAACCAAGTTCTACCTGTTCACTGGTGTTACATTGGCTAACTCATTTGGTGTGTGACTATTAAAGTTAATTTCTGAATCATCAAGATGAAGTTAGTTCATTTCTGATTCATATCAGTTAAGACTTTAAATGAATCCTGTGATTTTTATAAAATAAAGAGTTTTTGACAAAAATTCAGAGACACTGAGTCCTCTCTTCATTTCACACATTGTAATGATAAGACACATTAGCATGTTTACAGTACTCCCATTTAATCAGTATTATTATTCCTCCAGTATATCCATGGTGTAATTGTGCAGTGATCAATACCTTTAGCATAATACAATCACTGCATTTTTGTATTTTGTTTTGCCTGGGCAAACACAGTTTTAGTAGCACCTTTCTCAGGGAGTGCCACTTGAAAGTACAAGAGCATTGTGTGGATCCCAGTTTTAAAAGGCTGAGCAAGCTGATTTTCAAGGCTCTACACTTACTGTGGCAGGTAACTTGGAAAAGAAAGGAGTGTAAGAAATGGCTCTGCATTTTAGGGGACACCAGCATAATTTAATGAAGAAGTCTGAGATTTGAAATACCAGAGTTGAAAAAAACATTCATTTGTGCCTCAGCTTTTACATTTGCAGAGTAGCAATAACTTTTTTGAAGTGTGAAGTGCTTTCAAGGCGATGAATGAAAAAGAGGGAGATCATCATTAAATATTTAGAAATCCAAATGAATCCTTTGATAGAAATATGAAGATTTATGTTAAAATGTAAGAAGCCAGAACTGCAGTGAAGTTTGAAGTTGCCTTATCTGGTTTTTATCTGTCTTGTCAGAGATGCTGTTACCCATTTGCATTGTGCATGCTAACAGCATTATGTGCACATACATCACTTGTGGATAGGTAAATACAAATACCAGAGAAGATACAGCCTGTGTCTTTAGGTTTTGAATTTGAAAAGATTTCCTGCATTGTATTTATTTATTTCATGTCTGAAAGGCAGGAGCAGAAGTTGGAGGAATTTAAGTTAATATAATCTTTGATTCATTATATGAAACAGTTTTCTTCCTGACAGCTCCTTTAAAAACAGTAATAACATTAAATAGTCTCTTTTGTCTATATTGTTTCTGTATTTCCTAAATTTCCCATTTTTATCCTATCCTCAGAGAATATATATTTTAACATATACAATAAAATAACATTACTGTACCACAAAGAGGGTTTGTTAGGTCATTGTGTTAGTTATTTCTAATATTAAGTTGTTAGAATATAGTGTACAGCTGGTATAGTACTGTGCTATACAACAGGAAATCTAATAAGTGGTCAAAATGACATCAAGAATTCATTGAAAGCATCAGAATTATTTTTTCTGGAAAATGTCTGGTAAAGTTACCATTAATTGGCTGAAATAAGAAAGGAGTAAGGAGTGATATGACTCAATGCCCTCTTTGAATAGGCTCTACAATCTGCTGCATCTCTAGAATTCCTACAGGAAAAGTACATAATCAAAAATTTCTAAGCAAGACAGCCTGAAGGTAGGAGACATTAACTGTAGAATAAACCAGTTTAGAAAAAAAAAATCTGAGAAATACAATTCAAATTATTTAATATGTAGAATATTAATATTTTTCCAAATTTATTATGCACTATTCTCCCATTTGTCTGTCCTATTTCCTTTGCTATAAGGGCAGGAGAAATGCCTTTTGGAGCATCAACAGTCAATCCCAAAGAGGACTGGAAGATTCGTGTTTTAAATTTGGGTGGTGGTCTTCCTATGGGAACAGAAGGTTGGCACTGTGCTGTGACTGACATTGCTTATTCTCCATTTCTGTGGCACCCACTAAACTTTGTTATCTTCTGCTAAACCTACATGATTGGTTTTGGCTGTGAATCAAGTAAAGGATGATCAAAGGCAAAAGTTCAGTGTCTTGCAACAGCTGGTTTCCCTGCTTTCTCTCCTTATTAGCCAACAGTATCTGAGCTTGAACTCCCACTGCTGGAAAAATGCCTCAGTTTAATCTGGATAATTTAAGAGTGTCTAAAATAGTCTCATAACTGATAAAGAGGCTATAAGTGTGTGTATAGTATAAAATATGGAATGCTGTGGTAAGCTCAGAGGAGAAATGTGATGCTTGAATCCCATTCTTAGAGTTTCTCTATAAATTCTGAGAATATGGAACTTAATACACTGAATGAATTTTATTTATTGAAAATCAATAAGCAGAAATGTCTGCTAGACTTAAAAGCATGTTGCCCAATAGACACTAAAGAATGTTAGTCTAATATAGTAGTAATATAATACATGGTCAGTGATAGAGTGAAAATATTGAATAAATGACAGCAAAGCATATTTAATTTTAAGTGAGGAAAAATGATGTTTTGTGGAGCTTACAGGCCCACCTCTGTTCTGGTCTTGTACAAAATGACCTTCCCAGTCTCCTGCTGCCCTGATTTTGGAACTGCTCAGTAATTCATGGATGTACTGTGTTGACATGGCTGGTAGGAATGTTTACATTTGAATACAGTTCCACAGCCTAATGGGTGCTGTCAGGAAAGACCAGCAGGAAGGGGAAGGAACACTTCAGGTAAGCCACATCTCCACCAGTACTTCTAGGCACTTCCTTGCATAATCAAGCCTGGTCGTGGGGGAGAAAGGCTCAGTAGTACTGCAGGGAAAAGAATTCCAGCTGGTTTGGTAAAGGAACATACAGCTGAGCCTGGGGGAGTTGTCCTGAAGGTCTGGACAGACCCACAGCTGGGCTTCCTGGGTTACCTTTGGGGGAGAGGATTTTAGATATCTGTGTTTACCTTAAAGACCTCTTTCTGGTAATCCCTGTCTTGCTAATGTTTCAATAATAGAAGGGAAAGTTGTTTTATCACTGCATTTGATGCCCTGAAGGCTGACCTAGAACAGGGACTAGATGGAGCTAAAGAATAAAGTAGGGATTTATTAGGAGGCCTCAGTGGATCCACCTTGGGCAGCACAAGAGCCCAGCCAGGGCTGCACCAAAGAGGAACCAAAATGGGCACAAAATGCACGAGTGGTCATGGGGTCTCTCACTTTTATAAGTTCTGGTCTATTTGCATATCGGGGTTAATTGTCCAATTACAGCTTTAGCTTATGAAGTCCCATCCTTGTTTTTCTCTCTTCAGTCCACGTTGTTTGTGCTCCTGGGCCTGAGATTTGGATCATTTGTCCTTGGTCCCCAGCTAGAGAAGGAATTGTTTTATCTCCCTGCTCTGTGCAGAGAGCTCATAATCTCCTAATATGAAGCCCAGACCCACACACTAAAACAGTAGAGAATCTGAAAAATATAAAAGCTAAAACCTGAGGCATCACATTTTATTGGGAAAATTGAGGATTCACATTGTAGACTACACGAGGCTGTGCAGGCAGCCCTGGCACCAAGGCTGCTCCAGAAGCCAGGATCCTTGGGCCAGCACACAGCAACAAGAGCTGTGTTCAACCCTTTGGGTGGGTTTGGGATCTTTTCAGCTCCAGGGATTCAATTGATTACAGAAATTTGCCATCAAGACAAAGGAAAAACGATCTCCAAATAGTGGAACAGAAAGTAGAGAAAGTGATTCCATTATTTCTGGGAGTCCTTTCCCAGCACACTAATTGAAGGACAAAGCTTGCTTACCCCACAAAGGGTTTGCTGAGGTTGTCCAGCAGTTGGTTACAAACTCCACCAGCTGACATGCAAATGACTGTACATCAAAATTATTACCTAAATATGCATGAATAGTGAGTTCTTTATGGCTTGTCAAGAGAAAAATATGCTGAGTATACAACTACTGCATCAGAATATTAATGACAAATGTAACACTGGGTAGGAATTTTGAAAAATTCCATTAAAACACACCCAGGTTATATGCTAACAGTGCAAAGACAAAAGCAAGCAAATTTCTTGATTTATTTGGTATGCAATCAATTATCTGTATGTTTTATGTCATAAAACCAAGATATGTTTTCCTGTGAACATGTAACTAACCTGAAGTAATTTTATTTATTAGTTTATAATATTGTGAGCAGATGTCTGTTTAAAAACAGCAAATTTATCTTTTGTCATTTTGGATTTTGATTATAAAGTTGTTTTATTCCTGGAGGGAAAAAATAAACTAGTCTGTCTTTACAAGTAAGAACAGGCATGGAAAGGAGAGTCTTAATCCCAAGCCAAATAAAAATAGACCAAAAAGACATTCTAGCCCATCTAGCTATTGGAGAGAGAAAAAAACCGAAACAATCTTCAGTGGAAAACTGTCTAAAGCTCTCGAGTCAAAAACTTTCCTCAAGGGGGTTAAACATCAGAAAATGAGCTGCACACAAAACTCCTGTGGCAATATTCTGTTGTTGCTCTGGTTTTGCTGATTTCTCAGGACAAGCAAGGTTGGATGTGATCAGTGCTTGATCAGAGGAGGTTCCACGTAAAAGCCAGGATCCCAGAGGGGTCTGGCTGCAGTGCCCCCTCCCCAGGCCACGAAGGAGCCGGACCCGGCCCTCGAACCCGCTCTGACCCGGCCCTCGAGCCCGCTCCGAAGGGGCCGGACCCGGCCCTCGATCCCGCTCTGACCCGGCCCTCGA
>WBNO01012414.1:52441-115036 GCA_013400575.1 Peucedramus taeniatus | reverse complement strand
CCGGGGTACCGGGGGGGAGCAGCGCCCGTCCCGGCTGCGGAGCGGGCCGGGGCCAGAGCCGCTCCCGGGAGAGCGGCACCCCGCGTTCTGGATGTGCGCCCCGCTTTTTTCAATGCGCAGCCCCGTTTGTCCGCTGAGCCTTGTGAGAGCTCCAGTGAACTTTGCAGGTGGTGGTGACGGGGGTGGGTTTGTAATCACAGAGATGTTTGTAATTAGTACCGGTGCATCTAGAGGAAAACAAAAAAAAAAAGTGGGAAACTGAGACTCCCCCGGAGGCCTTGGAGCAGTAGGAGGTGGCAGACTAGGAATGAGTTGTTGCAATGTGATCCGACTGCGATAAAAGGTTAGGGCTGTGTTTGGGCAGTGTGGCCACATGGGTCGGTACCTTGTGGAGAAGTTCGGGGCCATGCCCTTGCAATGCGGGGATTGTGTGATAGATTTCATTTGGAATGTGTTCAGATCCGCACTATGTTTTGGAGAAATGCTGCTGAAAATCTGACAGGAGTTAGAAGGGCTAATAAAAAGTCTTAGTGCAGAAGGAAGCTGGCAGCTTAATCTAGGTTAAATATGCAGAAGCGAGCTAACGAAGAAGATGTAGTATAAACACTTGAGGATTGCTGTACAAAGGAAGATCATAATTCTTCCTGCTGATCCATTACTGCAGCCTTCTTAGTGCTCTGGGTGGGCGCCGACATCCAGAATCTTGCTGGGTGGATGTATCCCTGGAATTTAGTGCTTGTGGTCTGCTGTTGGGATCATTCAGGACATAAGTATAAAGAGGAGCAGAATTCAGGTTTACGGGAAGAACTTCCTTCTGGTGAACAAAGAAAATCTGAAAGTCTTTTGTGTTGTTAAAAGCTGTATAGAAAGGCAAGTCAGGGAAATGTGTTGTGGAGGTGCCTGTGTCATTCACAGGTGGATGATCTGCAGTGGATAATCTCCATCTGTATTTTATTGGATCTAGATTTTAAATGTAGGTATTGATTATTTGGTACATTCAGTGAGATTTATGGTTACTGGGTTTGTGGGGTAAGCAAGGGTTGCATGTTCAGACTGCTGGTACATTGACTCTCTGTGGTTTTACTGACTTGAACAGTTTTATGCAAATTATCTAAAAGAAGTTTTTCATCCTTTTACTAATATTAGGCAAGAATTGCAATGTTTATAATTTTTGTTGTAGCAAAGGTCTTAGCACAACAATCTGAAAATACATAAGAGATTGGAACACAGTTTGTCACATAACTAGTGGCCTTTCATATGTTGTATGTGGAGAAAAAAGCAGTTTCTGTTCTGATGAAGTAGTTCTGGAATTAAGCTGGTTTTCACCATCTTTTTTCATTTGCAATTTAGATTGGGGTTTTGGGGGGTTGTTTGTTGTTTTTTTTTTTCTCTAATAATGTGTTAGAATTTCTGTTACTCACCAGATATATAGGTAGTAGTCAATAACCTTATTGGCAAGATTAATCATGAGAGATCATAGAATTATTGAATCATTAAGGTTGATAAAGAGCTCCAAGATCATCAAGTCCAACCTTTGACCAAATACCACCATACCCACTAAACCAAATTGAGAAGAAGAAATTGGAGATCTGTGAGCAACGCCTAATTTTTGGAAACAAGCTTCTGTTAGTTGTCACCATCATCCTTCTGTCAGTGGTTATGTTAATATTTAGAAGCCTTAAAGACAAGAATTGTAGGGCTGTTGTTTTTCAGTGGAACTGCAGGTGAGAGTTCAGTGCAGAACCCCGAGGTGTATGAGCTCAGGTGTAGTCATGCTGCTTATGGAACAAAGCCTCTGTTTCCCAAGGCTTTGAAAATGTTTTCTGCTGGATTGAAACTGGCAACACATTGCAAAAGGCAAATCATCTGAGCCACTCCGAACCTGTTCAGTGGAGTGAGGCAGCAGCCTTGTGAGTGAACCTGACACATCCCAGCCTGCTCCTCAGCTCCTTGGAATCATTTGCTTCTGCCACACTCTTGGAATTGGCTTCTGAATGAATGGACAAAATACACAAGCTGCTGCTTTAGTGGTTTTTCAGGAGCCTCTAAGGATTCCTTTTGGGAATCACTGGCCTATGCTGATTTATTTAACAAGTGCTGAGCTGCAGTGAGAAGAGACCTAAACTGGTGAATCAGCAGTCTTGGGGGTCCCTGTGCCAGGCTCAGAATCTGTGTTTCAGAGGAAAGGATCACTCACTTGTTCTACCCACAAGTGTGTTTGAAAGTACAGTGGAGAGCCTGATTCTGCCAGAAATGCACCCACTGTGCAGGTGGTTTTCAAACCTCAGCAGGCACGTTTGCTGCTCAGCTGAGGGCTCTTCCCTTGCTGCTTTGGGCCAGTGTTTGATGGAGCCCCTGCTGATGAATCTGGCACAGGGGCCCTGGAGCACTGTGTGCTCCCCCCTGCTTGCTGGCACTGCTGCTGGGATGCTGCACACACTGCAGTCAGAATCCTGCCCCTATTCCAGTGATGACTGCAAGTTCCACTGGGCTGAATGCTGTGTAAACCTGCCTGGAGTGAATGTTCCTCTCCCAACAAGGCAAACAAATGTGATGGGATTAGGATCTGAGCACATGTGTGTTAAATCTTTGGGGAGTTACCCCGGCTGACAATTTCTGTCCTTCCATGTGCATTTTTTACAAGATTCTGCTAAAACTCTACATGTCACTTCAGGATACTTAAAGCTCCTTATCTGCCCGATGAACACATGCTGCCAGATCAAGGAATATTACTGCAAGATTTATGGGGGAAATAAGAGGGTGTTGGCTGTAGAGAATAATTCTTAATGGTAGAAAATAGACACAATGGCATTTTATGAGAAGGACTGGCACTAACTTCATGTAAGTGTAGGAGTGTGAAAAATAATAGTGATGTTCTTCATTAGAAAGAGATTTTAGTTTTCTTGATATAACTTTTTCATGGAGGACCTGTGTTGGCTTTCTAGGGAATTTACCTTGTAGATATCTTCCAAGTACAGAGTAATAATTAAGACAAAAATTAAAAGCACTGTTTCTTAGCAAGTAATCAGTCCTCACTTTGTTACAATTTTAAGTTAACTTAACCCTGAAGTTTGTTGGAAAGACTGTAGGAAAAGCTAAATTTTTGTATTTATGGAAATTGGTAATAGTTTTGCATGTATTAATTTTGACTACCTCTGGGTTTACATTGCTGAATTTTTTAAATGATCCTTTATCTCTTTCTCTAGTGGTATGTCTGCAACACTGAACAGTTGTCTGAATCCCTTCAGCCCATTTTTGTCCAGAGTTACCTTGACCAAGGAACACAGATCTTCTTAAACAACAGCATTGAGAAGTCAGGCTGGCTGTTTATCCAGCTCTATCACTCTTTTGTGTCCTCTATTTTTAGCCTTTTTATGTCTAGAACATCCATCAATGGGTAAGTGAAAAGTCGATCTTGGGTAAGCTAAATACAGTTTGGATTTAGAGTTTTCAAGTGTTCAGCCCTACCCCTTGATCTGCCAGCTTTTCAGAATGTGGAATTTCTCTTTGCTGCTCTGTCAGATGTGAAATGCCCTCCTGTGTTCATCACATCCAGCCCTCTTAACTGGTGAACACCATCTCCAGTATGGGGGGACAGAGGAGGCAATTGCAATTAATGAAAGACAGTCAGAGGATTCTAATTGCATTTTATAACAATTACTTGTGTTAATTTTCTTAGAGAGTGTTCTCTGTGTCTCTTCTCTCAGCTTTCTTCCCCCCCTCCCACCTTGCTCTTTCCCTACTGCCACATTTTTATCAGTTACTGTTGTGATTGTCCTGGTTGGTGACTGTGTCCAGACTGTTCTATATTGTGCTAAAACTCTTCCCTACTGGAGAGTGTTTGCCTGTCCATGGCAAATCATGGCACATTTCTAAACACTGCAAAACTGGCCAAGTGTTGTGTCTGGTAACACAAACGTGGAATATTGTAATTTCTCTTATTCCCTAAAACAATTCCCCCTCAATTTGTGTGTAAGCTGCACTGGAACAGGTAACTTCTGAAGGAGTATGTTTGACTGATGAACCATCAGCAAAGCAGGAAAACATAAGTTGATAAAACAGCATTTTTCTATTCTTATTGCATCAGTTTCAGGGGAGTTTGGCTGTTGATAGATGCTTTAGTATTTTTTTCAAACAAAGCAGTGCTCTTTTTTGCTCACCTTACCCCATTCAGACACGTTTAACAGCTTATCAGCTTTGACCTTATGAAAAATACATTTTGTTACATTTCGCCAATTTCTCCAGTATCCCCACCTCTGCACCTGCTACATACTTCTGCACAGTCTGAAACAAGATAGGAGCTGTCTACTGGGGCTAGAAAAATAGTCTTTTTTCCTTATTTTCTACTCAGATGACTTTATGAGCTTCCCTGTGGTGTTCTTAGTTATGTGTAGCTTTATATAAAGGTTCCTTTGGTCTCTTCTTCCTTTCTCTTCCATTTTTTTTCAAAGGCTCTTCAGGGCTTTGAATAACACCTCATAATGCTGGTAGGAATAATAGCTATGAGCCAATTATACAGTGTGGACTGACACGTGTGCTGCAAGGGGGTTCTGCTTAAATTGGATGTAGTCTGTTTATTTTTATATATTTGATATCCTGCTTAGTTTCTTCTCTATGACTTTGTATACTCTGTCCTTTTTGTTTCTTTGGGTTTTAGTAGTCAGTATTTCCTAGGCCAGCTCCTTTTCACATTTTTTAATTCTTTGAGTCTTTTTGTCTCTGTTTACCTTTTTTCATGTTTGCTTTTTTTTTCCCTGTTCATTGTCTTTAAGTTTAACCTGCTATCCAACAGCAGTTGAAAGAATAGTATTTATCTACCTGCAGTCTATTAGTGACCAGTTCTTTTTTCTCTGCCTGTTCTTCTGTTTCATCATTGAATTCTGCCATGACAGCTGAAACGTGTCACTGTGTAGTCTTCAAACAGTTATGGGCGGGTATGGCATTGACTTGATCCATAAGGAATCCAACTGTCACCTCTACCCAATTCCTTAATGAGTTGTCTATTTTCTATTCCACAGCTTTTCATGTTGAATGCAGGATCTGCAGATAGCAGCAAAAGCCATTGTAACATAGAATTTTAAAAATCTCTTTTGCCCCTCCAGCAGCGTTACCCCTATGCTTTCTTTAAATCTGTTTTCTGTCTTCCCTCCTCGTTCCACATCCTATTCCTCATTCATTGTGCATACTTCTGTGTCTGCAGCCATTTTATTTCCTCTGTTATTTCATCCTGGTTTTTTTTTTAAGGTAGGTAGTAGAGATTCAAATCTGCAGATGTGACAAATAAGATCCAGTCTTTATCTTTCCTACTATTTTTTTTTATAATGCAATCATTTTCTTGAGCTGCACCCCATGAGCTCTTCCTTACCTAATCAAATTCCTTCTGGAGTCTTAACCACTGTAACTGCATGTGGCTCTGTGTTTGATCTCTTACAAGTGCAAGGCAAGTTGAACTGGATTTAAAATTTATCTGAGCAGTGACCTTGTCTGTTATTATGTATGACTGGTTCCTGCCAAAGCACATTCTAAATTTCTTCACTGCCTGTCCTGTTAAAGTTTGTACAAAATTGGTCATTTCATGTTTTTACATTTTAGGCTGCTGGGAAGGGGCTCGATGTTTGTGTTTTCCCCAGAACAATTTCAAAGACTGCTTAAAATAAATCCTGAATGGAAATCCCACAGACTTCTCGATTTAGGGGCTGGAGATGGAGAAGTCACTAAAGTTATGAGCCCTCACTTTGAAGAAATCTATGCCACTGAATTGTCTGAAACTATGATATGGCAGCTTCAGAAGAAGAAATACAGGTATCGACTGAATAATTCTACATCAACTGAATAATTCCTACATCCTTTATATATCAGACATTACAGCAAGTAATCTATTTGTAATTTAATGAATGTTCAGTATTTTCAGTCCATTCCTTTGTTGTTTGATTGTTATGGAAAAGGTTAGCTTGTACAAAAGCAGAGAAACACGTGTGATGATCCCTCTTTCCAGTGTTGGTTTCTGTCTCCTTTATTACCTGATGTTTATCAGACAGTATAAAGGTTCATAGGGCTGGACATGCAGCCATGCTGATTATTGATTTAGTTTTCTTTTCCAAAAGACCAGGGATCATGTCTGTCTCTTCTCTAAATGGTGGACCTTACCTGCACTATCAACATGTCCACAGGGAATTTTTGTCTTTAGTAGTTCTGTCTGAAATCAGCTTGTTTTTATTTAACAGATTGTATCTCTTTACTTTCACAGGGTGCTTGGTGTAAATGAATGGCAAAACACAGGATTTCAGTATGATGTTATCAGCTGTTTGAATCTGCTGGATCGCTGTGATCAACCACTGACTGTATTAAAAGATATCAGAAGTGTACTGGAGCCAACCAGAGGCAGAGTCATCCTAGCATTGGTTCTGCCATTTCACCCCTATGTGGAAAATGGTAAGTGCACAGATTAACAGCTGTTTGGGCAGGTAAAGAAAACATTTGTATTATCTAATATTCCAAATTAAGTGTTTCATAAAGGGCATGTTTGTATTTTATTTTTTACAAATGTTTGTATTTGATTTTTTACAAATAACTTGTCGAGGGCATGTTCAGAAGTATGAAATCATAGGTAAATAGGCCACATGATGTAAGCTGTTTTGTTAACTCCACAAATACATTGTTGACACCAACAAAAAGCTCAAATATTGAAGTCACAGATCCTGTTTTGCAAGTTACCACATTTCAGCTGTGTTGGAACAACTTGGGAAAACTGGTCCCTGACTAGGGCCTTTTACCTAGAGGTGTCCCCATCTGTCTCTAGTGACTGCTTGAACAAAACCATCAGAACTGTCTAATGCTGAGTAGAGCCATTCAGGTCAAGCTGTTTTAAATGTTCCAGATGAATCCAACCTAGAAATTCATAGAAAGATAACTTTCACTTTCCAACATGAGTAAAATATGGACCCCTACAAATATGAAGTATCATCCACTATTAATATTGTATGAACTTACATTGTACTAGTAACAGGAATAACAAAGTAAAATTCAGTGCCAAAACTCAATTATTTACGCTACGCAGATTTTAAAGAAATATATGAGAGATTTTAAGATGAATCTGTCTTTTTGACCAAACATCTAAAGTGACTAGAAACCTTTTTACATGCCTGTGAGTGTGGATTCAGGTTAAAGCACCCTCAAGGTGGTTTGGATTCCAGGAGGCTGATGTTCATCAGTCATTGTTCTGGTTCTCCTTGAGTGTTAAGACTTGTCTGTGGAAAGGCATGGATGCCCAGAAAATACAGAACTAATCACATTCTGGCAATTGCAGATGCATCAAACTGAATCTAGTTTTCTCTTTTTACATGCTAGTGGTATTTTGATGGGAAAAGGGAAAAAAATAAGTATAAGAAATGATGCCATCAGGTGAAGAATTACTTATAATACAGTATTTGAGCTTGTAATTTTGTAACTTTTTTGAAAAGTAGTGTGTTTTAAATTAGATTTGGTGTTTGACTTAGGCATCTGTAAAGTATTTCAAGCATATTTACTTATAACTTATTGTTCCTATAATGTGGAACAATATGGCTTCCCCTTGTAGAAATCCTTTAAAATTCCAAATACCAGCAGTGTCTTTCTAGTCTTTCACTGGCATACTAGAACCAAAATATGAGAAATGGTTTTTTTTTGTGTGCCTTCAAAACTCTTAGCCACTGTGTTTGGCAATCACTATTGCACCCCACATCTACTTTCCTGCATATTTTTGGGTAGCCCATAACAGACCATGTACAACTCCCTGGCTCAGCAGCAGGGGATGAGTTAAGGAACAAACTATTCTAAACCTGCTTATATCCTTCATCATTAATCTCCTACCATACACTGGGAGGAGAATAGAGAACTAAATTTATAAATCCCAAGGGACTGGAAACCTGTTCTGTGATTGTTGAATACAGTCATTGCTACTTGTTGAAAGTTGAAATGCTGTTGTAAGATGATTTGTAAACCAATGTCATCATTTTATTTGTGATGGTAACTTGGCAGATGAGTCACTTTGCTGAAGGCAGTTTTGTTCCCTTAATATGTTTGAAACTTAAAACATGCTCAGTTTGTCTATTTGCCACTATTATGGATATGGACCCATATAAACTAACAGTTAACAGTGCAGGTTAGCACACACAAAAGTTAGAGCTTCCCCACTAAATTTAACTGTGGGCTAAAGAAACAGACAATTAGCTGCCAGACTGTCTTCATGATGCAAAAAACATTTTAGAATTTCAGTATTTTCATTCAGCTGTTCTACATGATGATGCATTTTAAAAATAGATGTGTACATATGTTTTATATATAACAAAATTATACTTGGAACATTCAAAGAGGAGAACATTCCACAGCTCAAGTAACTTCTTGTAGCAGCTCATTAAAACCAGCTTGGACCCATGTAGTGAAACTTTTTAATTTTGTAGAGGAAGAACAAATGGAAAAGTGTAAGGCAGGTAAGGTGTTTGATCTAGTTATAGATCCATAGATATAAGTGGAAAAATTATTTTAATCAAAATGAGATATATGGGTTATTACATGCAGTATAATGGGATGGAAACTGTCTATGTGAATAACATAAAACCTGCTCTAAGAGAACAAAGCAAGGTGGAGAAGAAATTAAAATACAGATCTGTGCTCACTGTTTGTGGAATGACAGTGACACCTAGAGTCCAGAGGAGCTCAGTCATAAATTCTCTCTGGGGCTTTTCAGTTTTATTTCAACGTGCAGAACAACCAGGAATGCAGTTACTGCAGGTGTCTAAATTTGGCAAGAGACCCTGATGAATCATCAGGTGTTAGACCAGTCACTAAGAGCAAGTATTACCACAACTTTGTTTTTAATAGGTGTCTCATAGAGTCATATAGGAATCCTTTGTATTTCCTAATACAGACAGAAAAATCTTCATTGGAATACATAACTGGACTGGTGTAAGTTTCTCTAAAATAAAAGTGTCATGCCATATTTTGGAAGTAGTGAACACTAGGAGCCTGGGAGTGGGAAATTTCCTTGTTGAATGTGTTAATATCCTTGTAATGGATTGACAGGGACGAGAAGGCAAAGGTGTGTATTCTGTCCTCCTGAAATACTATTAATTGAGATGGAAACACAATAGTGTGTAAGATGGACCCTTGCTTTGTCTCAGTTGTCAGTTCTCATCTTGCAGAAGGGAGAAATGCCACTTCATTTGTAAACAAAGCCTCGCTTTATTTAAATTATGATAAAAGATGCAGCTGTTCTTTAGAAGGGAAAATGCCTTATACCAAAAAAGTGCTGATTTTATAGATTGGCTAGGTGGTGACTGCTGAAAAAGGTACTTTAAAAAAAAAAGAACACTGCCTTTTACTGGATAGTGTAGTTCTTTTTTGTGCTTGTATCTGTGTTGAACAGGTTTGTAAAGGCAAAACGTGGTGCTCCAGGTATTCCTGACTTGGGATGCTGGGACTGGGAAATGGGGGCTGTCAGCCAAAGAGGTGAATTTTAGTATTGGAGGAGCAATGTTTTCACAATGACAACTACTTTCCTAAACAGGTTTGGAAGATGCTCCATCCCAAATGAGCTTTGCCAGGATAGTGTGTGTGTTTATATTGTCAGTTTTTTCTGCTTCCCTGTCTAATACACAGGTTTTGCTCTGTTTAAGCTGTTATAAGGCTCATTTACTGTTGGTCTGTAAATGTTACATCAATAACTACCTCATTAACATGAGCAATCCAGATTTTCACCCATGAAATGAGTTTATTTTCTGTTGCTGTCAATTGTCAAACACCTTTCACAATTGCTCAGTTCATGTAAAAGGAATACATAAAAGTTTATGTAAAGAGGAAAAAAAATAATTAAATCTAAACTAAAAAAGGAGATTTTATGAAGCATCAGCAGTTATCTTACAAAGATAAAGTCTTTTTCCAGGGTTCTTGGAAATGGAAAATGGAATATATAACACAGATGTAAGATACAATGCACTTGGTTCTGGTGATCTGTTTAGAAAATAATCCCAAAGAACACTGCCCTGCAAGGTTTTCTCCTCTTCCTTTAAAGCAAAGGAAGTCTGTGAAGAAGCTTTACTTCCTCACCTGCTCCTTTGCATGCAGGAGAACTGTTGAACAAATCTGAAGTGCTGCACGTGCTCATCTGTTCTGATAAACAGTGTCATCTTCCAAATCATCCTAGGGAAAGAAGTGTTTCGTTACTGAGGTGATTTTTTTTTTTGGTTAAATAAAGGCAGAACTTCTTTTCTGAGGCAAACTCCATCTCTTTTGTGATTCAGTAAAATCCTTTCTCCCCTCTTATCCAGTTGTTTTTGTCCATGTGGTATCTACAGTCTTCGGAACATGTTTCTTATCCTGTTGGCTTTTCCTAATCTCCAGAGAGCACAGGGGCAGTAAAACATAGCCCATATTTTCATATCTGTTGGTCAAACCAAGGACCAGGTCATGTCAGCAGGGACTGGAAGGCTTTAAAGGGGTAATTACAAAGGAAAATTATTGGAGTTGTATGGAAATAAATGAAGTGAAATGCATATAGAAGTGCTAGACTTTGGTCTATGTGTCATTTGGTTCCTCCTTGCATGTCTGGATGATCTCTGTGCTCAGAATAGGAAAGAATTAACATTGTTTCTCAAGAGAAGCAAGATTTTGAAGCAATTTTCTTTTCTTGCAAATATGTATGATTTCTAAAGTTGTGTGGTTTGGTTGGTTATTTTTAATAATTTACATGGCACTTGTAAAATTATTGTCATACAAGACTTAATGGCATAAATTTAGAATGATGAAATAAGCTGTGTGGCTTTTCCCAGTGATGTTGAATACTTAGTTTAGGCTCTGTGCTGGAGGAAGGGAAATACCTTTAAATATATTACAGATATATTTATACATATAATATATTACAGAATATTACAATATATTATAAACTTTTATAATAGTTTTGTTGTGTTTCTGTTCCCTACTCTGGGTTAATGGAGCAAGAGGAGCTGCAAAAGCAGTACTTTTCAAATATAACCTCTTAATAGCTCTAGGCATTTTACCAAACAGTACAGAACCAGACCTCTTCTTGGCAAAATACAAATTTATTGCAGTTCTAATTTTAAATGTACGAGCATACATTTAAAAAGGGGTGTGTGTTTACACACACATGTATAAATGTATATATGTAATTGTATGCATATGGCTATTTAGAATGCTTTATAATGTCCTTGACTGTCATTCATAATACCTTTTTTACATCTCTATCAACTTCAAAGGAAATAGATACAGTAAACTCCTAAAACCTTTCGGTTTCTCTTTTTCCTCATAAATTTAGGTATTGGTGGGATACTCACAGGCTCTTGGTGGTGTTGAGCATATCTCTGCTTTTGAAGTTCTTGAGCAATTGCTTGAAAAATTTTTCGGCCGCTGTTTATTTTCTGTAAATAATTTAAAATATTTTGGTTCAGTGCAACATTTTGAGTTGGAGGAAACATCTTTTTCTACCTTTTCTAATTTAGGTTTTTTACCTGGATATGGCTTTGGGAATGTTACTAAGTAGCATTTTAAAAACATGAAGTTTGGCAAGCAGAAGGTTTTTAAATTATGTTGTTATTGCATTGCTTAACATATACACCTTCTTTAATGGATCTTTAAATGCATGGCTTCTGTTTTTTATACAAGGGTACGTAGGGGTGGAGGTTGTTGTTAATTAATAGCAAAACCTGTTCTTGTCAGAAGTTTGAAGAAAATTTACTTAAAACCTAAAGGAAACAGTGTGTTAGAGATGGCCTTTACAGAGATTAACTTTATCATGCATCCAATGTGTTAAAAATAAAATACCTGATTTGTTAAAATTAGTTAAATATAAATTGATAACTAGTCTTGTACAAATCTAAAGTGAAGCCTTAGTAGCTCAGAATGTCTCTTTAATGGAATCATCAATTAATCACAAATTTGATGCCAAATGTACTTCATAAAGACAAGAAGAAGAAGCTCTGAATCACAGACAAAGCAAGTAACATGGTAACATACACAGTTCTCTGTTGTTTGGTGTTTCCCACTTTTCTTTAGCAGCTTTGGTTTTAACTGGAAGGAGGGAAAATAAATGAAAAAGCAATTAAAATATGAGATGAGAAGTTAAAAAACGAAAATGAAAAAGCCAGTCCTGTCTTTATGCTTAGACAGTAGTCACTACAGGAAAGAGTCATTTTACCATATCATGCCAGTAAGGACTGTGAAGTCCTGATTCTCCTGTCAAAGTCTCATTATCATGTAAAGATTCCTGTTGTAGTTCTTGTTTGTTTTTATCTAAACACAAATTTTGTTGTAGATTAAAAAAAAAAAGGCAGTAATTACATAACTTTTAACCATGTGCATTTTAATGGGTTTGTTTCTGTAAGCATAAAACTTCTTCCAAGTCTCTGACATTTCTAAATTTTACCAAGGTCTCTCTTCTGTACACGAATGAAGAAAACCATAAGACAAGTGAGGTCATTCTGCAGTAACTTTACTGCAGCTCATAAATACTTCAATGTGAATTTAAATTATTTTACTTTTACTGGAAATTTATACTCAGGATAATTTTAACTTTAGAATACCTTTTCTTTTAGACACTTAACTGTGTGGTTGCTGTTAAGAGTCCAGGTATGTGCCACACAGGAGCTCACAGGTGTGTGTGTGCAGCGCATGGACTTCAACCAGCCTTTTCCTTAAAACTTAACCATAATAGTTATGAAATCTAGAAATGTGTTTGTATTCCCCTCATGGAGACATTTAAACTGCATTGATTTACAAAATGAACAAAACCAGAAAATCACTCTGAGCCTACCTTGTAGACCACAAAGGAAGTGAGCACAGCAGAGCTGTACAGGAACAGTAAGGATGAGGTGATGATCATGGAGATGAGTTTTCCATTGCTGAGCTGCTTCCCTGATCATGTATTAAAAATGAGTGTTAGAATAAAGGGCAGTTCTAGTTCACTTAATTTTTTTTAAGACTCTGCATTCCAGCTCCCTTTCTCTGAGGAATTAAAAAACCATATACCATCAATATTTTTCTGGTTAATTTTCAGTCTAAATTCCTTAGTGAGATCATTTTCCTTTTGTTTGCTCATATGTTTGCAAGGGCAATGGAGACCTGTTAGTTTTGATTACAAACCTTTCCTTTAGGGATAGAGAGAGAATGGCATCCAGTGTTCTGCTCCTGTAAAGGTATACCTGAATAAAGCTCATAGAGTTCTGTTCAGAAATGGAATTAGAGGAAGGAAGGAAGGAATATAAAGAAAGTAATTATCCAGCTGAGTGTTTCTAAGGTTTTTTTCTTTTTCTGTTTTAGGCATGTAAAACTGAAATGTAGTTACTGAAGTTTCATCACTTTCTTAACTAGAGGCAAGTGATACAAAGGTTTGGAGCATTTTTCTCAGGCTGGCAGTGTAAATCCCCACGTCTGAGGTCCTGCACTCTTGTAGCTTCTACTAAATGTTGGTTTCTCTACTTCCCGTTTTTTTTTTGTTAATACTTCTTTCTGACAGCCACAAAAGTCTTTCTCTAAGAGGATGTAGAGTATGATTAGACAGTATAAGTGCAAAACTTCTTTCTTTTGTAGAATTCTAGAGTCATCTTCATCATATGACAGAACAGCCTAATTAGCAAATGAGGTTGAGATGCTTATTTGTGGAATCCCTCTGGTTTTACTAATAATATCTTAATATAGCCATACTACTCCTAATGGGTTTGTTGATACTTCCATCTTAAATGTCATTCTTTAAAGTATAAATACAGAGAGTATTTAGAAAAGATAATTTATTTCTTCTAAGATACTTCATTAAGAAGGAATAATCAACTGACCTGTTACCGTTAGTACTGTTCCATCTCCTGTTTGTTTAGAAAGGGGTGTATCTGAGTCTGAAAATGCTATTCCACAGATATAAACAGCACTGTCATCTACAGTCAGATCTTTTATGTGAAGTAAGATGTTATTTCCTGATGAATGTACTTTGTACTTCTGATGATCTGTGCATTCAGGAGTACACAAATCCTGATGTGTATCAGTTAAAAAGCGAAACCACAGAACTTCAGGTTGGGACGAGGAACATCCAGAGGCAGAGAAAGTGCATGTTAGGGACACGTTGTTCATGGAGGAGTCAGCTTCCTGAAACCTGGGCTGTGTTACAGTGACTTGGCAGTGACCCGCAACACCTGTTGGGAAGGAACAATTGGTGATGTGAGGGACAGCTAAAAAGCCAGGTACAGTCTAAAAAAGAAAAAACAACTACTTTTGCTTCATTCAAGGAAAGGTGGGAGGAAAGGAAGAAACCAACTGTGTTTCAAACTTTAAATTATTAATGTTGTTTTCCGATGAACTTTGTTTTTAGATAGTTCCTACAGCTTGCACATGTGCTCATTTAACACTTTCACCTACAGGGTAATGTGCTTGGCTTTCTATTTTTTGACAAAATAGAGAAGACTGGTAGATCTGAAGCAATGTGAATGTTTCCTTTGGCACTGGAGAAGACCAGAAGAATACTTTGTGCAGTTTCTAGCCTGAGATTTAGTGCTGCATGTTTGTGGCAGTACTGGCCAGTGGGGTGGGTGTGTGTGACATAAGGGCAGTTGTTCAGTGGAGCAGTTCTGCAGGGCTTTCTCTCTCCTCCACTGTTCCTGGTCTGAGTCAAGCCAGACAAGCTGAAGGCAGGCAGTGGAAATGTCATAAATCAAGACATTCATAATTTAGCAACTTCATAACATTGATTAGAATTCACAATAGTTCCTAGATATTCTTCCACTCCATCACATATATTGACTCTGGTTTCTAAGCATAATAGTGCTTGTTAGTTCTGACATTTAAAAATGTGTGCAGAGAAAACAAGGTTAATCAGAGAAGAGCATTCTAATTAAGGAACTAAAATGTGTGGTTTAATATGACTAGTCTGGAAGATTTTTTTAAAGTCCTTATTGAAACCATGTGAATTCTGTTTTAATATATTTAATTTTATTCAAATAAATAGTTTAGTTATTTAAACTATGGTATTGAGGTTATTGCAGTGAGAATAAAGGTAGTATCTAAATGGCATCCTTTTCTTCTTGCCAGAAAATAACAAACTAGAAGATAAATAAACTGAAATCTCTTAGTGTACTGCTGGTACACAATTTATAAACCTGTCCATGGTGAACAATTAGCATTGTTCCTTCACCATTTTTCTCACTAAATCCAATCAGATTCAATGTCTGTGACTTCTACAGGAATAAAGTGAAACTGGTTCTGTGTTGGGTCCATATCAGAGCCATTCCACAGCAGCTAAGATTGTAAGTTGTGGGTACTTGCACCCTGTGTGGTGAAAGGCAGTAGCTTGTGCTTCTGCAGCTGATCCCCTTCTTTTTTCCACCTTATCCACAGGCTCTGGTGTCCTTGCAGAGCAGAACTCCATGGCCTCAGGTCATATAGGTGCTGCCTGCTGAACTTCCCAAACCCTCCACCCAAACAAACACACTTTCGCTTAAACCAGGCTGCTGCTGGAGTGTTCCAAGCAGGGAAGTGCAGCAGGATTTGACCCAGAAATCACAGGTTATACAGCAGTGTTTCAGACTTTTGGAAGAAAAAAGCATTTGCTAGCAGTTGTGTACTTCGGAAGTTATATGACAATAGCAGAAACTACCTTGCTTTTCAGCAAAACTTTTCACTGCTTTTATTTTGTAGCTGTGTTGCAAATCATAACCACAAAATTCTCAGTCTTGCTTAACTACTGTTAAGTGAGAAAATGTAAGAAATTTTTTAAAGTCTTACCATACAGGATCCAGTCGAACGCCAGCATTAGCACGTTTTTAAATTTGTTGAAAGATGCCATTTCTTGTATCTCTGTGGAAATTAATCTTCTTGAAGGAAGAGGAACTTAAGAAATGTTTGGATTTGCAGAACTGTCTTAATCACAAGATATAGAACTTCCTGTTTAGAAGGGTGTTTACTACTGCATTTAGCAAACTGGTTAAAGGTACAGACCAAATCAGAAAGGTTTTGTTTGTTGTGGATGACGTTACTTGGAAAATGAGTGAAGAACTTTAAATTTTGAATTCCTGAGCATTATACCTATAATCCTTCAGATTATTTAATTGGATATAACAAATAACAAGACATTTTCCAGCATGCTGCTTAATCAGCTTCTTAATTTTCTATGACCCTAAGCAGCCTTTAGCAGATCAGCTGGTAGGTGGCCACTGAAGGCAAAATAGCCATCCACTGTAATGTGGGTGATCTGCTGGTGAAAGCTTCACAGCAAATCACAATTTTCAACTTGCTGACTCTAATTACTGTAATTAACTTCTGTGCCTGTCTGCTGGACACCAGCCTCACTCATGGCAGTTACCTTTTAGGCACTCCTGGCACGTCTAGTTAAAAATGTAACAAAAGATAACCTTAAAGAAGCTGCTTTTGAACAGCAGGGATAAACTGGAACTGATCTTGCAACAGGTCCACAAGTGGCATGGCAACCTCCTGTGTGGAGTGGAATGGAACATAATTAGTGTAATTGACTCTTCTGTAAGAAAATGCAGTAAATGCAGTACACAATAAAGTTTTCTTTATAATTGAAACAAAGCTGTTCTGTTTTCTCAGTAGGTGGCAAGTGGGAAAAGCCCTCAGAAGTTTTGGAAATCAAAGGGCACACTTGGGAAGAACAGGTGAACAGCCTGCCAGAAGTTTTCAGTAAAGCTGGTTTTGCCATCGAGGCTTTCACCAGACTGCCCTACCTCTGTGAAGGTGACATGTACAATGACTACTACGTGCTGGATGATGCTGTCTTTGTCCTCAAGCCAGTGTAAGCCTGTGTGAAGTAAAGCTCCACAGTCTAACCCAAGAAGCAGCCTCTGAAAGAGGATTTTGATTCATGGTTACTTAAAGGGAGGGAATTTTGGGATTGCCATGCTAAATAAATACCATGTAAGAAATTTAAAGGCCAAAATAATAATGTATTTCTTTGTAGTGTGATGGGGGGGGGGAAAGGTTGTTTTTTAAATGGACTCCTCAGCTGAGTATTTCTTTTTTACCAGCTCTTAAACCAACATTGCATTCTGCAATCCAGTAGCAATGGGGGATATTTTTTTATACTTACCTGCAACAGGGATCATATCCAAACAAAAGCAATAGTCTTTATAATGGTGAAACTGATACAGTGTGAACTGTTGTGAAAGAAATCAAGCAAATTCTGGCAATAAAGTTATCCATTCAATTCAAGCCTTGTTGAATAAAACTGTTGAAATGGATAATCTTCCATGCTGTTACTTTCTCTCTTACTGTCATTCTTCACGTTTTTAATCATGCTAATAAACTTTTTTGAGATGACTCTTGGATTAACTTTTGTGTTCATTTTTGTAACCATAGCCATGCTCGTCTGCAGCAGCTGCTCTTTGTGTTGAGAATCAGGCTTTCAGTAGCAGCACAACCTTGCATTTATTTAAACAGCATTTAATTATTGTTTAATTGGATAACAGTACACAAAAAATGTATCACTTTTGGTTGGGTTTCCTTCCTGTTCTTCCCTGTCAAAGCCTCATAAATCCTCATTGCTTTTGCATTTGCCATTTTCCAGCTAAAGGGGTTATGGTAGAACTTGTCAAAACTGCACTTTAAACTGATGGCTTTAAAAACAAACCCTCTAAGCAAGTTATTGCCAAATGTTTTCAGCTTTAAAAAGTTGCAGGTGGTTTCTTGCAAATTTTCTGAGTCAAACTGCCTGTGAGGATCAGGCTGTAGGGACTTGAGAGTTTAGCTAGCTTGAGACATTTTCTGTTCTTCAGGAGCACAAAATAAATGCTATTTATTTTAATGTGTCTTGTTTTAAAACCTGTTCAAGTGGATAATTTCTGGCAGTTGGGATATAATTTCTCTTTTAAAAACCAAGAGACATGATAAGTAGTAGAGACCTGGCAGGTGTATGTCACGCAGTGCTTGGGTTGCAAGTGTGAGAGAGCAGAGAAACCTCAGGTAAGTAAAGTAAGAACTGACTTCTGTTGCTTTTGAAGTCTAAAAAAGTTGTCTGTTGTGATTTTTTTGTGGTTTTTATAATTAATGGTGATTTTATGCCAGGTAGGATGCTTAACATGTCATTTTAAGTTTATCTCAAATATCACTTTGCCTGACAGTTAATGATTTCTCCTGCCAGTTTATTAGCTTTTTGTTGTCAGTCATCTTTGTGGAATAGTATTCGGTAGTATGGGGCAAGGGCAAGGGATGCTGAAATTTCAAATTACTTTTCAACAGTAATTTAGACTCAGTGTTATTTCAGGATGTGCTGTTGCATTTTGGCATGTAGTGCAATCAGATTTGTCCATTGGGAAAATGAGCTATGTATGCTCTTGAGTGAATCCATTAATTTATCTTCTGTTACCTTCATTTTGTACTCATCTAGTAGTGGGAAAATGTTTTTTAATGTGTCATTGATTTAGGTTAAGGTAGCAGATATGTAGTAAGACAAACTTCTTCAAAGGTACTTTGTTTTAATCTCACATGTTACAAATCACACAAGAGACTGCATTTCATGTCTCTCACCTTTTAATCCTGTCACTGAGGATTTCAGTTTGTAATGGCTTTGAGAGGTTTGGGAACAGAAGATGTAATGTAAACAACAGGGTTTTTTTTTCCTTTCTTACGATTTTCTATTTTGTTCACTCTATTTAACTAAATATTCTCACACTTGAGGAATTAAAACATGACCAATAATGAAGAAAATCTTTCTACAAAGCCTAAATTCAGCAGGGTCAAACACCTGCTTAGTCCTGTTGAATAAACAGAATAAGCCCTAGGACTGTATCTAGACCTGTATTTAGAAAGCCAGAGTTTCTTGGAGGAAAGGGACTCCTTCCTCCCTGCAGGCCCTAAGAGAGCATTTGTGTGCAGTCAGTGCTGCTCACAGCCCATGAAAAGAAACTCTCAAGTCCAGTAGTTCATTAAATTAGATGGCCCCAAAGATGCCATCTAAGGGAAGATGTGTTGCAACGCCAATGTCCAAATTCTTTACTGCTGGGTTTGGGAATCCTGCCTTGTCCTGCTGTGGGTGTCAGTGTCCATCCAAGCTGCGCGGATTGCCCTGGGGAGTGACTGAACTGTTCTGTTCTGTTCTGTCAGGGTGGGCTGGGTGTGTTGCACTGCAGGAAAACGATGCTTGCAAGCGCTTGATTTAGCCAGAAACTTTCAAAGCGAAACTGGAACAGCTTCATCCCTCAAAACCACAGCCCCCTTTTGCCGGGTGATCCCAGGTACAGTCAGTTCATACTCTGAGGGACCCAGGGCCATCTGCCCTGCTTGGGCTGGGGAGAGGGGGGAGCAGGGCAGCACCAGCCTTGTGTTTCCCCTGCGCAGCTTGTTGAACTCTCTTCATCTCAGGACAGAAGTGTCCCCTCCTGCCCGCCCTGGAGTGCCGAGCCCCGGGCGGAGGAGCCTTTCCCGCCCGCCCTGAGGGCCGGGGCGCTGGGCAGGCGCCTGAGGCGGCAGGGCGGTGCTGGGCCTGGCCCCGCTCTCAGGGTCCCCGGCTGGAGCCGCCCAGCTCCAGCAGTGCCGGAGAGGAAGCGCACACGGCAGAGGCAGGTAAAGCTCTCTGGGGTCCTGGCTCTCCTTCTCTTCTCCTGTCCGCTCTCCCTTTCCAGCCCGCACCCCTTGCGGATTCCCCCACTGCATGTGGTGCGTTTTACTCAGAGCTCGGGTGCCAGGGGGAAGGTGGGCACCGGCAGTGTAAGGGCTTATCATCAAGAGTTGTGATTGTAAGGTCAGTTTTCTGGTTATCGAGCTTCAGATAAGGCAACGACTGCATAGAGTGAGTGATAAAATGTCTAGGATTTCTGTACATGGAAGGATGGCTGTTCTGGGAGTGAGAGGAGAGGTCAGTCTGGGAGCTTCTCATAAGCGGGGAGTCCTCAAGGGTGACTTGTCAGAGATCTCATCACAGCATATGCAAGGAACAATCTCTGGGGAGATGCCGGATGGGATCTGTAGGAGATCCCCACAGCGTTATTTGGGACAGTCTGGAAATTGCTGTGAGCTGCAAACCGACCTGTTTCACTCAAAAAATGAACTACTTCATCCTGCAGATTGTCTTGCCAAGCAGGGCTGTTTCACAGCAGACCTTTTTGTGCCCTGCTGATTGTCTGCCTGAGTTAGGATGAGAAAGCACTTTCCTTAGCATGTAATCTCCTTATATAGTAAGTTAGCATGCTTTAATTAAAATACACTCCCTGATCAAAGTGAATGAATTGGAATAAACAAATCGGGACTGACATTGGAGGCATGATTTAACCTATGCAGAGTAATCAAACCTTACTGCAAAATTATTAGGGCACAGGCAGAAACAAACACAAGCAAGTTCATTGTCTAGGAAACCAGATACATCTGAATGAGAAACATTTACTGTGGTGCTCCCAAAAGAGTAGCTGAAAAGGGTTTCAGTGTGTGTAAGAACAGGACAGAGGTGATAGCTTCTTGAAGTCTAATGTTTAAATTTTTCATCATCTGTCAGTTTGAGTCACTCCTGTTACAAGACTGGAGTTAAATATTTGCAATAGACTAAAGTATTGCTGAAGGCTTGTTGAAAGATATTTTTATAAAAGACTACCTTGGTACATGAGATTAAATAGTCCAAAAAAGGTGTCATTTATCAAATGTTCAGATCTGTAACTCGAGCTATGGCAGAGAACTTTGGGGAAAAAAAAGAGAGATCAGAGGATTCAGCAACAAAAAGAAATGCAGAAATTCAATGTCTTGCAAATAAATCTTTGAAATGAGGGAAAGGGGGACAAAATCTAACAAAGTCTCTTTATGGTCAGAGCCAAGTCGGCCAGTGGGACCCTGTGTGTCATTTGTTAAATCAGGGACTAATCCCAGTGCAAGAAGTTGCCATCTGTGGATCAAGGCATCATCTAATATCTCAGATTAATTTGTTGTTTTACCTGTGGGGGTGGTGACTCTCAGGCTGAGCAGAGGGCCAGGCAGAAAATCCTCTCTGCAGTGTGGATTGAAGCAGCTGAATGCTCTCAGAGCTGTGGAGGGGATGTGACTGCAGAAACTCCTGTGTGAGAGAAACCTGCCCAGTCTTTGCTTCCTTTCCACCCCGTTGCATTGGTTCTGTGTGTATCCTTGTCCTTCAAGAACTAGACCAAAAGCAACACGTTGATTTTGTTTTGGACAACTATGAAACTCAATTTTTTTCTGGTGGCAATCAGTGACAACCCAGTGAAAATCTCTGGGAATCCTCTTACTGCCCTTCCAGACAATTTATCTTTCAGTGATTTTGATGCTGCATAGCACAGGGCAGTAGGGATAGCAAGAGCTACCAAACTTTCCCTTTCCACACAAACTGTGTCTGAGGTGGTGGTGAAACACTGATGGGACCCTTCTTGTGAGTACAAGGACCACGGCTTTGATCCTTCCAGTTGAAGTGACATGGACTGTTTCCCAAATGTGTGACTTTTCCTCTGCTTCAGAAGAGTGTAAGGGTGTTTTCTCCCTTTTTGCCAAATGTGGCAGCAGGGAAGGGGAGTGCTCCTTCCCCCTCCCTGCCTGGAGCACCCTGCAGGGACAGGAGACCAGGGCCAGGCTGTCCCACCCCTGAGTTCAGAGATCTGCAAAGGGAGGGTCCCAGACCAAGTCTGCAGGCAGCTTCACCAGCTAGGAAAAGCTTAGGGTTTGTTTGAAGCTTCTTTATAATTTCCTTTTTCATTCAATTTCTCTTCTTTTTTATCTGATTTTAAAAGGATTTATTTGTCTGTTTTAACAAACTGCATTGAAGCCATATTTAGGTGCAGTGTAACTTGGTAAATAAATGGTGCTACAAGGAAGAAAATTAAATGAGCCACTTGCTATAGAGAGATAAATCTGTCTGCACACACACTCTTCATGGACTTGTGTTTGCATAAAGTGTATCTCTATCCTAGAAAAAGATCTAAATTAAAAACTTGGGAGCAAGCAGCTTTGGATTGTTCTGATCTCTATCTATACTCCATAGCATAGGCTGTCTCTGATTTATAGCTATGAAATTTGGGGTGAGTATTGCATTTTTGACTCTGTTCTTCCTATTTTCCTCTTCAATCCAAGTATCTTTTTATTCTAAAAAGCACCAGAAGAAATGTCCGGACTTTTGAAGATGTGTTTCTTGTTGATATCAATGAATCATGCCAAGATTACTCACAGTCAGAACTCTGAAGGTAAGACCAGAACTCCTGTCTGAGGGGTGTATTTGTGGCACAGAAAAAGCTGTGTGTAATAAATTAGGTGCTGTTTGGTAACTGGGATCATGATCTCTACTCTCTTGGCTTCATGGAGCTTGGCCAGCAAAGAATTTCACCAAGACTGATTATTATTGAATAGCCTTTTTTCCTCCCCACAATTTTTCTGTAAATAAATTTAATCAAGACTGCATTAAATGTTTGCAAAATAATTATGTGTATATAATCACTGCATACAATAAATATATTTTTATGTAACACAATTGACTGATAAAACATTAAATTAACTTCTAATATTGGGATAATCTTTTACAGATTTGCCTCCATTGTTGCACAAAGCTGTGGTTAGTATTTTTATTTGCTCTCTCAATTAACATTTTATATTATAATCTAAACATAGTAATTTATTACATGTATTTGTAATTTTTCCTTAGGAGGAAGTAATAGCTGGGAAATATCTGAATGGTAATGTACACAGTTGTTCCCACTTATGCTTCTAAAATTAATTAAAACTCAGTATCTCACCATAACTTTTTATGTTCCATTTTTCATGTGCAGCCCTCCTAGATATACTTTATTTTCAAAGGTAATGTATTACTCTCCCCATCTTGATTTTTCAATATTATCTTGCACTTCAGATATGATCTGTTTCATATCCACAGAAACTGGAACATTATGGATAGAATGGAATTGGCACATATGATTACTTGGATTTAGGTCTCTTGGGAGGAATATTTCCTGTTAACAGGGAAAAACCTGTTTGTCATGAAAAAGAAAAAAAAAATATAGAATGAGGCTGAAAACAAATACTTGCTACTGTTTTCAGAAGTTTTGGTAATTAACTTTGATCACTTGTGTCCAAATGGCTTCTTAAGGAAATTAAGTGCAATTCCAGCTGTCTGTCCACCTCCTCCTTTCAGTCTCACTCCATCCCCATCCTCCAGCTCCTGGTGCCTTTTGAATTATTTGCTAATTTTGTCCAAATCTGAAAGAGCAGGAGAAGCCTCAAAGGCCATTCTGCTCCTACATATTTTGAGAGAATCAGTGGCTGTGTAAGTAAGACACACTGAAATTAATGACTCTGCTGAAGGAAAGGCAGCAGTTACTCCCTGTGCTTTCTGCAAGCAGATCAGAATAGGCATAATGGGGTGCCAGAAAGCACATGCCTTGGAGGTGGTGCTAATGGCAACACCTTGGAAAATTGAGTTTATTGTGGGTGGTTGTGGAATTAGATGGAAAAAAACCTAATTAATTCCATTTCTTATTGAACCATGTATTTTCATTGCATTAAACAGACTAGGCAAAAAACTGAATACTTTTGTCATTATGGTGTTATCATTCTTTGTTTTCCTTTTTTTTTTTTTTACTCTTGTAATCTGCTATTTAGCTTCTTATATTATTTTACTGGTATTTTTGATCCTTTTTTCTGTTACAGCTCTAATGTCTGGACAGCAGATCTGCTTACAAAAGTCATGGCATATTTTCATGCCCAGGAAGTTATGTTTACTCTTAGCAGCCTGCAGGTTTGTGACGTTTAAGAAGCATGAAAATTTTTATTTGAAAAGGAATTTTAAAAACTCGGCCTATCTCTGTAGCCTAGGTCATCAATGACAGAGGTAATGAACACATCTACAGTGTAAAGCTAAACAGGAAAAAGGAATAGATTGTCTTTTTCCCCAAAGATTGTGGGAGTATGCAAGGCAGAAATAATAACAATCTTTTTTTTGCTTTTCCTCTGATGGAAAGCAGGAATTAGGATTTTTTTGTGCTAGTTGTTTCTGAGTTGAGTGTATATAAATGCTGTTTCCCCAGAAAATGAGGAGTTTCAGATTTTGACTGGCTGTAGTTCACACTGCTCCTTATGGAATGAGAGGCTCCAGAGCATCCTACAAAATGCCTCCACGTTTTAAAGCTCCTCTCAATGCTGTTTTTAAATTATCGATGTGGAAGTGATGCAGGAAGGAGTTGTTGTTCCTCCTCCTGCTGCTGAGGGTTAGTGATGAGCTGCTTTCAGTGGAGCTGTACCCAACTAATCAAACCTGAGCCCCTCCCTCGACCCTACACACGCTGAAACAGGGAAGTGTCAACTGTGCCATCCCTGAGCCTCAGGCATTCCCAGAAGCTCCACAGTGCTTGAAACCTGTCCCAAGCTCTGTGTCGCTGTCACAGCTCATCCTCACCTACATTTTCCTGCCACTGCCCCTTTCCTTTGTCAGGTTTATTGGCAGCCTGAGGCTCTCAGCAGGCTGAACCCCGAGGCATAAAGGAACTCTGTTAATATTTGGTGGTGGCAATGCAAGTTAAGCAAAGGCAGCAAAGAGCAATTGCAACTCAAATTCCAAATCAATTCTGAAATAATTCTGTCAGGAAATAGAAGGGATTTTACTCCAGTCTGCTGCTAATGAGCCTTAAATTTATTTCTGTTCCAATGTTATGATTCCCCTTCAATTTTTCAAAACAGGCATGAGATTGTTAACTGGTAATGCAGGTTGATGCGAGAGAGAATATTTTTGGCTTATGACCTGGTAGAGACTTTTCCTCCCATCTAATTGCACATTTCCTTCCCTTTTTTAAGTAATATGCACATGATGCCTGCTATTTTTCTAGACTTTTTTTTTAGCTCTTTAGAAGTTTCATTTTCACAGCTCTGTGTGAAGCAGAAAAGCTTTATTACTCTAGTTTTATGAAGTGAGAAACTGAGGCATCTTTGTTAAAAAGCTCCCTTGAGAGGACTTGTTCATGAAGCCAAGAATAGGATTTGAAAATTACTGTCTTTCAGAATGCATTTAGATTATTTTTGTTTTCAGTTTGTGTGGGAATAGTTATTTTGATCATTGGCAGCACAGATAATACAGAGCTAAACACTTAGTTCTTCTTGAGCACAGATTTTCAGGGAATAAAAGTACAATGGCTTGAGTTTTATGTATATTACACATATTTTTCTATACTTCAGATGTCCATAAAAAGTCACCTGAAGAACCTTTTATACCAGCCCAGGCAACTGCTGTCTGAATTGCAGCAGCTTGATCAGCAGCAGTTCCAAACTGCAATGAAGTACCTCTTCAACAGCAAAAAGGAGCATCTTGTAAGTGAATTTCCACTTGTGAAAAGGAAAAGCTGCTGTCAGTGGTTTAGATAAATGGAAGGGGACAGACTGGGGGCTCACAGTGCAGGCCCTGCAGTTACTTACCTGGCTTGGATTGGATTCCTCTCCTCTTAGGTTAGACTTAGTTCATTTAACTGTTAGTGTCTAAAAGTTGCTGCAAGTCCAAGTCAGTCATTTGGATTTTCACTGTAATCAGTAGAGAGAAACTCATCTCCAGAGAAGAGTTCACCCTCCTAGAGTAACACCTAAGGCAAGTAGGGCTACTCTGAGGGAGCATCTTTTTGGTGGCTGGAAAGAGAGCCAAGATGGCTGAAGAAGGTGAAATTAGTAGTTTTGTTAATCAGCCATTTGAAATATCTTTCTAGGTTTCATTTCGGTTTTGTAAAAAAATTCAAGCTGGTCTCTACCCAATGCCAGAAAGAAATTATCTGAACTAATGCAAACAACCAGTAGTTTGCAGCTGTTTTTCATGAGAACAGCATCATATTCTTTGTAGAATATGCTCTCTGTCAGGCCTCAAAATGAACAATATATTAAATTAATCAGAGATGTTGATTTAACACTTTGTTTCTTGCAGGAAATGGGAAATATTATTCTTGATTGGGGTAAGACTAGAGAGAGAATTTTTCAAAGCCCAGGAGTAAACAGGACCTTGTTCCTTGTAACACTGGATAAATGCTTCCTGGCTCTGAGTGCCCTGGACTGTGTGGATATCCTGAGTCAGATTCTGCATGTATCAGCAGTGAACTACCTCCAGCCTGATGTCATTGGGAGTCTCCCAAACCTTCTTCTGGAGGATGCTTTCAGAAACTTGTAAGTCATTTATTTTTCAGACACAATTAATACTATGTTGGATTTGCTGGCTATTTAAAAAGAGATCTCAGTCTGTTTTCCAGATACAGCTTTCTGCTTATGTGTAAAGAATGCTGTTTCTAAAATCATTTGTCCATGTGTCATTAAAAAAAAATGAATAGTTAACTCGTTAGTGAACTAACATACCCATTTATCACTTAGATCATCATTATTCAAGGACCTCTATGACAGAACTTCAGCAAGCACTCAGAGAGCTCTCTATGGCTGGATGAAGCAGATTCTACAGAAATCTTACAACATGAGTGGTATGTTACAAAGTGTTTTCTTCTTGCTTGTCATAAGAGAAAAGCACTCAGCAAAAGGCCTGCCCATTGTATTGAATTGTTTCCCCAGTTAACACAGGTCTGTGTAAGAGAGCTGCCTGGAACACCTTTTCTGCAGAACACAGTAAATATAATGTGTGTGTTACTCATGACAAATAGTTCTCCAAAGATGCTTGAACTTGTAGAGTAGAATCATGCTATTGTTAAGGCTGGAAAAGATCTCCAGGATCATCAAGTGCAACCAATGGACTCTTCCTCTGTTCTGCACAGAGCTATACACAAAGTCTTTTTCTAGTACTCCAGTCTTTTCTCTCTGTGCTGGTTCTCAGTCTGAAATAGGATACAGTGGCCAGGTGCTCTGCCAAGGCGTGTTGTTCACTTCTGAACTCCTGTTCAGATGAGAAAAACAGCTCTGGCTCAGGATACATTATCCACTGCACTGTTCAAAAACACAAAAGAAATGCAGGATGTTGTGAAAGCACATGGCACTAACTCGATCAGCAAAGGGACAAGATAAACCCAAAGTTAACTAATCCTGATTGGATGCATTTTCCCACATCTGTTTGCCTGGCTAATGTGCCTGAAACAGCTGTTCCATAGCTGGGACAGGCAGGATGGGCTCCACAAGGGGGCTGTGCAGGCATTGAACATCAGAGCCAGTGCCTGGATTTCACTGAACATCCCAGCACAGCTGTACTGGGAGCATTTTAGACTTACAGATGTGTGTGTTCTTCCTCTTTCCCTAGAAATCAAAGGTTAAATGCCCACTTGCTTCAGTGGAGCTAAATTTGCCTCCTGGGTCTCCTGCCATTTCAAAATATCAGAGTAAACCAGTAAGTCATGGAGAGGAGGTTACTGCTGCTGCTGTGATGTTAGTGCCAGTGCATTACTGGGGAAGCAAAGAGGCAGAATTTGCCTGGTGCTACTTAGCAGTCCTGGGAAAATCCAGCATCATTTTCAGCATCATCTTGGATTGTGTCTGAAGCACTGAAATTAAGGGTGAACCCTTAATTCGTGGAAGATCACACAGCTTGGGAGGGACTGGGAGTTGCTATGCCTCTTTTTCCTCCCTAGTTGCTGCTTCACATGCCAAAAGCAGTGCCGATGTGGTGAATCCACCCCCAGGGCATAAAGTGTGGGCTGATTCCCAGCTGTTTGTGGCAGTGTGAACCATCAGCCCTGGGCAGGCACACTTGGACTGAAAGTCTAAAGCTCCCTCATGTCTTTCTGCACTCCCCAGGCCACAGCAGAGTGCAGAAACAGTCCTGCAGGAGGGTGATTTATTCACTTTTTATGTGGGTAGCACTTGGGATAGGGATTAGTTTTTGGGGATCACAGCTGCCATGGCTGGTAACTGCAAGTCTTTTCTGCTAAAGGCCACAGTCAACATCCTTAAATGCTGCTGGTTTGTCTTTAGTTCTCTTGTCATGTCTTTCAACTCCTGTAATATTCTGGGTAATGGGAGGTAATATCACTTTAAAAAGCGCAGGCCTGACAGGTCTGCTGGGATCATCATCTTGTCTCAGTTAAGGAGCTTAGATCTGTGTTTTTAAAAAAATCACTTAATGGAGTCCTTCAGCTTCTGATAGATGCAGGCTGTTTTTTTCCCAACACTGGAAACTCTTCAAAGTGCACGGATGATTTTATCTTAACAGAGTTGTGAGTATCAGCACTGCCGAGGAATGTGTTCAGAGGTGTCACACACTGAGCCATCCAAATGACAACACCCTGGAGAAAACAGTCTTTGTGGCTCAGGGTACCCATGGAGTCCATAAATATGTTTGTTCTCAGGGATATTTGGATCTTGATTTCATTTTCAATCCTTGGGAGAATGTTACTAAATGAATGCCATTTTTTAACTGTTATGCAGTGTTTTGTGGTTTGTCAGCCTATTTCCATGTAGGTATTTGAACAGTTTTTCATTTTCTCCATTATTGCTATTGCATATTGCTGAAATAAGTGGCATCATCAATAATAATATATAAGATATATAAAGTATCATGCCTTCCCACTGTTCTTAAATAATGCAATTTATTAGAAAAGTGAACTTTAAAAACAGTGCTCCATATTTAATATTTTTGTGTAAATTTTTTCCTGTCCCACACTTAATCCATTTTCTTTTTCGACAACATAAAACATTAATTGTTTTTATATGAGAAAATTTGAGACACTTGAAACACTATTTCATTTTCATTTAAAAATGTATGGACTCATTAAAGTGTGGTGCTAAAATGTAGCAAATTGAGGGACTCTGACTCTCTCTGCTAAGGATTTTTCTGATTTGCAGATTTTTTATTATTTAACAATAACAATATACTGGGTAAAATATATTTGAAAAGTAATTGCTTTCTTAACATTGTAGTGAGTATTTATTTGTACAAAACAGAGTTCAATGAATCATCTTCTTGGGTCAGTGCAGAAAGCTTATGGATTTTGGGAAGATACATGGTCCATCTCCCATTAGAAGAAATTCTGAAAATTAGTCTCAATGAAGTAAGTAACAAAGTGTGGTTGGATATATTATTGCCAAGTGATGTCAGCTACAAACAATGTGAACACAAATGCAAACTTAAACATGAAAAATAATATATTTTAATTAATTACTTATAAAGAGAAACTTCAGAGGGGAAATATAAATGTATTCTTTACAAAAATCTTCTATCTTTTTAATTTTAAAGTGCCTGTCATTAATATGTAATTTTTTATTTGTATGACTTCCATGACTTCTACTGAAAGGGACCAGTGATAGAGGACACTCAAATTATATGACATTTTGGCAGAGAATCACTCAAATCACTCTCTCAGCTTTGCCTTCAGAAATACTGGTTTATCCAAGTCTTCTTCCTTTCTCTATAACATGAAGAGGCTCAATTAATTTTGAGTGTCAGACACAGACTTTATAGGATTCATTGTCTCACAGTGCTGATGTGTGGTTTTGTTTGCTGGTCAGATCAGACTGTTCATTAGCTACGACAACGCAACAAAGCAGTTGGACACGGTGTATGATATCACACCAGAGCTTGCACAGGCCCTCCTGGAAAGGATAAACTTGTCAGGATTTGATATGAGGAACACTTCGACTATCTACAGGCAAGGCTGCTTTGCTTTTTCTTTTATGGCTGTGTGTGGATGGAACAACTAACTAAGGAGAAAATGGAAATTGATAGCATGGCACAGCTTTTTCATTCCAGCAGAAAAATCTAGGCTGAAATCCAGCCCTGTTTAGCAACAGTGAAGAATTGCTACTTTATGAATTTTTGGAGGTGTGCCTAATTAGCTAATGCTTTGTCTCCTGCTCCACAGTGAGGAGATGTCTGTAGCATTCCTAGGAAGTCTGCAGTAGTATCTGGGGGACCTAGGCAGAGCTCCACCACATTATAGAGCAATAAAATAAACTGGGACAGCAGAACATGAGTTGTCTTGGCTGCTTGAATCACAGAACATGGAGGTGTTTGGTGGAAATCATTTTACAGTTAGGATTGAAGGAGGAAATCTCAACTCCTGCCAGCAGGACTGCAAGTGGGTTTAAACTGACGTGGGTGTCACTAGAGAAGCCATCAAGTGAAGAGGTGTAAAGCCTGCCCTGCTGTCCTCTTTGTCTTGCAGGGTAGAGATGAGCCATGCTTAAGTATGTTTGGATGTTAGGTGTGTAAGCAGGAAACTGAATTTTCAGGGCTGTCAGATCTGCACTGAACTAACTTTAACACTAATAAAAAACCAAAATAAACTGCTGTTACTCATAAATACACAGCGAGCATGAGAGAGCTCTGCACTCCACATTTACATTTACATTGTCATATCAATGGATGTATTTAGTCCCAAGACAATGCTGTCTGAAATTATTTGTAGTCTCCTTGGGGGATACCTTGGAGTTTTAAACTAATGGAGAATATGCTTTATGGCTTCAGAGCTCCTGTCATTACTGCACTGCAGCTCGCTGACTTCCATGAAGCATTGCTCTTGTCGGAGGAGTAAGCGAGAGAAGAGTTATGCCCACGCTCTAAATTTCAATGTCAGAAATCTTAAAAATTATTTTGTCACTCACAAGAGCTGCCACATTCTCACAAATGAGAGAAATGTCATGCTCCATAATGTTTAATATATTCCATTTTTACGACACACTTAGTTTATGTTACTTATTTTAACCATACTGTTGATTTAAATGCACTTTTACTTTTAAGAAGTAGTGTTATTCATTTCTGCTAATCCCAAAGGAGATGAAGAGCTTTTGGTGGCTATGCAATAATGCATCAGAAAGTAATTATTTGTTATAAAAATGCTCTTATAGATGTTTCTTTGATTTGTATGTTGGTTTGATGATCTCCCATGAATTCAGATGGGCTGCTGAAGCAGTGTTTTGTTATATCGCTTGCAGGTTGTTGTTGAGGGACTGGAGGAGCTAAAAGCCTTTCTGTGCTGCAGAATTTGACTGAGTTTGTGGTAGTGCTGCAGCATTGTCCACTGATGATTTGATTCATGTCTGGACATTACTGCCCAGACTCTGCCTGTGCCTGTCTCATTGAACTGTTAAACACCAGGGACTGTAGCAGGAAAGCTGGGTTTTGGCCATATCTTTGAGGTTCTTGTTCTTGTGTTAATTATAAAAGCAAAGGCTGAGTTTACAGGGACAGGGAATTGATTCAGGCTTCCTAGAGACCAGTTCATCCGCATTACTATCAAGTTCAAAGTCCAGACATAGTGATGCACAATTCAGAGTTCTTTCTTTGCAGGGTTACAGGTAAAGGCAGTAAATCAGCACAAGGTCTAAGACAGAAGGACACCTACAACAGGCACTTCCCCATGGTGGTGTGACTCCTCTTCTCCAAAAACTATGGCTGTGGTTGCACTTTACAGAGGTTAATGGAAATGTTGACTTAAGTGTTATGGCATGGGAACTGTGAAGGAAAATAAGCTCAGTTCAAAACCCTGCTTTGCAGATTGCTGTGCTGGCACACATGGGCAGCAAGCCTCAGTGTGCTTTCTCCTGACCAGTGTTGAACTGGACAGGTCTCCATCCATCAGCCAGTCCTGCGTTTGATGTGAAATACAGCAGGCGTTGTTTAATCCTAAAATTATAGAGGCCATGTCATGTCCCAGCTGCTGCTCTGAAACACAAATGGGTTGTGTTGCATGTGGAATCCAAGCAGGACTTACAGTTCAAAACATCCAATCAAACAGATAAGAACTCAGCTAGCCACTTCTAGAGACTTAGTAATAGCTCTCCATCATTTTCAAAATTATCCTGTTGAGGGAAGTGAAGTCATTATCTGGGACAATCCAGCCATGAACAAATGGAACCAGGACAGGTAAATTCTCAAGCACAAGCGCAAGCAATCCAGGCAGAATTCAGCTGAATACAAAGGCCAGTGCATGTTCTCATACCCCTGTTACAGGCTAAGTTTTAAAGACTGCAGGTTGAGGCACTCATGATGAACAGCAATTACTCCAGATGTGATCACAAGGAGAGGGTACCAAGCTGTGCTTCCATTTTCTAACAGTGACACCTTTAATGTCAGAAGGGAGCTAATGTATTTCTGCTCTATAGGCTGGGTTTGTTGGTTTGCTTTTATGATGACCTGGAACAGATGGATGCAGCTGTGGCCCGGGCTCTACTTCATCAAATGATTAAATGCAATCAGCTGAGAGGTTTCCAGGCAGAGGTTCATGAGGTGTGTACAACACTTGTTCTTCTTGCCTTATGTAATCCTGTAAAAAGAGGAGGAAGGATGTTCTTAAACAAGGAAAGAAATGAGTGAAAAATTATTAGGACTTAAGAAATAAAGGAAAATAGTTCTTGAGAATGCAAAGAATAGAAACCCATTTTGGGTGCTTATTTTTTTCTCATTCTGTTTCATATTCCTGTTCCATATATATTTCACAACTGTGGTTCTATTTTTGAGATTTTATGAAGTGTGTGAATATTTGCCAATGCCTATTCCAGAGATTCCAGTTAATGTTTTAGGTGGTAATGGAAATTGGTTCTTGGCACATTTTTATTTCCGATCTGCTCTTTTTGTTTGATTTAGCTCAAATCTCAACTCTTGAACATTGCCATGCAAAACCAGACATTGAATGATACCCTTGGATCTCTGTCAGATGCTGTGGTTGGACTAACTTCAAGTCAGCTGGAATCTCTGTCACCTGAAGCAGTGCATAATGCTGTTGCAACATTAAACCAAGTCTCTGGTTGGGCAAAGAGCCAAGTTATGATTTTATCCAGTAAATATCTCTCTTATGAAAAGGTACCTCTGATAACAGCTTTCCTACCTTCTGTTTTTAAAAGTGAAATGGCTTCTTCTCAGCAATAACTGTAGATTTTGAAAAGTTTAATACAATAATTATATTTAGTTAGTGGCCTGAAAAATGTGTTTAAATCAAATAAAAGCATCCAAGATTGTACATCCCAAAGTAATTCACTAGTACAGAGAGAATGAGTATTTGGATTTGGCAGTTGTGTATATTGTCTGTGTCACTGCCCTAAGGAGAATTTGTATGATCAGAGATGCCAGGCTGTATATTCAAATATACTGTAATGCAAGGAATCAGGTCCCAGTTGAAATTTCAGAAAAAGGAACTTCAGGCATTTGTTCCATGGTAAGACACAGGAAATGCATTCCCAGGCAAGAGATGTATTAAGTATTTAGCAAGAATAGTTTTGCTTTATTTATTGACTTTTGCTTTTAAATATATTTCCTGTTCTCAATAAAACTTCCTGTTTGCTTGTGCGGTTCTCCCTACAGGTTTTATCATTTTACAACGTGAGCCAAATGGGCGCCTTGGTGACAGGGATTGGCACCCAGTCACTGCACAGCATGAGCCCCAGGGAGCTGGCTCAGATTATTCGAGGCACCACATCCCAGTACTTGTCTGACTTATCTCCTGCACAGCAACAGGGCATCCTCAGGAAGGTGATTATAAACTCCAGTCTGTGGCGGGTTCTCTCTGCACAAGAGCACAGTAACCAGAACTGTAAAGCATGAATTAAACCAAGATATGTTCTTCAGCTCAATGGTTAATGGTTCTACTCCTTTTTTTCTGAACACCAGGTGTACTTCGAAGGCTCTCTCTTGCTTATTTCATTGTGGTTTTAATACTGTCGTGTTTTTCCTTTATCCTCTTAAGAGAAATATTACACAGAGTAGAAAGAAGAGCAAATCCTGTAAATCTAAGCATCAGTTCAGAAATGCCGTATATTTCTGCGTTCCTCTTTTTAGATTGCTGCATCTGGAGATTTTTCTTCATCAGTCAAAGATATACAAGGAGCTTTCTTTAAAGAAGTCGCTCTTTCTGGCTTATGGAAGCAAACTGGATATAATTCTGCAATGCTGAAAGAAAAAGAACTAAGAAGCAGCCAGGTAAAAATTATTACGCAGTTCCCATTCCACTGCAATGTAATGTGTTGGGAGAATTGGAAATTGGTGTAATATATTTGTGTTCAAGGAACACAGGTAAAAGGAAGGAACTACCCCAGTTATATCTCAACATAAACACCAGAGGACATTTAGAGCCCAGGCAGCACTATGAGACAATGCTATGGAAAAGGAAGCATTAATATGCTGAATTTAAGCCCCCAGCTTTCTCCCATGCAAATTTTCTCTTTCCAGTACTGTATATTAGATATTTACATGTAAAGTCTTTGTCCAGAGAGATGAAAGGTTGGATCAGATGATCTCCAGAGCTCCGTTCAGCCCTAAGTTTTTCAGTGGCTGTGGGCCATGTACAGGTTTAACATCGTCCCATAATGCCAGTCAAAGATGGCTTGTTTTGTGAAGGAAAAATTCAACTAAACTGGATGCCAAACCTTTTGGTTGCTCAAGCTGGACCACAGAGGTACCTTTAGAGTATATAAGAGAGCTCAGAGTACAAAAACCTTGCAGTCGTTATTGTCTCTTACAACTGGATTAACTGAAGTTACCTTTAATTATGGTGGGTTTATTTTCAGGCTTTGTATCTGTATGAATTACTGTCCAAGGAAAACTATCCTGTTGACCTTCTAAGGTATGGACTGTATCTCTTTTGAAATGGGGTTTAAAACTAGTTTTGTGATGAGAGCAACTTTGAGGTAAACAATATGTGGTTGTTATGTATTACCTTATGTTTCTGAATTCCTGGATACCACAGGATAATTCACCTTCCTTATTAAAAAGGGTCTTCAAAACCAAAATGAGGATCAAAGCATTGCAGAGGTTTGGGTGTTTTAAGGCTTAGTTGATATCTTTCAGTTTGTTTGCATTTTTACTTTCAAGAGCCTTTTAATTACAGGAAATGGGAGAGGTGAAGAAACTGTGTCTTAGGATGGGGTTGTGGGGAGTAAGGACTAGATCCTGCTTAAATATTCATAAGATTGAAATTTGCCTTTCCTATCAGCACAGGACAGCTTGTGAAAGGAGTAACTTGTCAACTCTTTGAAAGTATGGACACAGACATATTTTTAAACAACTTTGAATTCTTTGAAATGAATCTTCATCTGCTTTCTCCATATCAGGTAAACAAACAAAAAAGACTTTATGTACACAAACATACTACCCAATATCCAAATTAGGTAGATTAGAATTTGGTTCGTTCTATTTTGTCTTTGGTTTTTTGGGTTTTTTTCAGAATCCTGTATGTCTCAACTTGTCTGTTAGCATATTTTTAAATCTTTTATGTGTGAATTTGTCTGCTATCATACTTCATTTTGACAATTTCATTTGTCACTTACAAATTGCATGAAATTCCTACAGCCCTTCTGACTTGTTAATTCATGAGTAATCTGTTTGGAAATACTTAGAAGTTTCAGAAACATACAAATGTTTTCATGTTCCCAAATATATAATGTTCCATCTCTGCTGTCTACAAAAAGAAAACTAAAACAAGCCAGATAAAAATGCTCTCTGAAGATAATATGCACAGTCTTATATATGCTAATTTATATATATGCTGCAATAAACAAGCCATATTTTTTATTCTTCTTCAAAACTGCTAGAGGCTTAAGATCCTAAATTTTTGTTGATTTTAGGTTAATTGTTTGGCTTGGAAATTTTGGAAAGTCTCCAATGCATCCATTCCTCCCTTCCTCTTACTGGCACTTCCGTGAGTTACATTTTAGCCCATCTTAACTTCTGAGCACTTTTCAAATAATCTCTTCAGTCCTAAGAAAACTGATGATTCAAATAAATGGTAATTTATCAAAAGTGATCACTGACTGCAGGCAAAATCTGTCCCAAGTGAAAGTTGGTAATACTTTTTGTCTTTTATTACAGTACATTTTTGTCACAATGGTGGATTTTTCCCCCTAGGTAGGCTTATTTTATTTAGGTTTGCTTATTTTTTTAGGGGGTTTAGGGGTCTTTTTGAGAGTGGATATATAAGGCAAAACCACTGGATACTGCTGAAGCATATTGCTCTGTATGGTTGGAAACATTCCAGTGTGTTTCACATTTGTGTTAAGTTAGCAAAACTTCTCAGCGGCAACTTTTTTCCTTAGGAAAAAATAACTTGTATGAGAACAACTCCTGAACTGTAAAATTTGTTAATTCCTTCCTTCCTTCCTTCCTTCCTTTCTTTGTCTCTTTCTCACTTTCTGTCTCTTCTGCCCTTTCACTCTTTCTTTCTATGTGCCTAAGGGGATACAAAGGACTGAGAACCCTTCTTTTTGTGGAATATTTCTTAATTGACAAAGTAAGAAAAGTATTCCATTTGAAAAGGCTCTATTCTATTTAACAACTATAAAATAATAACAGAAAGACTTTAATGTAAGGCTTCCTACAAACTGCAGCACTCAGTTATTTGTCAGCAATTGCATGTTGGCTGTTCAGGGCCATCAGAAATTACTGGTGTTGTTGAGGACAGACCCTGGCAAGGCTGGGCCTGTGCAGATGTGGGCTGTGGCTTTATTTGCAAAGGTTGTCTGCCACTCTGCATGGAGAAGAGCATAATTTTTTTAATTTGGCAGGATTTTTGGATTTTGATAAAAAGGAAACCTACTCTAAAACTGCTTGTGGTCCTCAGGCCACCCACCATATTTTCATTCATCAGAGAATTATTCCTAATAAAACGGAGAAAGGGGAAAAGCTTCTGACCTGTAAACAGTGTTGTTTCATATGGTGTTAAAGCATCTCAGAGCACTTTCAATCACTTGCAGCTATTTACAATTCATAGCCATTTTTTGAAGTTAGTTCATGTCCTGATGGACTGGAAGAAGACAGATATTGAAGTAAGGCGAGGGTTAATTGCAATTTTTTTGGACTGTTTGGTTTATGATTTTTCAAGTCCAGCTTTGTCTCGAAATATTTCTGTCATCACAGATTTCATGGCTATGGTTGTGGGTGTATGAAGGTCAGGTTTACATTCTGAGACCTTCTGAATCCTTTCTGCAGTTCTGAGTACCTGGAGTACGTTGCAGGCCCTTTGTGTGTCCCTTTCCTTGAACGTGTGGGGAAGACTGGAATGGACCTTCTGAATCCAAGCCATCACAAAAGGGATGCTGTCCTGCAAAAAGTACAGGAGTGCTTGGTGGGTATGGCTGAGAGGGGTCAGCAGAGGAGGAGATACCATGGAGGAGGAGAGAGTCACCACCTACATGAGTTCTTCACCCATCCACCTGTATTTTTTTGGGGGGTTTATGTACTGTTTCAATTTTATTGTTTGCTTCTTAAGCAAACCTTTTTATAGCTTGCTTAGCAATTTTCCTTGACTCCATGCATGTTACAAAGTGTTCTCATGAAATATCATTGCTGGCCAGGATAGCCTGGAGCTGACCAGTTTGCACCTGGAGCTGTTCCCCTGGCTCCAAGCAATGCCAGTCCAAGCAGAGCTGTTGTGGCAGAGGGAGCTCCATGGGAGAGGTGATGGTATAAGGAGAATTTTGTGACTTCTGCTGTCTGGGAGCTGCAGCACTCACCATTTTTTAGGGGAAACTAGTTCTTTGATGTAGCTGTGGCTATTCCTGTCCTTACACACAGTATCAGCTGTATAATCCCCCATGTTTTGGCAGCTGCTTGAGAAACTCCTTAGAGCTCAGCCTCCTAACAGCAAGAGCTTGGGGCCCCTCTGCTCCAAGGGGCTGGGTGAGGGCTGCACTGCCAGACAGAGCTGCACCAGCTCTGCAGGTGCTGGGTGGTCACATTCTTTATGTGTGATTCAGTATGGAATAAAGAGTACTGAAAGCTCTGAGAAGTGCTTATGAAATATCACCAGTTGGATTGGTAGAACAAAAAATGTAAGGCAGTCTCAGCTGAAATTGTAGATTAAGTTGCCAGTGCAAACTGTTGTGTCTTTGTTCCTTACAGCTTAAATGAGTTGTGATGCAGCTAAGTGGTACAGGGCAAGAGCTAAGTTTAGCTCTGCCAACAGGGCAAATGCTTCTCGTTTCAGAACAGCTCCATTGCTGATGAATATGATGTTGACCTCCTTGGAAATCTAATCTGCCACTTACCTCCAGCCTTTCTACATGGCAGAATGTCCCTGAAGGCAATGGCAGCAGCCCTACATCAATTCAAACTTTGCCAACAGCTCAGCCATGAGCAGAAGACTGAAATTAAATACAAACTCCTTCAGTTATATGGGTAAGGTATTGGATACACCACCGTGGTCATGCTGGTGGTTAGGCCATGCAAACACCAAGCATTTGTTTTGCCCAGATAAACTGCAGTGAAAACAGCACAAAACAGCTTCTGTCACTGCCCAAGTTTGGAGTCTTGTCCACTGGAATGACATTTCTGTTCTTGTGTGTAATGTGATAACTATGGAACAAAATACAACCCCAGGGACACCCTGCATGACTTAAGTCCCAGAGGAAAAAGAGAGAAAATGTAATGTTTGTGGGGGGGCAGGCAAATAGACTCACTGGCCTGGCAAGAGAAAGGGGTTGCAAACAGAGAATGGTGCAGGAATACAAAGAATGGGAAAATGGAAGTGTAGTATTTCCATTTTCCAATGCTTTTGTGAGAAGACAAGTAAAGAAGACTGCAAGCACCTGTGGCAATAGGAGAGAATGGAGAAGAAGCAGAGGGATATAAAGTTCAAGCATCTGCAGCAGCAGAGTGGGCAGTGTGTTGGGTGTCACTAAGGACTCAGATTAGGAGGGCGAATGGAACCTCACTGGTATCAGTCATGCAAAGAACAAAGTCATTCTCTGTCTGGCAAGAATATACTGTTTCTGTCTTGCATTGTCCCTTGGAAGTAGCTTGCATTTGAAAAGGGAGACTGGATGCACAGTTTCTAACCACCCCTTTGCCCCAAAGTTGGTCACTTGATCCACCTGATCACGTTAGATACTGTTCAGCTTCCTGCTAGTCAGCATTTTCCTGTGATAGGATTAATTTTCCTGTATTTTCCAGCAGATTCCATTCCTGCATTGATCTGGATACAAATCAGTTTTATTGAATCGTGGCACACTGTGCTAAATAAGATTTTACTTTATTTTATAACATTTAATTTTGAAGCTATTTAAACATCTGCATAGCGGAGCAACAAAGCAAATAAAATTGTTTGTGGGAACATGAGCTAGTAACATATTTGTTACTACACTCTTCTATAGGCTCTGTCAGGCTGAAAATGACTTATCTAAGTGCTTTATCAAGTCACCCACCGAAAGGGTTGACTGACATTTGTCAGATTTGGATGATGTTTCTACTTCTCTTTTGATAACCATTTTGCAGACTACTATTTCAATATGAACTGACAGAAAATGATAAATTTTCTTTCAAAGAAAGAATTATTTCTCCTTGTTCAAACACTGTAGTGCTAAGAACACTTGACTATTGAGGGAGAGCTCCATCACCACCATATTTGAAGGGTTTTTCTGATTATATTGTGAGTTCCACTAATGTCCTGTGCACAGAAAGATGAGAAAACGCAATCTGATGCTTGTAACAATGAATAATCACACTGGCATTGAATTGTGTTTCCTGTATGACAAAGTATCATAAAAACACTGAAGTTTTAGTGTTTTTTTTTGTAATGTTCTTTATTAATATAATTTTTCAAAATATTTTTCAGCTCCTCAAACAACTGGACAGCAGAAACAACATTAGATGTTGGACCATTCATAGTTCTGCTGTCAAAAGAGGAATTAAATGTCCTTGCTGAAAAGGTATGCTTTTATTAAAAAATATAAATTTGTAACATATATTTTAGAACTTGGATTTGTGAATGTCATAATGCAGTCTAAATTATGTAATGCTGAACTAGGTAAATAATTCTTTTGTCAAGGAATCCTGTGTTAATGTTTCACATATTCTTGACTCCATCAAAGAGATTTCTTCTTCAGAGTAATTTTACTATAAACAATTAGTTGCATGTGTATACAATGACAATTGTACATTGTCACATAGGGAAAAAAGGGGTATTTATAGTGATGCAGACTCATTTATGGTACTTTACACCTTACAGTGCTCTTTACTCCATCCTTCTGCCTTCCAACCATAAAAGTTGTGTTTCTTATCCTGTTATTAATGGGATCATACTGATCAAATTAGCATTTACTCATGTGGCCCTTTGCCCTGGGGCCAGCGTAGCACAAGTAACAATATCTGATGGCCTCAGCATTGCACTTTGTAATTTCCTTGCCCTCTTTAGTTCATATAATCTTAATTTTGTTATGCATAGGAGTAAACTATACTGGAATGAGGGATTCATTCTTCAGCAGAAATATGTGAACACAGTCAGTAGCTTTTCCATGGAGATAATGCTTATAATTGACCAGATAGAATAGGACTCTTCAAAGGAAAGGAAGGTGTCTAGCAGGGTGGAGGAGAGAGGTCAGAAAAGCCTAAAGAAGGCAAACAGGTCACAGTTATTTCTCAGAACTTAATTGGGTCCCTATCCTCAATTCATATACTTATCTGGCAAATTTAAGACAAGCAAAATGAAGCCCGAATTAAAATGGTGGCACTCATTGCTCCAGGAGGGGCTGGACACAGACACCAATCAGGCAGTGCTCAGGTGTTGCTAGAAGCTGGGAGGGCATACAGGAGGGAGAATCACTCAGAATTTGCTTTGTTCCTAATTTTTCCCCCTCAAATATGTGCCGATGACCTTTCAGTAGCAGCCAATTACTCTTTTCCGAAACATCTGCACAATGGGACGAGACCGAACTGTTACTAACCCCTGCTTTGCTAAGGTCTGCACAAGTCCTTCTCCACAAATTGATTTGTTTTAAAAGGGAGAGAAGCCTTATTTATTCTTTCTTTCCTTTTGAAGTTCCCAGATATCATTTTACAAATAGCAAAGACAGTTGGACCAGTTTCTCCAGCTGAAGAACTTCTGTCAGCTGTGTTTGAGTCGGTCTCCAACGGCACTGGCAGCGCCCGCCTGTCCCTCAACAGAACTGGTCAGTATTGCACCTGGGGACTCTGCAAAGTGCTGCCATTTGGGGCTGGGATGGTGCAATTCAAACAGACTTTGTCTCACTTTGTCATCAAATGCATTCTGAGAAGCCGAACGACAAAAGTGAAGTGTTGTGTAACTTATAGACTTTCAGCAAAAAACAGTGAGAGTCTTCATTCTGCTGCTCATCAGAGTTGTATAATGCACTAATTGCTGAAACACTTTCATTACAGGATTGCATAATTAAGCATTTCCTGGAATCTTTCTGAGTGCACAAAGGAAAAGGACGAATGATTTGAATTAGAGGGGTTTGTTTATTTTTAATTTTTAAAAATTTTTACTTTGTAATCTAATTGAAACCCCTTGAATTAAAAACCTGTGAAGGTGACAAGTTACCGTTGTGCCAAAAGATTGCACATAGTTAATCCTTTGCCAGACATGAGCATATGGTGACTGATCTGTTCTTAAATCTGACAGTGGTGGCTCTGTGTTTTTTCTGTCCAAATGGACAAAGTTGATAATCATCTAAAAGGTATTTTAATTAGCATCCAAATTAATCTATTAGAATCGCTGGTGACAAATGGATCATTTTCTTTATAAAAGATAGATGCTCTGGCTATATTCTATTATTATAATAGCAACTATTCTTTCTCTTATCTGAAATTCACCCAGGCAGAATTTGTAAGCTGTGCCATCCTGTTCCATGGAAAATAATCCTGCTGTGGGGGGAGCTTTTGAAAAGCAGCAATGGGAATTTAGACCCAAACATATTCAAGGAGTTTGATCCTGTCTGCCTTTGTCTTTGAAAATCTCCCCCTTGGTTCTCTGCCTAGCAGAATAGAGGTTCAAGCTCTCAGCAAGCCCTGAGCTACCACGGAAATCCATCTGCTTGTATGGCAGGAACTCTGAATGATGACTGTGTGTCTCTGGGAATGAATTTGCCTCTTACAGTGCTGTATTCATAGGCAGAGAGAGGTGGAGGGAGCTCTAGGAGTTGTGTTTTTTCATGGCCTGAAACAAAACATGACCTCACTTGATCACAGGAGTCATTACACAATCATCAGGATCTGAAAAAAGCAGGACTGAGCTGGTGAAATAGCAGAGGGTTAGTTCACCTGTGTGCGTGAAATTCACTCTTTCTTCAACAAGTAAATCAGCAGATCATAAGCCATATTTCTTTAGATATGGGCCACAGGACTGAAGGTTCAGCAGCAGGTATTTCAATATGCCTGTGTCCTTAAGTGGTCTTTTGTAAGCCTCTGGATCTACATCTCTGAATCCCAAAGACTTCTTTAATCAGCCCAGCTCATGTCCAGTGCAGTTGCAGAGCTCTCTCATCTGCATTGCAAGACCAATGCCAGTGAAGCTGAGGGTCTTTGGCAAAGGATAACTTGGCTCCAAGGCTATGGAGGCTCCTGAGTCTTTACTTGGGGTGCACAAGCTCAGGTGGGGGGAATCTGGGAGGTGAGAAGTTGAAGGAAATGCTTCTGTAGTCCAAACATGGTATTGAACTTCTGTTACCAAACCTAATCTCATCAGCTTCATACAACTCACACAGTGGTGTCAGTAAGGAATTAAGTTTAATTACTGATTTGTAAATCACTAAAAAATTGGGTGTTATGAAAATTACTCCAGAATAACATTGATGCTTTTCATGCCATCAATGCTATTTTGCATTTCTTACAGACCAGTTGTGAGCTAATAACAGTAGCAATTACCAGTTACAGAGTTCCCGCATCTATCTCTGTGTCAAGATTAAAAGCAAAGGCTTCAAGATGCTTAAGGCAAGATGGAACATGAAAAGCAAAACTTGGGAACTGTGTGTCTGAGATGCTGCCAGAGAGCAGTGGCAGTGCTGGAGAAAGAATTCGGCTTTCTCACCACAAGCACTGAGATGTTATACTGTATATGTATGTTTTTCATCAAACTAAATGTATAGCAAAAGGAAGAGCAAAGTGGCATCAGGTCAGAAATCTAATTAGTATTTTCCTTTTTAATCGTATCAGTGTATCTGGTGTGTTAAAATTATAAAATCAGTTTTTTTTTTCAAGGACATCTAGTCTTAGGTTTTCATGACTTGGGGAAGGGAGCTTCACAGTGTTTGGATGGGCAGTATTTACATGAGAAAAGCTGACCTTCTATGGCAGGGGAAAGGGAAACAATGCAGCTTCACAAGAGGGAGGTAAAGGGAGAGCAGAAGATCAGCTGGTACAGTGGAAGCTGAACAGCATTTTCATTTGCTGAACAGATTCAGTCTTTTCACTGTTCTACCCACTATTGCAGCTTCCTTTGATGCAAATAAATCCCTCCTCTGCCTCCTTTCAATGTACAAATCTACTTTGTACATCCTCGCTTTAATTTATTTATCTGGTGGAGCTTAGCTGAGGCACAGCATCTGTGAAATTCATGCTATTTACTGGTAATGACCATATCCAAAGACATGTAGGGATTATTTGGTTTAGATAATTATTTAATAAGGTTTTCCTAAATTAGTGACAGGAGAGGGAGCAATAAACAACCACATTAGGATTTTTATTTCTGCTTTCCATCAACATTAGAGGTAGATTATGTCAACAAAGACTAGGATTTGTTAAAACACACAATGGAAACTGTCTGGTTTGATAATGCATAGGCCTGGAACCTGACTGTAAATAAGATTTTTAAAGGCAGTTTGTCTGTCCAAACAGTGCTGTGGTAAGTGTACAGCCCTCTCTAGATCCTGACATTTTAACAACAGGCTTGACATAAGGAACAAGCACTATGCTTCTCTGACACATCCAGCTTCTGTCTTCACCTTGTTTAAATGTCAGGCAAGTCTTACAAGACATATATCTCTATCAGGCATTTCAGAGTGCAAGGACCTCTCGTGTCTGTTACATCCATGTTGAGTTGGATTCACTGTTTGAATGTGATGTTTACTCAGCTGAAGCTCTTTTTGGTGAATTTCCACCAGGGTTGTCCCAAACATTTGCATTTCACTCCTATTGAATCAAGACTCCCAGCAAATGGTGCCTTAAACTCAGAACAAGCCCTTGCCTGGGTTTTGATGCCTTCAGAGAATTAGATTTGAAAGAAACTTGCAAGATACTGGTAGTTCTTACTGCACACATCCATATTTTAGTTTTATTGCAGCATCTTGCATTTTAACTGTTCTGAAATGTATGTCTGCTCTTGTCTAGCATGCACTGCCTTTGGAGTACAAAGAATATAACCAATGTCTTGCATATTACTCAAATTCTACTTTTATATCCAGAACATTATTAATATAAATATTTTTTAGTTCTTCAGTTATAAAATAATTAATCAATATCACATCAGCAGCAGTAAATTTTCATTGTCTCTTGCCCTCTTAAATATCAATATTGCTTTGATTTATTTTGTTGTGTCTTTGATGAAAACTCTTGCTATTTGACCTTTTTTAGATTGCCTGAGAACCAGAGCTCCTTCTTCAAATGAAATCATTAAATTAGGAGAAGCAAATGTCTTTTGGTCAGTTCAGGAACTGAAATGCATGGACCCAGGGACTTTTGACAAAAATGTGGAACTTCTTGGGGGTGTCTCAGGTTTTAGCAGCTCCCAGCTGACTGCCTTGAAGGAAAAAGCCAAGCAGGTAACTATCCTGTCTGTGAAGGAAAATTAAATATGTAATGTGATTTGGTGTTATTGAACAATGCAGTTCTAAAATAACTGTGCTGTGTCAATGTCACTACTGCCACAAGAATATCTGTGGTTTATTGGAAAAATAATGTGAGGGGGTGATAGAACACTATTGCCCTTGCTTTAGAGTCAACAGGCAAGTAGTTCTGAGCTATTGGCAGCTGGAAAAGTGAAGTGTTTTTACTTTTGAATTACATTTTTGCTTGCTTCTCACTTTCCTTTCATAAATGAAAAATCAGCAAGCAGTACTAGGAGCTGTTGATTACCCTGCTAAGAATTAAGCTTGGCATGTTAAACTGTCTAAGTGGATGCTAAATATAGCTTACAGTGGGGTAAACCCAAACTGACTGAATACCTTATTGGCTGAATAAAGCTCCTTTTTCCACCTTCTCACAGGCAGGGACAGACCCATCAGTGGGAAATTTTAGGGAGGAAAAATCCCACCTACATTTTGTCTTTATGGAGAGCACAGTTGGACAAAGGACTGTGCTGGGGGTAGGTCAGGACTCTGGCTGGATCTGGGGCATCAACAGAGCTCTGAGCAGCCCTGATTGAGATAGGGTGGCTGGCAGAAAAGTCAAGATTTTGCTCCATCCCTGTTGCCTTTGCACTTCTCCCTGGGGGTGACCTCCTCTTGCTGCTTTGTGGTTGCCTGCACTGCCAGGGAACAGGCAAATTCCCAAACATACTTTTAGTTCAGCAAGAAAAAGCCTTAGGGTACAGTAAGACAAATTGTTCTGGTTGCAGAAAACTCAGAGGTGAAGAGGGTACTGCCCCAGCCTGGCTTCAGCTTCCTGTCAGCAGCATGTGCTGGAGGTTATATGTTCTCTGCTTCCATCTCTGCATGGCTACTCTGTAGTCCCCTTCTGTCAAAATGATCCAACATGTAAAAGTCCTTTTTAGGTTCCATCAGATCGTTCTGACAGAATGAGGTTGGGAAGCATCTACAAGTTGCAGTTGGCAGCAAGTAGTACAGAATGCAAGAGGCTTGGAGACCTGAGGGCTGTGACCTCTGAAGGAAAGCAGGAGCAGGGGGCAACATGGGCCTGGGCAGCATCTCCCTAAACCAGCAGCTGCAGCCAGTAGTGGAGCTGACCATGGATTTGGAGTAAATAAGGCCAACTGTGTAATTTTTAGCAGTGAAGCTCAGTTTTTAAAACAGTGGAACTGCAGGTGCTTGAAGAGAAGTGGCACTGCACAGATTTCTGAAAGCAGATGGTGACTCTCTGCAGTTGTGTCTCTGCTGCCTTGTTGCAGGAGGACAACTGCAGCAAATGTATTCTTCCCAAGTCAGCTTCCCTCTGTCAGCATGGACACAGGTGGGTAGGAAAAGGGGGAAAAATGTAATCGTAGAAGGAAATAAAAACAGTGCTCCCCTGACATAGTGAAAACTACTATTCTTTACAGCAGTGCAACATATTGGTGTACTTACAGAGTGATATTAATTGTAGGGAAATTGCCAGCAAGGTTGATACACTCACATTTCTGGCTACATTCAAAGGCTCACAGATCTGTAGTGCACTGAATGGCAGTATATTCTGTCTGTGAGTGTTTGTACAGATTTCTGCTAGACAAAGACAGACTTCCTATATATTAATTTCAAAGTGCAATGTGGTGTTACACTGAGCATGAAGCATAAGAAATGAGACAGGACAGGCAAAGCTCTTTGAAATTATGTGCATAGATGCTGTTTTGTTATTAACATCTTTGATTAAAGGTTTCATTAAGCCTGAACTACTTATTGTTCGAAACTAATTCAAAAAGTCTAGTTATCACATTGTATCTTAATGAAAGTAAGAAGCTTAGCTCACTTGTAAGTGGAAGGTCTCCCAGCTCTGCAGCAGTGACAGCTGTATGGATCTGTAGTTCTAGGTGAATGAGGACAAAGGAGTGTTTCAGTTTCATGTGTTGTGTTATTTATATCATTCTGCCTGAGATTTCACCCAGCCCTGTCAGATAATACCATTTATGAAGTACTTCAAATTCTGTAGTTTATGGCCTAGATTGGGAAACAGACACTTGGCATTTTTGCCTGCATGTGTTTCATGTATCTCTTAAGCTAGAGAATTAAAAGCTTTAAAATTGGGTTAATGCTTTTTACTATCTATTTGCTTTGGAAAAGATTGAAGTTTCCCAGACTTAGACCCTTTATGACATTGTAAAACCAACATAAAAGATTTGGTGGAAACTCAGTTGGGAGGTACGAGTCCAGCAATGCATCTCTTAAACAAATCCTTAACCCGAGGGTCATAGCTGGGAAAGGCACCCTGGCAGCTGAGGCTGCTCTGTGCTGGATGTGCACATTGGTGTGAACAGCAGAGAGCCTGCAGCTCTGTGTAAGGAGTACTTAATTTCAGAAATCCAGATTCCTGAGCTCTACTTTTATATTTTCTGGAGGTTGTACCGCTCCATGTCTATCTGATGGTGCAAACACTATTAAGTAGGCAACTGCAGAGATGAAGTTCAGCAAGAACTTCAGCAAGTCCCCACTAGCTTTGTCCTTTCTAACTCTTTGAACAGAACTTAAATTGTAGCTATCCCAAAAATGAGGTAAATATTTTTCTGACTCAATAATCAGCCCAGCCCTGGGCTTTTACTTTTAATTTTCTAGGTGGAGTTAGCAGCAGGATGTTACACTAGAAACCTGTCATGTATTCACTGACACAAAGCAGAGTTGCTGAAGTACATTAGAGATTTAAAGTGAGCTTTTATTTTTTTTTTATGTGTGCCTGTCTTATTCAAGTCACTTCCTCCAGCCAAAACTCAGTGTCTTTTTCTGTAAAGGGAATTGGCCACATCCGGGGCAATACTGACCACTGTCTACAGTCTGCTACCGTTGTCAAGGAAATGTAATTGACAGTTCTGGCCTCTGAAAATTCAGCTCTCGATGGACTTCTATTATTCTTTACTCAGACAGAACTTTTCCTGATACCAAAATTTCCTTCAGGCTGCTCGGTGACAGCTTTTCAATCACTGTAACTATCAGAAATAAAGTTAAAAGCAGGGGAAGTTGTCAGCTTAAATACATTGGTACTGGTTTAGAAGAGCCCCTGCTTATTTCTCTGGGTATTTTCCAAGGCTTTACAAATTTAACTGTATCTGTACAAACACTTTAAAATTTTTTTTTTATTTTAACATTGTATGAACACAGTCTAGAAATCAGAACTTTAGGAACTGGTTCTCTGTCTGTAGTACTTGATTCTCTACTTTGTCTTTCCCTGTCAGTGACTGAGTCAGGGTGACTGGTCACCAAAGCAACTTGAAGTCAGTTCCCTGGAGCAATTGCAGCTGGGTAGAAGCCTGGGTAGTGCAGGTGCTGCTTTCTTGGCAGTATAACGGTGTGGATCTAGGCACAGATTCCCATTTTTATTCTTAGTGGTTTTGCTCCTACAGCCACACTTCCAGCAATTCCTATTCTGAATCATCAACAAGTCCAAGCTGTAAAAATTGCAGCATTTTTAGATGAACTAATCATTATTGGTGTAGAATCTCAAAAACCTTTACAGTACCTAAGCTCTGCCTTTTGTGTGCATAGAGGAATATTCAGGTTTTAGGACTTTTGAACCAAGGGATTTGAGAATGGTGTATATAGAGGAAGAGTCATAATGACCTAACAGATGTTAATGACTCTTGTCTAAAGGTTTGGGGGCTGCTGCCAGACTGGAGGAGTTACCAGATCATCTCCCTGGGCCGCATTGCTCTGGCTCTCACTGAACAGGAAATCACAGAGCTGGACCTGCACTCCATCGACACCGTTTCTGTTCTTAGTCAGCAAACAGAGTGGACTCTTACCCAGGTGAGTGAGTGAGTTGGTGAATGTACTCCTGGTGAAAGGCTCTGAATTCATGCCCTTTGGGACTCAAGTCCTGGAATTACCTAGAAAACAGATGCAGAGACCCACACTACTCCCTGCTGCTTTTCTGCAGCTGTGACCCCAGTGAAAGTGGCCAGATAGGTCAGCACTGGTGTCTGCCTGGCTGGGGCTTCCCTGGGGAGGTGGCCAAGACAGCATCAATCACTATTAATTGGAGTGGGGATGAGTGTTTTCTTTAGTATTTGTCCACTAAGTGGTGGAAAGAGGTCAGCAGCTCCTCTCACACTGTCCCTGGAACAGACACTACTGCTAGGAGTACTAGTCCTTCCTAACTAAGGACAATCACAGAATAGAAGTGTGCCCCAACCACAGCATCCATTGGCCTAGAAGCCCTTTATTAGCAGATACACTCCTCTCGGGTTCCTGTCCTTGAATAAATTCTAGTTATGTCAATGGGACTTTCATGATAAGAGTTAAACCTTTTATTAATATATGCAATTGGCAGCATATTTCTGACTTTGTGGCCCATACTGTCAGGGCTCTGTGGCTGCACAGATGCTGGCATGGTGGCAGTTCTGGCAGAATATCACAAATCTGTTTAATAGATTCATGTTCTGAAGGGCACCATAAGAAGGAAGCACTTGGGAGGATTTTATACAAAACCAGTTTGCTTTTGAAGTTTTCTGCTGTCAGTAAGAATAGTTAAAAGAGATTCATCCTGCTGAACTTCAGTTGTCTAAAACTTAAGCAGCTAGTTAAGCTATTTATTTGAAGCTCAGCATTGTGGATAGATTAGGAAATCTTAGAAGATGCTTGTTTCTTTCACTGGCTTTGGAGGATGCCTTGGTGACATGCTTGAGATGGGCTCAGTTTTTAAAGTGTTAGTTTAAAACGAGCACCATCCTAAATTACCTTGGCTTGCAAAGGCACTTTGGTACCAATATCCCATTCATATCTGAAAATTAATCCTAAACACAGGTCACCACTCATATGTGGCACTTAAATAAGACAAATCATCCTGAGCATTAAAAATAATAAAATTACATATTGATCCCCTTCGGTTTTTTATGTTTTTTGTAGCAATTTAACTGATTCTGTGAAGCAATCCAGCACCATTTCTTCTGGTGAAGGCTGTCCTTGTGACCTGGCAGAAGAAGTACAGTGTTTTCACACCATTTGCATTTAGCAAGTGGTTGGGTGACAGTGCCCTGTTTTAGTGTCACATGTAGGTGGTGACAGTGCTCCTCCTGAAGGCCATGGCCATACACTGGGGAGACTCAGGATATATATTTATGGTCCATAGCTTCTGGTAAGATTTAAAGCATCTAGTAACAAACCCTTCAATTTTATCTACCCTGTTCATGCATACTATCTTACTGATTTGTAGGCAAGAGCTATTTTGCAAGGTTTTCTAGACGACTCTGACCAGACCATCAGCACATTAAAAAGTTTTGATTTAGTTGGATTAGGAGCTGTTCTCTGTGCTTTGAACTCCACAGAAATCACATCTATAAGGACTGCTGAATTCAGGTACTGCATTTTATATCTAATGAAATATTTATTAGTAACTCTATTGATAAAATTTATTGTGCCATTTTTGTTCCGTCAAGATTTTCAGAGCCTAAAGGATACTTTTTAACATTTTAAATGCTTTTAGAAAACCAGAAGGCATGCAGCAGTTGTTTAAAACATGTTCTTTTATAGTTTTACTCTGCCATTTATATCCCACCATTTAAATATTGCATTGAGAAATCCAGGTTTTTTCTTAAAACCTGAAGTATTTCTATGCAATTTGTGTACATATATTTTAAATTGAAAATGGGTTTTACAGTCTTCTTAGAACAGGCTAAGTATATTCCAGGCCTATTTAGTACTGCATGTAAATGCAGCTTGTAATGATGACCTTGTTGCCTTTTGCAGTGCTGCAATTGCAAGAATTGGCCTGTTGTTCTGTAGTACCCCTGTTCTGAGGCAGTTTAAGAAGATGACAGAATCTGTGTTTGGTGCTGCTACCAGCTGGAATGGCTCTGTTTTACAGGAAATTGGTACTATAGCAGGTAACAAAGCTACAACTCCAGATGGTGATGGTCGTGAAGCATTGCTATTAAGAGATGGGTTCACCTAGCTGGGGATTTTTCTAGACTGGTAAAAGACATTTCTTTCAGTGGGGAATCATCTGCAGGGATAGACATCCAGCAATTTCAGAAGCACTAAGGAAAGGTCATGATATTCTCTGTAAGGTACTGTAAATCTGGTCAAACTGACCTTGGGAAGCACAGTCTGGAGTTACTTTGGATCCTGTAAGTTGGAAAGGGTAAATCAAGGAGGGCAAAACCAATCAGGATTCCAGATCCAGTCACTCTCAGTCACTCTTTGTGAACCAGGCTGTACTGGGAGGAGCTGTGCTCTGGCTGCCCAGGCATCCTGCCTGGAAAGAATGGGCTGCCCAGGGAAGAGCACAAGGGCAGGATTGGCCTGGAGTGATATTTCTCCTGAGCACTCTTGCAGCCTCAGAGATCTCCTGAGCCAGAGGTGACTCCCAGTTTTGTTCCTGGATTTGTTTCCCTGTTATAGTTTAACTGCACGTTGAGCTCTCAGAATTTTTAGCATCCCCAATGCCTGTGGCAGTGATTCCCCACCATAACCACCTAAGTGGTGAAGAAGTAACTCCCATTGCATGAATATGCTCCCTAACCATGAATCAGAAGAGACTGTGAATGAGCATTCCCTAATAACATTGTTTATGATTTTACAGGTTTTTATAATTCTCCTTTCCAAGATAAAGTAATTTGGGTAGAGTACATTCTATGTCAATGGCTAAGGTCAGAGGATTTATAATGCTGAAATATGATGGAAGAAACAAAACATAGAAAGAGCCAACATCTCTCTATATAAATACCCTGGAATAAACCATTTATTATATATTTTTATAAGTGCCTAAAGTTCATATTACCTTAAAAATAATTTTAATAAAAAGAACATTAACCGAGTTTTGTTTCTATTATGTGGGTTTTTTAGGTGGTTTGAATGAGGATGAATTAAAAGCTTTTGATAAAAGCTTGATGCCATATTTCCAGCCATCAGCAGTAAGACATATACCTCCTGAAATTTTCCAAGTAAGAGCTTGATTACTGAAGAAGTTACTAAATTTCTAATGTTTTTACTCTAGTATAAATAAACTGCAGCACTGATTTATAGGTTTTGGGTTTGGGCAAAAAATTTTCTATGGTCTGTTAAGTGAGAGACCATCAAGGATCTGGAACATTAACTTTCAGCTGTATCATCTGAATTTGTGATGCCCATGAAATATGCTAGAAGCTTTATTCATCCTTCAGAATGCATCCCAAAGAAAAAGCAAGTATCACAAAACAGGGAATGGACACTGTATCTTCCAACATTTTATTCAGATCTGAATTTTTGTCTCTGTTTATTAACATTTGCAAGGATGCTGTAATAGCTACAGATTTCTCTGCTGACTGTGCAAGAGCTGTTTTATTAACCTAAAATCTGGCACCATTCTCCTGAGTTAGCTCTGAAAACAGATTGTGCAGGCAGATACAGATCAGAAAGGAATTACATCTAATTACAGCAGTACTGAATGTGGACCAGAAATTAGAACAGGGATCCTGAGATCATTGCCCCTGACTTTCTTTGACTTAGTGACAAGATTAATACTCTGCCTGGGCTGGTCTCTTTCAGATACTTAGGCAAGCAATGTACTTATGGACAGCTGAACTAAACAGAGAGTTAATTCTGTCAGCTCCCATAAAAAAGAAAAACTCCTTGAGCACTAACTGTGCACAGTGCCACTGACAGTTCAGATAAGACTAAAATGCCATTACAGAAACTATTTATTTGCAAAACAGCTCTATATCATCTTGTAGAATTTCTATCAAACAACATTTTTGTTAGTAGGAGTAGTAATGATACTACAAAAAGTGGTTAACAAAAAGCAGGGTACCTCTTTGGAAGAGTTTTCTGTATTTGAAAGATTCAAAGAAGACTTTGGTTTTACACAGGTTTTTTATGGCCTCATTTTGCAGCTGTATAAATTATTCAGATTTTGATTTATGAAAAGCTACATTGTATTATGGACTTCAGGTGAGTTAAGAAGATGTTCAATTCAAAATGTCTGAACCTGTAGGCATTTCCATGAGTTTGCTGAGTTTAAACCAGCACACCATTTGGTAGATAGTGAAAAATGGGCAAGGGTTTGCTCCATCATCTGACCTACTTACAAGGGGAATTTTGTCTTTCCAAAGTAGAACCTGGATGCAGAATTGTTGCAAGAAAAAAAGCTTGTTGTGTAGGGGGGTTAAAATGCTTCTGACTGCAGAATGTCAACTAGAACTAAAGCAAACCAGCCTGCCCAATAATGTAGGCTTTACAAACTGCTTAATTGCTATGTGATATAATTACTGTAAGATTATGATTGCCATGTTTAATTTTTAAATTCAATATGAACAAACTGGGAAGATTTTCAATCTAAAAGAGAAAATTGAATAATAAGATTAAAGCATGGGGTCTTTTCATCTCATTGCTCTACTGTTAAATATAATCAAAGGTCAAATGTAAGTTCAAGTGAGGTTGCTTGGGAGCAGATATAAGAGGAAATAAATGAAAACACAAGGGGTTACACAGCACCATCAGTCTTTGAACAAATCAGGAAAAAAAAAGGCTGGAAAATTAAACTCCAACAATATATTGAATAAGTGTACAATACAGTGCTGGCATAGAAAGCTTCTCAAGCTGTCAGCTTCCAGCATCAAAGAGAAAGGTGACAGATAGATGAGTGGTCAGGGAAGTAAATGAATACAGAGGATTCTTTTAAGCTCTATTGAGCTCTTTATAGCAACACAATGTTCAAGGCTACTGTCCCTCATTCCAAATGTAAGGCAGTGCTGACTTCTGATTCCATACCTGCCTTCTATAATTGACAGCCTAAACCAATTTTTCTGTCTTTTGTTCCTCCCAGGCATTGTCCCCAGAGCAAATAGCAAACCTGGGCCCTGAGAACGCCGCCATGGTTACGGGATCTCAGCGGGAGCACCTGGATGCAGCACAGCTCCAGAGCCTGGGGCTGGCACTGGATGGGGCCAGGACCAGCAGCCCAGGGACACAGAGCACTGCAGGATCTCCCCAGGAGGGGCAAACCCCGGCTCCCAGCGGTGAGTGGAGCCCTCCCTGCTCCTGCCGAGGGGAGGGGCACACACCAGTGGGGTGTCAGGTCTCACAGCACGCACCGGGGCCAGGCCTCTATTCTGAGGGTGGGTCACAGTGAATTTACTAATCAACTTCTGCAGTCCTGCCTCAAATCACATGCCTGACCAAGACAAACAGCCAGGAGGATGTTGGATTTACCCACAGCAAGAGGTAATGGAGGAAGACTGTCAGATGGCATTAGCAGCTGTCTAGTAGCATTACACTGTGCTAAGCACTAGCTTGTGTAAAAGGTAGTCTGAAACAGTGAGCTTTTCCCTCTCCTTCTTCCCCATATTCTTTGCCCAAATTTAAGGCAGGGGTCTCCATCTCTGGACTGTCAGGTCAGAATGTTTATGTGCAGCAGAACGTTGTTTGCAGAACTGCAAGTGGGAAAGGAGGTGCTACTGGGGTGGATTAGCATCTTTATCCAGACTGTAGGACCATTGGATAGTTTTTCCTGCCATTCCCATCCTATTTGGAATTAAAGCCTATTAGTACCTATACTTCAGTGGTTTAATCTTTTACTTCTTCATATTTCAGTTTATACTGGAAATGTCAATGGATGTGTTACAGTGAGAGAATTTGCACATAGTCAAGACAATGTTGAGAACTTATCCCTATCAGACAGCAAATATTGTTGCTTCCAGTGACACCAGCAAGACATAAGCTGTTGGAGGAGAGAGGGGGAAGCCGAAGTGCTGAAATAGGACTAAGGGGAACTAAATTCCTATGATGCCCCTGCTGGAATTAGAGCAAACCTTCCCAGAAGCACCTGGGAAGTGCTCTTAGCCCAGCTGCCTCTCAGGTATGACCTGTTCCTTCTGGAGGTCTGCCAAAGGAAGGAGTTTTCTGGGTAAAGATCACCTGAGTTCTTGAGCTTCCTGTCCATTGTTCCTGTCTCCCTATGAAATGCTTCTCTTAGGAGCTGTGTACATTAAACTGGAAGTGACATCCCTTGAGAGCTGAATGTAACTAGGATTCAGCTGTTGGAAGTTGCTGTACCTCTTTGGGGTGGTGTAAATAAGACTTCTAGGCCTGAGCTGTAGCGTGACACTAAGAAATAAAACCTTCTGCTTTCCAGGTGCTCCTTGTTTGAGCGGCTTTGGCATCTGGCTGTGTGCTGTGTTTACACTGCACCTGCCTTTCTGAACCCTCAAGGGTTGAGCTTGAGGTAAGTTATATTTTCAGTTAGAGGTAACTTTATAACAGAAGCTCAGATCACCTGTAACAGGGAAGAAGGACTGTGGAATCCTCTTCCTGCTTTGAATACGAAGATAAAAATTCTTGAATAACTTTTCTGTATTACAAAGGTGTCTTGTACCTTGGTTAGACTATCTCTGAATCTAATCAAGGGGAAAACACTTTATCTTATCTTTATTGTAAAGCCAAACATAACAAAGATATATTTGAAACTCCATGTAACACCAGTCAGTTACTGCATTGTTATTTGGAACATGTTCTTGGTTTTACTCCGTGTTTTGCCCATTCCAGGCTATTTGTAAGATTTTATTCCACAAACAACTCTATTTAGTAGAGTATTGTCAGTAACTTTTATTGGATTTTAATATTTTGACAGGCTAATATTTAAGAGCACTGGTGGGCTTGGAGTTTAGACTCGTTAGGCAAACTAAATGCTTAAGTATTCTACTTAGTCTTTAAGCTTGCAAAGCAAGGCATGTCAAAAGACTCAATAGTTTTCTTTGCTTTGATTTTCAGTGTCCTGGAGCTTACAACAGAGATACTAGAGACAAAAGAGTGTCAGCTCAGCTTGAAAAGTAGAATCAAGAGGCTCTGAGAATTCTGAGTGCAGAGTGGTTAAATTCTTGCAAGCAAGACCCTCATCTGCCATCATTATAAGAACTATCTCCTTTCCATAGCTTTACCATTAACAAGTAACACAGTATCCCAACAAATACTTTGAGTTTAAAAACTGGAAATGGCTTATCCATCTCATGGGAAAATCACTGAAATATAGGATTGTGTGTTAGGTAGGAACTTGAATTATAGGGAGAAGAGTAGCAGGGGATTCTTATTTGGAGGCTGATGTCTGATACCCAGTGCTTTTTACATGGGCTAATTTGGTCACACTGTTGTGTCCTTTTGTTAGGTTTTCTTTTACTTCAAATGTACATTCCCTGGAGAGGGGTTATCCTTCTGTGTAGTGTAGTAGAAACTGCACTAAAAGTTACTGCTGTTGCAATAAAATAGCTTCATCTCGGAGCTGCTGGTTTAAATCGTGCTCAGACAAGAAGTGATAACAGGCTCTTAGAATTTAAGCACCTCTACAAAATGTAGCTTCCCCATGGCTGTTTGTATTCAATACAGAACTGTTGACACTGAGGGCATTGGCAATACTATGAGTATTTCATGTGACAAAATGCACCATGCATCAAGAGACAGTCCTTTCACTCCAGGTGGGGTTGAAGTGTACACCTGGGAATACTGAGGGGAAACTGTTCACTGGGCCTATGCACTACTAGGACTGTCAATCCAGTATTTCCCACTAGACCTAGAATAAGGAATTTCTCATAAACTATAGATATTTTTCTGTGTTTTATCAGCATATGACTTAAGTGTCTAATATTAACTTCTCATGCCACACCTCAATATTTTAAACAATGGGGGGAAAAAGATATATTAAAAATCCTCTTCATGTGAACATACATTTTGATGTTGTTCAACATGATTTTAGACCACAAACACATGGCACAGTTTTCCATTTTGCCTTTGCAAAAGCCTTATGTTTCCTAGACTAAAAAGGCAATGCATGGACTGAAAAGTTTAGCTTTTTCATTCAGGGCTGTACTGTAGCAAATGCCCTTCAAACTGTAATTTTTATTTCTTTATGGCAAACATTACATCTGGCTTCTCAGCCCTGAAAGTAGAATTGAAATTTTTCTCAGGTGGGGAAGCAATAGGAGTGGGAGGGAGGGAGAGCTGGAGGGAAGAGCCCAGCTGCTGCTGGGGCAAGATGAATGTGAGCTCTTGCTGCATTTGGGAGTAACAGTTCCCACCACAGTCCCATATACTCTGTAATTCCTGGAGCAGCAGGGGCTAACTTGATTCTCAGGGCTTTGTTATTGGCAAAGTAGACAGTGAGAGCCATTTCTCACCCCCTCCTTTCCCTCTTCCCCCTTCAGCAATCTGCTGCTTTGGGAACTGCCTTTGCCTATAACTAACCCTGGCAAGTGTGACATGATGTTATAGATAATACTGCATTCTTTAGTTCTGCATTTTATAAGCAAAGAATTATGATTGCTGCAAACTGCCTGGCACTTTTTTCTCTAATCCTCATTGTAAGATTTCAGCTTTTCCACCTGTGTTTCCTTTTCTGCATGTAAACAGGAGATTGAGACATATATTTTAATAGAAAGAAGTTTGTTTTATTAATCCCAGCAAATCCATGCAAATGTCCACTAAAACCAAGTGGATCAAATGAATTATAAAGATTTACCTGTGTTTTCACATTAGAAAGTTCTGCCTCACTCAGATATGAAAGTATTAAAAGGTTTTTTGATTTCTAGAAATTGCCTGACTTGAATTCTGTGTGCACTTCCGAAGATGCAGGAGTGTTTTCATGTCAAGAAGACAGTCAGCATTTCCAGTTCAGCTGCTTATGTCAGATACGTGACTTAGCTCTACCAAGCCCTTCAAAGATCTATATGAGCTGAAAGTGATCTTCTTCTGTCAATATACCTGGGAGTGATTCTGTTTGCAATTATGTGAGTCAGAGTTTAGCTTTTAATTGGAGCAGGAGTGTGTTCTTTGTTTTGTGCCATCTGTGCTGTAATTTCTTTCAAGCACAAGTGCTTTTAAATAGCTGAACTGCTTGATTATTTAAATATTTTATTAAATTAATAATTACATTAAGAACTTTGGCATTGCATTTACGTTTGGTCAATGGCTTATCTATTTCTTACAAGAGTAGTGTAGGAGGGGTAAATGTGGAGCGCTGACAATGTTGTACTGATTTCACTGTGAGATTGCAAATCCTGTTTGGTTCATGAGATGGTGTGAGCATTTTGGATGGCAACTATTGTAGAAAAAGAATGCCCCTCTTGTAAAGGTCACAGATGGAAAAGCCCATTCTACAAAATCTGGGATTCATTAGACACTTCCATCAAAACTGTTGAAACTGAATTTCTGTGGGAAGAAAAGATGGAAAGGGGAGAAAGGCATGGAGAGCACAAGTATGCACGGTATGTAATCTGTGTGTGTGACCTGCCATCCATTCACAGTCCTGCACACTGCCAGAGGAAACTGAAATGTGTACACTTTACTTCCATGAAACAAACCACAGAACCCCTCAGTGCAGGCATCTGTCCCCTCTGCAGATGTGTATTGCATACAACATGCACGTGATCACTTTCACTGGAATGCATTCATGAAAAAAATGTCTCACAGTCCCTCTCTTTTTGGATGATCAGGATTTTGGGGAAGAATATACGACAGAGAAATGTGGTATAAAAATTTGATTCTTAAAGAAATGTTGCTGTTTGTAGATGTGGGTAACAGTTGTTTAAACCAAGCTTAATTTCTCCTACATTCCTTTTAGTTATTTTAGATTTTTGAGAAAGAAAAATCAGATTTGTGCATAAATCTGCTGTTGAATATAGACCATGATAATAATTTTATCTGCTTATTGTGAGAATTGCAGCTCTCCTCTCCACATGTGACCCTTCTGATGGTTGTTGGGCAGTGCCATACATCCTGTGGGATGCAGATCCAACCATCCAACTGCTGACAGTCTCAACTCTGGTGTAGGCCTGGCTCCTCTGAGTGCTCTGAGCCCTGTGACAGGTGACCCTGTCCAGCAGTATGTGAGAGGAGGCATTTCATTTCATTCCATGTAGGATCCTTCAGGAGTTAACAGATGGGGAGAAATGCTTTTTTTGGTTTATTATTTCAGTGTCTGATACCTTTATGTTCAGAACTGTGTTTAGAAAAAAGGGCTACTGGCTCTGGATCAGCAGGAGAGAAAATACCCCTATGACCTGGTACTGAGGTAAGTGCCACATCTGTGGTATCTCTAAATCCCCAAAAGGAAGAAAACAACTACCCATCCACAGTGTCTGAGAAGTGTCCCTGTTAAAGCTGGCATTATGGCTGTTGTCAGGTTTTGTACAGTGCATGGAATGTTTGACTCCCAGTGATCTCAATCTGTCACATCAGAGCTAACCAGCTCCTCAGTGTGAGGCTCTAAAGATACTGTTTAAAAAAAAAGGCATCCTTCCTTAATTTTAAGAAGCCCTTTATGTCTCTGTATAATCTGCTCAAATATTCCAGAGGCAATTATGTACTGCATTATGGCAGATTTAGCTTATCACTTCACTGCTGTGCCTAGGGATCATCACCCCCTCATTTACTTTCCAGTAACACAAATTGCAGCCCCATCATATTAGGCTGACCTTGTCAGAGTCCCACTGGCTGCCCCCTTGGAGCAGACGTGAGACATTGCTCAAGGTGTGCCAGCCAAACGAACCTGGGGCTAAGGGAGAGGCCTGACTCACTCCACTGATGCTCAGAAAGAAGCAAGGAATCAGCAGTCACCTGGAATGTGTCACTTGGGCAGGTAACTGGCCAGAGTGCAGCGTTGGTATTTTGGCTCATGCTGTGTTGTGGTTATAGATACCACACACTGCTTCCCAGTGGGACACTGCCAATTTCCCCATGGCAGTTGAGGAACAGCCAGCAAACTGCAGTACCTTGTTCCTCTTTCATAGACTGTGCTCCTTAGAAGTAAAAATCAAATTTCAAATAATCTGTTCCTCTTTTTTTTTTTTTTTTTAATTTTCTTTAAAAAGGTTGATATTCCAGGCTGGTACACAACTTTTAAGCAATGGGGTTTTTTTATTTCAGTGAAAATGTTTACATGTTTTTGGTAAATTTGTGGGGTTTTTGGTTTTTAAGCAAGATCTGTAGGCAAGGGATAAGGAGAGCTAAGAATCTTATAGTCCTGATTAGTAAAATATTCTCATCCGTGCCATATGATGTGGGACAGCCTTGGGGACTGTTTACTCCAGTGCTGCTGGAAGGGAGGGATCTGATTTCCTTTTCCAGTAAGGCAGGAGGGAAACTGGATAGAAAAGACAGGTCTGCAAAGAATAAACAAAAACTCCACTCTAAGTTAAATTTCTTTTATTGGTACCCCAGAACATTTGGAATTGGTCCTCAGAAAGAGTATTTTCTGCATTGTTATACAGCATACTGTTGGAAAGTGAAGATAAATAACAAACCTGTCAGAAAGCAAAACAGACCTGTGTGCTATCCATAATTTCATATTTTATTTAAGACTGTGATCCATTATCAGACCATCTTCCCATACCTTTTTACCTAGTCCTTAGACAGAAATGATGAGACTACCTCAAAGACCCCACTGGACCTTGCCTGGCATGTAGGACATGTAGGAGCTTTGCACCATAGGATATTTTTATCAAAGTTCACATCTGGTTCTTTATTTGTACCCAAAAATAGATAGCCACAAAATGTATTACATTTTTTCTGCAATGAGTAGAAAGCAACCAATGTCCATCTGTCTCTTGCTGCCCCTTTCTGTTCAGCATCAGTCTGCTTTTCCAATCCGGATTAATGAGAGGATTTTCTTGCCCTGATGATGCAGGAACACAGGCATGTTCAGAGCTCATAGTCCAAGTGACTGAACATTGAAATATTAACTGGAGGAATTGTGATTGATGGATTTCTTGCTTTGCTGGCAACAGTATAACATTTATCTTCTAATGTTTTAGCTGGTATAATTAGCCTTACAAATACTTAACAGCTCACTTAATATCTGTAAACTTCTCTTTGAGGCACAAAAAGAAAAGGAGAGAAGCCAAAAGCAAATTCCTGTAGGAGAAATATGAAAACAGTGGAAATGCTAATCTGTCACTGATACAACAGGGGAATATTTTCTGGTACTACTTTCCTCGATAATTTTGAACCATTGTATATGGAAGTGAACTGTATTGATTTATCAAAGAATAGCCACTGCTATAGTTAAAATCACACTGGTTTGATGCACAAGCTAAAACTGCCCTAGGTCATGTTTAATTGGGGCCTGACATGTTTCAACATTTAATCAGATGTCAGAAAACAGATCACAAACAAATTGTGAATATGAACTGCATGAACTGAGCAGCGGGTTGAGAGAATGGATGTCAGCTCTCTGCCTTTAATGTATCTATTAAATAAATTCCAGATATGCATCTGTCAGTGCTTTTATTAGCTACTTTTATTTCAGAATTCACCCATTCAGAATTGTTGAGATCTGACATATTAAATATACACGTTTCAATCAAGCCTGTGTCAAACAGGCTGGTCCAGCCAGTGCTGTAAGACATATCTGTGTTTTCAGAGCTCACATGTGTGTGCAGTGATGGAAGTGCCTCAACACTGCAGCTGCTGATGTCGTAGTTACGAATTTGCACTTTCTCCCCTCCTGTTGCAGTTGGTACCACAGATTTGGGGAGTTCTGCCAAATGCTGTCATCTTCAGTACAAATTCTCCCAGTACTATATTTGGGTTTTTAACATGTATCCTCAAGTAGGCAACTCACTGGTGGTTACATCAAACATTATTTGATGCCAAAAGTTATTTAATATCTGTTTAAAATAATTATTTAGTTAGAGTTCAGATCTATAAAACTTTTTAAATGCAACATACAACCTCTTAGGAAGTGGTAAGGGATACTATGGAGCTTGTCAAGGAGTTGTACTGCTGTACTTGTAAACACAGTGTCATAAGAGGATAGGCTTTGATTCCTAATCTCTGAAAATAAGTAATTTTGTTTTGTTACATAGTGGGTACTTACTAAAAAAGATAAACTCAATAGCAGGTATTAATCAGGTCTCTCTTCTCAGGATTATGTAAACTCTTTAAAGATTTCAATGGTTGTGCCACATTTTAAACAGAAATATCAAAAGACTGTAGTTAGGATCCTTTCATAAATTTCAAACAGTCCATAACCTTTTGCTGTGGGAACTTTTCAGTGTATAATTCTGTAACAGTAAAGTCCTTACACTATTTCCTCAAAGGGGCTGTGAAACAATGTAAACCAAGAAATTTTAAAGAAATGAGCTACCCAGCAAAGCACCACTGTTTACCTGGAATAAGCTGTTAGCCATTTTCTACAACCACTGGAAATCCTATTCCTGGACAGCTACTCCTATTTTTTTTTGCTATTGTTTGGATTGTTGGGGTTTTTTTATTGAGAACATTGGAGATTTATTAAGAGGAGATGCATCTTTTGAAATGCCCACTGAACTTTGCTGGTCATGTCCTGTTTTAGGGATTAAGGACTCTGAAGAGGCAGTCTGCTGCATCTCAAGGCATGACTATTGAAATAATTGCTTTTTGTTCTTTTTCTTGGAAGTTTACATAGAATCAAGGAATTGTTAGTGTTGGAAGGGACATCTGGAGATTACCCAGTCCAACCCTCCTGCCAAGGCAGGGTCACCTGGAGCAGTGACACAGGAACGTGTCCAGATGGGTTTGGAATGTCTCCAGGGAAGGAGAATCCCTGACTACCCAGTCCTGTCCCAGTGTTATGCGGCCCTCAATGTAAAAAAATTCTTCCTTGTGTTGAGGTGAAACTTCTTGTGTTTTAGTATTTGGCCACTGCTCCTTGTCCTGTCAATGGGCACCACGGAAAAGATTCTGGCACCATCCTGGCACAGGTTGCCCAGAGAAGCTGTGGCTGCTCCATCCCTGGAGTGTTCCAGGTCAGGCTGGATGGGCTCCTGAGTACCCTGCTCCAGTGAGTGGCGTCCCTGCCCATGGCAGGCGGTGGGACGAGATGATCCCTAAGTACCCTTTTCACCCAAACCATTCTGTGATTCCGTGATTCTGTGACCCTCTTGGCACCCATCTTTGAGGTATTTACGTGTATCGATGAGATCCCCCCTCAGCCTTCTCTTCTCCAGACTAACAAGGCCCAGCCCTCGCAGTCTCTTCTAAGAGAGACACTCATCACCTTTATGGCCTCCGCTGGACTCTCTAGAAGCTGATGTAGATTTTCACACTGTTGGCCTCCAAAACATAATAAAATACACATATAATATAATCTACATTATATTCGCTATTGTATATATACATACAGATCACCGCTCGACCGCCCCAAGGACTGAGTACCACGGCCGCTCCCCTGCGCTCGCCCGGACCCGCGGCTGCCGGGGCGGCCCCGCCGTGAGGGCG